>CM061750.1:432514541-432999313 GCA_030979885.1 Lolium multiflorum
TTTGAAGAACACACATACATAGTGACTGAGTAATGCAGCACTTTTAATCGGTATTCAGAAGGAGAATGTCAGGGGAAAGGGATTATTGGTACAGATGCGAGTACGCCACGAATCCACGATCATCTATATATCAATATAAACATAATAACATATTTAGCAAGATATTCACCAATCCCTGTAGAGATAGAAATCAAACAACTGCATAGATTCAATCGAAACATAGCTGGGTAAAACCTGATGCATAGGGCAGAAAATTAATAAGGACATTTGCTGCCCTAGCACATCCACAGAAACACATATCACAAAAAGAAAAAGTGGGATGGACAAACGATTAAACATTACAGTACGGACTGCTCACGGATGGAAGGCGAAGAACAACGGTTAGCCCATACACATTACGTGCCAGTGTGGACTGTCAAGCATGCACCGTGGAAGATGATTGCCGAGAGGTCGCCCGCCTTCTCCCTTCTCTTCCAGACAGAGACACCGCTGCATCCCTGCCTCTATCGCGTCGTCCTCGAGCCGTTGATGCGCATCTCATCCAGTCATCCCCTGCAATCGCCCGCCGTCGTCGCCATCTTGCCCCATAGTCGTAAACGCCATGATTCTGCATAATTAAAAAAAGAATAACAAGATTCAGCAGCTATGCATTCCGGGGAAACAGAGGAAGAGAAAACAATCTGCAATAAGGTTAGGAGTGAGGAATCAGAGGAGACGGGCAAGAAATAAACCACGTCCTACAAATTGAAAGAAAGGGAACGGCAAAGGCGGTAGTGGCGCACCTTCTGCGATTAATTGCAAAGCAATTGCGGCCGCCACGGGCAGTGCCTCATGGTCTTCGAGGCGTTTAGCCCACGCTGAACCGACGAACTGGCCCAATCAGGCAATAAACACTTCCAGGTTGTTCTCCGGAAGTAAGCCCTGTTATGTTAGGCCGAAGCGAAGCATAAGCATAGACCGAGTGAAAATGATCATGGTGTCAATTAGATCCACATCGGACTGACTGATACTCTCAAAAAACGATGTGAGAAGGCGTAGCTAGGTGAGTTTTACTGTTACTTAATGAGTTCTCTGCCTTCTATAAAAATAAGGCACGCCAAAAGATCCCAATCATCGATTACCGGAGTCTGTTACTGGAAGTGTTTACCTGAACACATACCCTCCTAAGTCGTCGACCAGAAACGTGAGGTTCTGGCTGACCAGCCTCTGTTAACTTCAGGTATGATTCTGATTCCTCGTAGTTGTCTCATTATTGCTCAACTTATTTACCATATGATTATGTGTTTCCACTAGCAGTTTTGGTAGGCTCCCTTTTCTGTACGCTAATTGGGATAGATGTGATTGCTGACAAATGTGGCCGTGGGATGACAGGCCACTATTCCTGTGCGCTTAAAGTGGTCGACTTCTCTCCACTCAGAGTCTGATTTTCTGAGTCTTGTTCTCCATGTAGGCCCCAGGTGTCCTTGTTCAGGACTGAAGATCAAGAGGAACAGAGAAGCTGGTTACCTGTCGACGGGTGCTCTCATCGTCAACGTTGGAATATCTTTGAGGTAAGGGTGGACGGTTGAACTGAACACCAACGACAGAGGATGAAAGTATATATTAGAGAGTACTGATGCCATATGCTAGATTTTTAGAATTTAATATGAATCGATAAAGGGAGGTAAATAAGTTTGTGAAATCATGTGTGATGTGCAACATTGGCAAGTGCTAAAGTTAGACATTGATATGGATACTTTGGCGTGAGTTGTGTGGAACTTACCCTGAGTCAAGTCGTGGACTTGTGCTCGAGCTGGTTATTTGTTATAATCACTTTCAGGTGTTACCGAAGACTGAAGGAACGTGGTCGATGACGGGATCGGACAAAGTTTGGGAGAAGCTGAGGTCGAGGGATCAAGGTCATGCGGAACGTTCGTGCGGAAGGAACAGTGGAGGCTACGATGATCCGAGGCGACACATTTTTATCATATGGTTTATACCATAGATGTACGGTATTGTTGATCGAGGTTCAAAGACGTCACCGAGGAGTGAGGCGTCATGAGAAAAATATGCAGGCAAAAATTCAGAGTTTCAAGGTTTCAGTTTCAGCCGGTCGTTTTTGTTTTGGTCAGGACTCTGTTTAGGGTTTGCTTAGCTCTTTAAATAGGGGTATATCCTATTTTTTATATACGTCTCAGAGAGGAACTCCGATTAGGTCTAGCCTAGATTAATTTGGAGAGTTCTTGGATGCGGCATGCATCTTCTGTAAACCGATCGACATCGTTGCAATAAAAGTGATCTTTAGCGGTGTCATCTTGAAACTTCTCTGATCTTGAAAATTCTTTGTGTTAGATCTATCTAATACTTTGCTGCAGGTTTTTTACGAGATCAAGGGAAGTTTGTGATCTGATTAATCTATCTTTCTTGTTAATTCTCGAAAATCAGATCCTGAATTGATTTCCGCAGTTTCTCTGTCATGGTTACTGTTTTGATCAATCTTTAGTTTCGTAACTCCGATTGGAAGCTGATTCTTGTTGCGTTGATTAGATAATTTCCATAGCTTGGGGTACTTATTCATAAATTTTGGTTCAGCCGATCTAAAGATACATCTGTTTTAGTATCACGAACGAATAGGATTTCAGGGTTTTAACTTTAGGAAAAGTTTTAATTTATCTCGCAATCATTCACCCCGCTCTGATTGCCTATCTCGATCTCTCAATTGGTATCAGAGCAAGGCTCTTCTAATTCATCTTAACAGTTGATTAGAACTTGCTAGACATGGATAGGTATTCTACCAAACCCTTAGTGTTTTGATGGTGTTGATTTTCAGTTCTGGAAGGCAAAGATGAAGGCCTACATCATGGCGCAAAGCTTCCATGTCTGGGAGAAAGTTGGCAAGCCCTACGAGCTCCCCGCGGATGATGCAATCACGCAAACAAATCTGGTCCACATGGAGAACAACTACAAGGCAAGAGACTTCATCATCCAAGGTCTAACTTAAAAAGTGACTTCGTCGCGTCTCTCATCTTGCATCTGCTCATGAGGTATGGAGCACTTTGTAGCAGCTATCATGAAGGATCAAATTCGTTAAAGAAGTGCGCCAGGACATCGAAACGGAATACATGAGGGTTTGAGATGAAAACGGGTGAATCTTTGGATGAATTCTTTGCCGGCTTTAATAAGATACTCAGCAACTTACGTGATTTAGGTGTTACCTATACTGATGCTGAGACTTCTATGCAACTTTTAGTGCTTTAGATATGTCTATCTGGGAGATGATTACATCTATTAGAGAGTCTACTGTTGTAGGCACGCTTACACTTGATATCTTATATTCCAAAATTGAAAAATCATGAATTAGACATTCTTGCTAGGAGAACTGGTTCCAAATCAATTGCACTTGTTGCTAATCCTAGCAACACTAATGTCGGTGCTTCTTCATATTGCTATTCTCTGTCTTCTTTGTCTCAACTAACTGATGAACAACTAGAGCAATGCCCAGAAGAAAGAATTGGCACTCCTCACCTCTCGTTTTACACGTGCCTTACAAAATATTCGATCGAGGAAGAGAGAGGTGGGAACAGCGGTCCAAGGTGTTTTGAATGTGGTGATCCCAATCACTTTCGCCAAAACTGCCCCAAGTATTTACAACCAAGATGGAAAAAGAAGTATGGGGATGGATTACGCCCAAGGAGGATGTGACCCACAAGTATAGAGGTGTATTGCTTAGTAGTTTCGATAAATAAGAGTGTCGAACCCAACGAGGAGCAGACAGCAGTTTCGATTAAGGATTCACTGTAAATGCTCACGGACAAGTTTTCAGGTGGTTTTTATAGCAGATAAATAAAATACAAGTAAGTAAAATGCGAGAGTAATAATTGCAGCGAGTGGCCCCCTTTTTAGCATAAAGGACAAGCCGGTTTGTTTACTTATAATGACCAAACGTTCTTGAGGACACGAATTTAGTCTAGTGCTTTCGCTTCATATAGTTGATTAATCTTCATTGTTTTGATAAGTGTTGTGTGGGTGAATCTATGCTAATGCACCGCCCTTCCTAGGACTAATACAGACTTGTGATTATACCCCTTGCAAGCATCCACAAATACAAGAAAGTAATTAAGATAAATCTAACCACAGCCACAACCTTAAACTCTGAGATCCTGCTATCCCTCATGCATCGATATACCAACGGGGGTTCAGGTTGCTGTCACTCCGGCAACCCCACAATTAGCAAACGAATACAAGATGCATTCCCCTAGGCCCATAAAGGTTAAGTATCATGTAGTCGAGGCGTTCACATGACACCACTAGAAGAATAACACAACTTAAATATCAAACCATTAAATATTACTCAACATAGTTCACTACTAACATTTAGACTTCACCCATGTCCTCAAGAACTAAACGAACTACTCACAAGACATCATATGGAACATGATCAGAGGTGATATGATGATGGATAACAATCTGAACATAAACCTTGATTCAACGGTTTCACTCAATAGCATCAATAACAAGGAGTAATCAACACCGGGAGAGTTTCCCCTATGAAATACTCAAGATTCAACCCTAGATGTTACAGCGGAGACGAGGTGCAGCGGTGGAGATGACGGTGTCGGTGGTGGAGATGATGATGATGATGATCCCAATGAAGTCCAGCTCGATGACGGTGACGATGGCGACGATTTCCCCCTCCGGGAGGGAATTTCCCCGGCAGATTTCTGCCTGCCGGAGAGCTCTTTTCTCTCTGGTGTTTTTCCGCCTCGCAGAGGCGGCGGTGTCTATCCTCGATGCCTCCCTGCACCTTAGGGTTCTCGGGAGATGAAGTACGCGAAAGGGCGATGGCCGAGGGGGTCGTGGGCCCCCTCCCCACAAGGCGGCGCGGCCAGGATGGCCGCGCCAGCCTATGGGGAGGGCCCATGGCGGCCCTCCTGACCTCCCCTTTTGGTGACTCCGCCATACGGACAAATAGGAGCTTGGGCTGCTGCCAATTGTTGATCTTCGGGAAATATTGTATCTGACGATTGCTTTTTCAGGCAGAATTCGACTCCGGTGAATAATTCTCCAATAATCATGAAACATGCAAAATGGATGAAATAACATAAGTATCATCTCTAAATATGAAATATATCAGTGAATAACAGTAAATTATGATATAAAATAGTGATGAAAAATGGACGTATCAGAATGCTTCGAGAAACACCGCGATGCGAGCACAAAGGAAGCTTTGCCGAGGAGGGCAGACCGAGGGACGGAGAGCCTCCGCCACCCAAACAACGGAGATCTACACGGCGTGAGATCTCCAAGATGATATCTTCAAGAAAGAGCACGGCCAAGGCTTCGCTGTCCAATCCGGTGATCTTGGGTTTTCACCCGGAGAACGTGAGGCTAGAGCACGCCACAACGACACCTTCAAGAAGGGAACAAACGTCATGAGGGCACAGCCACCTTCGTGGCTCGAGAGGACAATGGTTTCCCCCGGCAGGTGAAGTTAACTATCCACACAAGATAACGATCGCCGCCCTCCACAACCAACAGTACCATAGTCACCACTTGTGTGCGGCGCCTGCCCTTCCCACACGGCGAGGGCCGGCTAGATAGAGTCCGTGGCACGCCCGCCAACCACCGAGACTCCCCTTTGTCCAGGGCTGCCGCCTCGAGATCCCAACTCTGCGCTACAGCCACCAAGGCAAATGAGAGACACCACTGCGAGTTCTCAAACTCGACCAAGGGGCCGACATGCCACCACTCCCCTACCATCACAGCAAGGCGGGGAAGAATCCGCGGAACAGCCTGTAGCCCCCTACGGCTGCTGCTTTCACCCACCTCATTCGAAGGACGAAGGGCATGACATGGTACCTAACTAAATTTTAATACATAACTCAATACCAATTATTTTGTACACAATCTTACATCTATGTTAATGCTTTCTTAGCATTGAACCAGCTGGACTACACTGGTATGTATACATGTGATCATAATTCTAAGAGGACAGAGATATATCTAAATTCTCAACTCAAATTTCCATCTATGGAACTAGGCGATGAACTCCAACACAGGTCAGTTTACACTCTATCATCCGGATGCCACGCTACCAGGAGGAACCTACTATAAGTGGCCACCCTACCAGGAGGAACCTACTATGAAAAATTATGTTTTGACCCTCGGTGGATGTGCTTTGAGTTTCCGATCAAAAAATATTGGTACTCTAGGTCCTTAATGGTAGATGCAGTGAGGCGTTAGTCGCACGATCAGCTAAGTGGATGGCCTCATTTGCCAGGGCACTGTAAAGTCTTGTATAACAAAGGTCATACTTGTCCGTAGATCGGGAATATGGAGCCTAGGGCCATGCCGTCGTGCAGGAGCTCAGCCCCAAGGTCCACCGCGACGACCTTGAAGTTGACGCACACCCATCAAAGGCCATATTGGACATGGCATTTTGGCTCTCGAGCTCAGATGCTCCGT
The DNA here is from genome assembly GCA_030979885.1 of Lolium multiflorum. Classification (NCBI taxonomy): domain Eukaryota; kingdom Viridiplantae; phylum Streptophyta; class Magnoliopsida; order Poales; family Poaceae; genus Lolium; species Lolium multiflorum. Next base: position 432,520,986 of record CM061750.1, read on the forward strand.
ACCATTCAATAGAGCTTCGTGATCTGATCATAATTCAAATTTGAGGACATACCAGAGTCTATACGCAACAAAATACAGGTTTGTATTGATATGTACCATCTGCCAAGGCCAACGTGTGTCAGTCTGCTCAGCACCATCAATGTCCGCATTAATTGGCGAGCTAGTTGTCTCCAGTTCAACCTCTCCCACCAGCCGGTGCACATTGGGGTCTTTGTTGACGATGCGCATGGTGGCTCAACTCACGCTATGCTGAATGAGGAGGATGAATGTTGTATCCGTCGGCACGGCAACCAGGAAGCTCACTCTCTTTCTTTGTATGTCTATCCCTCGCACAAACCGATGACTCATGTCAGATCAACACGGGTGATGCTCTTATTAATTGGTCTGCAATGACTAGCTTCCAACCGCCACCTCGTGCTGTTCAAATCAGTTGAAGCTCCGGCTTGAAAAGTCGTGATCTTGATCATTATTCTCTGTCGGCTCCGACTATGCCCTAAATAGTATTCCTTCTCACAGGTCTCAGCTTGTCAATGCCTTCCACTAGATGCGCGCAACTTACATAAGGGGACACCTGCACAAGCGAACATCAGCTGGTGCTCGCCGCTGCCAGCCAAATGAGATTCGTGCATATTCTTATCTGGCTCCGGGCGTCATGCCGGTCCATGCAAAGGAAAAGGATGCAGATGGTGCTAGTGTCTTGTGAAAAGATTCTTGGACCCGTGCAAGGTCCAATCCAGGTAATGGATTTGGTTGGAGTATGTCACGACACGGACACTGCTAGCCGATCAAGGCTACCAACCGTAGAGTGACTCGTCAAGGGATCCGGGAGCGCACTTGCAAGCAGGGCCACCTGTCGGTGTAAGCCATGCGTCCCGGTCGACTAGTAAAGCCGCGAGGATGCGCCCGATCAAAGGCATCAATTGTGGCGAGTGCTCCGGTGCTTTGACTCCTTTTGCATGCTTCCCAAAGTAGCATGATGGTTGTGATTAAGGGAGCTAATACACCTGAGTTAAAATATCCACGCCATAGCGCATCCAGCCATTGCGTGCAACTACACGTTCACGACTTAGCAGCACTTCTCATCTAGTACTCGTCCCCATAGCTGCCAAATCAAGTCAAAAGCCGATGCCGGTGGCCGGACCATAGGAGATGAACTCAGTTGGCTGATTAGAATTCATTCATTGGTCCTCATGCAAACGGATACTGCAGGGAGAAGCTGTGTCGATGATGGTACGAGGCGGTGGCCAGGCTTCTCATCTGGACGTCACGACGGCCGAGGGTGGAGCAGGTCTAGACTCTAGTCATCTTCAGAGCATCGGCCGTGGCAATGGCCGTACAACTTTGTTCGGCAGTGCGTGGATCGTGGGTATAGGTAGTCGCACAGATTGCCCATTCGTTAATGAAAGCATGTGGATCAGTTCCTCTAATCATAGCCTTTGCTTTTTTGCTTTAAAAGTCGTGTAATTTTTTTAAACACCGGAGCATACCTCTCGATTGTATTGCTATTCCAAACCTGGCTAAATGACTCTCTCTTTCCTTCCTCTCGGAGCTTCGACTGCGTCTGGATTCCCGACTGCGTGATGCAGAGGCGTATCGGATCTCGTTGCTCAAATCCTAAACTATAATCGTGAGTAATCCTGTGTGTGAGAGAGCTTGGGAGTTACAGAGGCAGAGCACTTGCCTGGTCATGGAGGAAGAATATGTGTCTTTAATCTGATGCTTGAGCTGGTCGTGAAACTGCGTGATTAGTGCGAATGATGATTCTCCAATTGTGCTAAAAACATGCTAAAATCAGGACATTGTTGTACTCTTTTAAATTATTCGCATTTGTTCACCGAAGCGTCCACCTGCTAGTATTGCTTTTTTGCATTCTGCATATCTACTCCTGATGATGTTCTTTGCTTATGCATATGCAATTCTACACTACAAATAGTTTTGATGATTTAGTCTGCTCATTTAAGTATAAAAATTTCAATCCATAGAGGAATATTGGGTGCTTCAGATAACGAAACACGAGTTCAATTTTGCATTTCTGATATTCTAAACTTTTGTAATAGATAGTAGTAAGCTTTTTATTTTGTTGGGGAGAACATGGCCCAGGTTGGCCCAGCCGAAGATCCGCCAGTGCATGATGCGTTCATCGGCCCATGATCAATGTTGTCCATCATGCGATAATTTTTTTAATAAATCCATCATGCGATAATGGCATCTTTTAAGCGATAATTTTATCCTTCTTTTGCCAAAGTAAACAAGAACTTTATTACTCACAACCTTGGGTTACACAACGGCCAGACTCAAACATCTGAATAATAGCTTCAGGCCTGAACCACCTCCAAACACTAGATCATCCTGCCACTACGCTGAGTTAGTCCTTCATTTCATCAAGAACTCCCTTTTTCGATCAGGAGCATAGCCCCAGCCTCTGCATCCAAAGGATGCACACAGCTTTCTTTATTAAATTATTCGCAATGCCTTACAAGAACTCCTTTAAAGCATACTTATGTTCTCCACGTATCAATATAATCCAATGCATGGATAAGATCTTTCACCCATCTGACTAAGTGGCTCCAACATAGGTAAATATATATATCCTTATATTTTGGCCTGGCCCATCTTACAGTACAACTAAACATACTCATGTTATCTTTGGAGTACAGTTGTCAGGATCAAGAATCTTTTAGGTGTTTAACACTTTTTATATAAATTTTAATGATATTTAGCATGTTAAATAATGTTTCAACTATATGTGGAACAAAATAATGTACATTTTCTCAAAGTTCAATAGCCCGTGGAATCTTGCTCAGATCTCATTGCTTTTTTTGAACAAAAGGATATCATTGTCAGATTAACACTTTTTCAACTTTGAAAGAGTGACAAGAAAATTATCATATGGCTGGGAATCAACATAAACTATTTTTATCAAAAACTTAAATTCAATTTCACTGACAAACTCATGTGAATTTGCATAGTCAAGCCAGAATCGACTTGTCTAGTTTGTGAATTCACCCAATCTTACAGGCACAAACTTTGATACATGATAATACATAGTATCAACCACTTCATAGCATTGTCAAAAAACAGCACAACAGCAATAAATATCTAAACAGTAGCTATAATAGCCATTGTAACCCTTCCTCTGACAATCCATCTGGCATAGAAAAAGTTGAGTATTTCAGTAATGGTTTAATGGTGGTAAAACATGCCCGTCATAAGTGCACAAATCTCATCCATGGTAACGTGACCTACAAAAAATGAAGTATAGCATCCCCGTTAGTATTAGCATATGTAGTACAAACCATAGATCACTCATATTTCTTATTAATAACCAATGTGCTCATATATTTTATAAAATTGGACCAATATAAAAACAATCATTACCTTTGTTTCTCCCTGTCGCACCACACAAAAAAATGGTAGACATCGTAAAAAGAATTACCAAGCATACAACCCTTGGGTTGTTCTTCATAAGTTCCATGGGTAGTGATTTTCAGTTTCCTTTTGCTCCAATGGCTCTCTTTATGCTTCAATATTTCTGACCTTACAGTGTATATAAATAGATACACTCTAAAATCTTCCAGGATCTTTGCTTTAAAAAAAATCATAGGATCCTGATTTTATTTCATGTTAATGTTCATCATACATTCTGTATTTATGTGATGTAAACCATATCACCATTAATATTTGGGAATATAGCAGAATATATTTTGTTGACTTCATATGTAAAATAATATTTTAGAGACAACTTGTTCTTAAATGGCATCTAGATTTCCATATTTGAAATATTAAGTACTCATAAATACCACATGTATATCTTATTAAATTGTGTATGGAATATAAGGTTATTATTGGCTACATGTATTTGGTACACATAAAATTAATGGTTGTAATTGAAAACTATACTTACCTCTTGAAACGTATCTTTAGGATTTACTTATTAATAATTTGCTCTTGAGCTATGATATCTTCAAAATAACAATACATGTATTGTGGAATGCAAGTACAAATATTGTGCATACTGTATATCCATCTTTCTTGCTTTTAAAGGACTAATAGAAACAAGGGATGGCAAACACGTCCTTTTAAGATAAGGCTATAAGCCCCACGTTCAATTAATAACGTCTTCAACGGTTGAAACAGATACAAGATGCTGAGCCTAGCTTACATGTTAGCACAACACACAAGACAAGGTTCAACCTAGGCCACAACCGCGACAACGCGAGCATCCGGCACAACTACTACGAGTCTATGAAGAGGAAGAACAAACACGGGACATGATACGTTATCGGACCGGTGCCCACCCCTAGCATGGGCTAACCGACAACCGCACGTCGATGAGGCAGCACCGTCGCAGGCATACCGAGCCGACCACCACTGGGAGATCGACCGGCTAGCTCACACCGACGGGGACACCGGAGAGAACGCTTGAAACACCACGAGTGCGAGCACAAAGGAAGCTTTCTTGGGGAGGGCAGACCGAGGCGACCTCCGCCTCCCAAACAACGGAGATCTACACGGCATGAGATCTCCAAGGCGGCATCTTCAAGAGCACGGCCAAGGCGTCGCTACCACCCGATCCGGGGATCTTGGGTTTTCACCCGGAGAACGTGAGGAGGAGCCCGAGCACCGCCACAACGACCGGCTTCAAAGAGGGAACAACGTCCGCGACGCCACCTTCGTGGCCCGAGAGGGCAGGTTTTCCCCGGTGAAGTTAACTATCCCCACAGATAGCGGTCACCGCCTCACAACAATTTATCAACCCTGGATTTTTTAAGTCAGGATGCCTATTATACCATACATCGCAATCCCGGGAGATTGTTGTTGTGAGACATAACAGTTGATATCATAAGTCATCATTCATTACAAACCATCATCGTCTTACAAAAGTAGATCACATGATCCAATATTACAACAATAGTTGATCTATTGATCAACGAACATCACAAATAGCGGAAGCGAAGTAGTAGTGGACTATCTAATCCACAGGCCAACGCTTGACGTCAGGAGCAGTCCTAGTTGTCGTAGACGTCCTGTTGTGTACACATCTGTATGTCATATTCGTGCATTTACGGAACTAACCTATTAACAAGATACCGAAGTGTTTGATTCACATTTCTGCTATTTTTTGGTTTCAGAAATCCTACATAGGAAATATTCTCGGAATTGGGCAAGAAATCAACGCCCAGGTTCCTATTTTGCCCGGAAGCATCCAGAACACCCGAGAGTCGCCAGAGGGGGGCCACACAGGCCCCAGATGATAGGCCGGCGCGGCCCAGGCCCTGGCCGCGCCGCCTTATGGTGTCGTCGCCCCTTCGACCCTCCGAGGCTGCCCTTTCGCCTATATAAAGCCCCTGCGTCGAAAACCCTCGGAGGAAGCCACGGTACGCGAAACCTTCCAGAGCCGCCGCCATCGCGAAGCCAAGATGTGGGGGACAGGAGTCTCCATCCTGCCGGGACGGGGAAGTGCCCCGGAAGGCTTCTCCATCGACACCATTTGCCATCTCCACCGCCATCTTCATCACCACTGCTGCTCCCATGAAGAGGGAGTAGTTCTCCATCGAGGCTCGGGGCTGCTGTACCGGTAGCTATGTGGTTAATCTCTCTCCCATGTACTTCAATACAATGATCTCATGAGCTGCCTTACATGATTGAGATTCATATGAGTTTTGTATCACTACTATCTATGTGCTACTCTAGCAAAGTTATTAAAGTAGTTCTATTCCTCCTGCACGTGTGTAAAGGTGACAGTGTGTGCACCGTGTTAGTACTTGGTTTATGCTATGATCATGATCTCTTGTAGATTGCGAAGTTAACTATTACTATGATAATATTGATGTGATCTATTCCTCCTACATATGCATGAAGGTGACCGTGTGCATGCTATGCTAGTACTTGGTTTAGTCTTTTGATCTATCTTACACTAAAGGTTACTAAAATATGAGCATTATTGTGGAGCTTGTTAACTCCGGCATTGAGGGTTCGTGTAATCCTACGCAATGTTTTCATCATCCAACAAAAGTGTAGAGTATGCATTTATCTATTCTGTTATGTGATCAATGTTGAGAGTGTCCACTAGTGAAGGTGTAATCCTAGGCCTTGTTCCTAAATACTACTATCGCTGCTTGTTTACTGTGTTTTCTTGAGTTACTACCGTGCGTTACTACTGCATGTTTACTTCCCGCAATATTACTACCATCAACTGCACGCTAGCAAGCTATTTTCTGGCGCCGTACTACTGCTCATATTCATTCATACCACTTGTATTTCACTATCTCTTCGCCGAACTAGTGCATTAGGTGTGTTGGGGACACAAGAGACTTCTTGCTTTGTGGTTGCGGGGTTGCATGAGAGGGATATCTTTGACCTCTTCCTCCCTGAGTTCGATAAACCTTGGGTGATCCACTTAAGGGAAACTTGCTGCTGTTCTACAAACCTCTGCTCTTGGAGGCCCAACATTGTCTACAAGAATAGAAGCACCCGTAGACATCAAGCACTTTTATGGCGCCGTTGCCGGGGAGGGAAGGTAAACGGCACTCACACATTGGCAAGCCCGGCAACTAAGCACTTTTCCTCCCTCATCAACTACGCGCCAAGCACTTTTTAAGCGCCGTTGCGAGAGGAAAGGTAAGGCACTCATGCCGGTTCCCGGGTAACGGTACTTTTAAGGCGCCGTGTGTGTGTGTGCTCAAAGCTATTTCCTTTAGACTCCGCAATTGCGACATTTGGTTTCTTGTTTACACTAGTTAGGCATAATGGACAACAATGACCTTTTTATTCTATTTCCTGATTTAAGACATGGATGGTTTGATGCGAAAATTAAAAAAACCATGGAACATATTAATATGAATGCTTTGAACACTATTGTTGCTAATGCTATGGAAAATTCTAAGCTTGGGGAAGCTGGCTTTGATGAGCATGATATTTTTAGTCCCCCAAGCATTGAGGAAAAAATTTACTTTGATGATACTTTGCCTCCCATTTATGATGATTATAATGATAGTAGTCTTTTGTACCACCTGTTATGGAGGATAAATTTGATTATGATTACAATATACCTCCTATATTTGATAGCTACTTTGTTGAATTTGCTCCCACTACAATTAATAAGAATGACTATGCTTATGTTGGGAGTAGTAATTATTTTATGCATGAGACTCATGATAAGAATGCTTTATGTGATAGTTATATTGTTGAGTTTGCTCATGTTGCTACTGAAAGTTATTATGAGAGAGGAAAATATGGTTGTAGAAATTTTCATGTTACTAAAACACCTCTCTATGTGCTGAAATTTTTGAAGCTACACTTGTTTTATCTTCCTATGCTTGTTACTTTGCTCTTCATGAACTTGTTTATTTACAAGATTCCTATGCATAGGAAGCATGTTAGACTTAAATATGTTTTGAATTTGCCTCTTGATGCTCTCTTTTGCTTCAACTTCTATTTCTTGCGAATGCATCATTAAAACTGCTGAGCCTATCTTAATGGCTATAAAGAAAGAACTTCTTGGGAGATAACCCATGTGTTTATTTTACTACAGCAATTTTTGTTTTGTTGAGTCTTGGAAGTTGTTTACTACTGTAGCAACCTCTCCTTATCATGTTTTTGTGCCAAGTAAAGTTTCTATGCTAAAGTTGATGTTATATTTGGGATCGCTGCGCAGAAACAGCATTGCTGTCTGTCACGAATCTGGGCACAGTTCTCTGTAGAAATTTCGAAAAAATCTGCCAATTTACGAGCGTGATCCTCAGATATGTACGCAACTTTCATTAGTTTTGAGTTTTCCATTTGAGCAAGTCTGGTGCCATTTTAAAATTCGTCTTTACGGACTGTTCTGTTTTTGACAGATTCTGCCTTTTATTTCGCATTGCCTCTTTTGCTATGTTGGATTCATTTCTTTGATCCATTTTTCAGTAGCTTTATGCAATGTCCAGAAGTGAAAAGAATGTTTGTGTCACCTCTGAACATGTGAATTTTTGATTATGCACTAACCCTCTAATGAGTTTGCTTGAAGTTTGGTGTGAAGGAAGTTTTCAAGGGTCAAGAGAGGAGGATGATATACTACGATCAAGAAGAATGAAAAGTCTAAGCTTGGGGATGCCCGGTGGTTCATCCTTGCATATTTCAAGAAGACTCAAGCATCTAAGCTTGGGGATGCCCAAGGCATCCTTCTTCATCGACAAAGTATCGGGTTCCTTCTCTTGAAACTATATTTTATTCGGTCACATCTTATGTACTTTACTTGGAGCGTCTGTATGTTTTTGTTTTTGTTTAAATAAATGATTGTTTGGGAGAGAGACACGCCGCTGGTTCGTATGAACACATGTGTTCTTAGCTTTTAATTTTCATGGCGAAGGTTGAAACGCTTCGTTAATTGTTATATGGTTGGAAACGGGAAATGCTACATGTAGTAATTGGTATAATGTCTTGAATAATGTGATACTTGGCAATTGTTGTGCTCATATAGATCTTGTTTAAGCTCTTGCATCATGTACCTAGTACCCATTAATGAATAATTACATAGAGCTTGTTAAAATTTGGTTTGCATGATTGGTCTCTCTAAGTCTAGATATTTTCTGGTTGAGGTGTTTGAACAACAAGGAGACGATGTAAAGTCTTATAATGCTTACAATATGTTTATATGTGAGTCTTGCTGCACCATTTATACTTGAGTTTGCTTCAAACAACCTTGCTAGCCTAAACCTTGTATCGAGAGGGAATACTTCTCATGCATCCAAATCCTTGAGCCAACCACTATGCCATTTGTGTCCACCATACCTACCTACTACATGGTATTTCTCCGCCATTCCAAAGTAAATTGCTTGAGTGCTACCTTTAAACAATTCAAAAGTTATTACCTCTTATTTGTGTCAATGTTTTATAGCTCATGAAGAAGTATGTGGTGTTTATCTTTCAATCTTGTTGGGCAACTTTCACCAATGGACTAGTGGCTTCATCCGCTTATCCAACAATTTTGCAAAAAGAGCTGGCAATGGGATTCCCAGTCCCAAATTAATTAACAAAAATAGACACTCCTCCATGGTATGTGATTGTTGGACGGCACCGAAGGATTCGGTTAGCCATGGCTTGAGAAAGCAAAGGTGGGGAGGAGTGTCATCTAAATAAAACTAAAATAAAAAGGCACTCCTTCATGGTATGAGATTGTTGGCAGGCACCCGATGATTCGGTTAGCCATGGTTGTGAAAGAAAGGTTGGAAGGAGTGCCACACAAAAATAAAAATAAAATGGGAGCCGCTCTTTGAAGGTTTGTCTGGCAAGGGGGTTAGAGTACCCGCTACCATTCGTTGACAACAACAAACACCTCTCAAAACTTTACTTTTATGCTCTCTATATGTTTTCAAAATCAAAGCTCTAGCACAAATATAGCAATCGATGCTTTCCTCTTTGAAGGGCCATTCTTTTACTTTATTGTTGAGTCAGTTTACCTATTCTTTCTATCTTAGAAGCAAACACTTGTGTAAATTGTGTGCATTGATTCTTACATGTTTACCTATTGCACTTGTTATATTACTTTGTGTTGACAATTATCCATGAGATATACATGTTAAAGTTGAAAGCAACCGCTGAAACTTATATCTTCCTTTGTGTTGTTTCAAAGCTTTCTACTAAGAATTTATTGCTTATGAGTTAACTCTTATGCAAGACTCATTGATGCTTGTCTTGAAAGTATTATTCATGAAAAGTCTTTGTTATATGATTCATTTGTTTACTCATTATCTTCATCATTGCTTCGAATCTCTGCATTTATCTCATGTGCTTTACAATAGTATGATCAAGGTTATGATGGCATGTCACTTGAAATTATCTTTGTTATCGATTTACCTGCTCGGGACGAGCAGAACTAAGCTTGGGGATGCTGATACGTCTCCGACGTATCGATAATTTCTTATGTTCCATGCTACTTTATTGATGATACTACATGTTTTATGCACACTTTATGTCATATTCGTGCATTTTCCGGAACTAACCTATTAACAAGATGCCGAGTGCCAGTTCTGTTTCTGCTGTTTTTGGTTTCATAAATCCTAGTAAGGAAATATTCTCGGAATTGACGAAATCAACGCCCAGGTTCTATTTTGCCCGGAAGCATCCCAGAGACACCCGAGTCGCCCCGGAGGGCACACGGGCCCGGATGATAGGCCGGCGCGGCAGGCCTGGCCGCGCCGCCGTATGGTGCCGTCGCCTCTTCGACCCTCCGCGCTGCCCCTTCGCCTATATAGCCCCCGCCGAAACCCTTACGGAGGAAGCCACGGTACGCGAAACCTTCTGAGCCGCCGCCATCGCGAAGCCAAGATCGGGGACGGGAGTCTGTTCCGGCACTGCCGGACGGGGAAGTGCCCGGAAGGCTTCTCCATCGACACCGCTGCCATCTCCACCGCCATCTTCATCACCGCTGCTCCCATGAAGAGGGAGTAGTTCTCCATCGAGGCTCGGGGCTGTACCGGTAGCTATGTGGGTTAATCTCTCTCCCATGTACTTCAATACAATGATCTCATGAGCTGCCTTACATGATTGAGATTCATATGAGTTTTGTATCACTACTATCTATGTGCTACTCTAGCAAAGTTATTAAAGTAGTTCTATTCCTCCTGCATGTGTGTAAAGGTGACAGTGTGTGCACCGTGTTAGTACTTGGTTTATGCTATGATCATGATCTCTTGTAGATTGCGAAGTTAACTATTGCTATGATAATATTGATGTGATCTATTCCTCCTACATATGCATGAAGGTGACAGTGTGCATGCTATGCTAGTACTTGGTTTAGTCTTTTGATCTATCTTACACTAAAGGTTACTAAAATATGAGCATTATTGTGGAGCTTGTTAACTCCGGCATTGAGGGTTCGTGTAATCCTACGCAATGTGTTCATCATCCAACAAAAGTGTAGAGTATGCATTTATCTATTCTGTTATGTGATCAAAGTTGAGAGTGTCCACTAGTGAAAGTGTAATCCCTAGGCCTTGTTCCTAAATACTGCTATCGGCTGTTCTTGTTTCTTGAGTTACTACTTGCGTTACTCTTTACATGTTTACTTCCCGCAATATTACTACCATCAACTGCACGCTAGCAAGCTATTTTCTGCGCCGTACTACTGCTCATATTCATTCATACCACTTGTATTTCACTATCTCTTCGCCGAACTAGTGCACCTATTAGGTGTGTTGGGGACACAAGAGACTTCTTGCTTTGTGGTTGCGGGGTTGCATGAGAGGGATATCTTTGACCTCTTCCTCCCTGAGTTCGATAAACCTTGGGTGATCCACTTAAGGGAAACTTGCTGCTGTTCTACAAACCTCTGCTCTTGGAGGCCCAACACTGTCTACAAGAATAGAAGCACCCGTAGACATCAAGCACTTTTCTGGCGCCGTTGCCGGGGAGGGAAGGTAAACGGCACTCACACATTGGCAAGCCCGGCAACTAAGCACTTTTCCTCCCTCGTCAACTACGCGCCAAGCACTTTTCTGGCGCCGTTGCCGGGGAGGAAAGGTAAAAGGCACTCATACTTCGGTTCCAGGTAACAGTACTTTTCTGGCGCCATTGTGTGTGTGCTCGAAGCTATTTCCTTTAGACTCTGCAATTGCGACATTTGGTTTCTTGTTTACACTAGTTAGGCATAATGGACAACAATGACCTTTTTATTCTATTTCCTGATTTAAGACATGGATGGTTTGATGCGAAAATTAAAAAAACCATGGAACATATTAATATGAATGCTTTGAACACTATTGTTGCTAATGCTATGGAAAATTCTAAGCTTGGGGAAGCTGGCTTTGATGAGCATGATATTTTTAGTCCCCCAAGCATTGAGGAAAAAATTTACTTTGATGATACTTTGCCTCCCATTTATGATGATTATAATGATAGTAGTCTTTTGTTACCACCTGTTATGGAGGATAAATTTGATTATGATTACAATATACCTCCTATATTTGATAGCTACTTTGTTGAATTTGCTCCCACTACAATTAATAAGAATGACTATGCTTATGTTGGGAGTAGTAATTATTTTATGCATGAGACTCATGATAAAAATGCTTTATGTGATAGTTATATTGTTGAGTTTGCTCATGTTGCTACTGAAAGTTATTATGAGAGAGGAAAATATGGTTGTAGAAATTTTCATGTTACTAAAACACCTCTCTATGTGCTGAAATTTTTGAAGCTACACTTGTTTTATCTTCCTATGCTTGTTACTTTGCTCTTCATGAACTTGTTTATTTACAAGATTCCTATGCATAGGAAGCATGTTAGACTTAAATATGTTTTGAATTTGCCTCTTGATGCTCTCTTTTGCTTCAACTTCTATTTCTTGCGAATGCATCATTAAAACTGCTAAGCCCATCTTAATGGCTATAAAGAAAGAACTTCTTGGGAGATAACCCATGTGTTTATTTTACTACAGCAATTTTTGTTTTGTTGAGTCTTGGAAGTTGTTTACTACTGTAGCACCTCTCCTTATCATGTTTTTGTGCCAAGTAAAGTTTCTATGCTAAAGTTGATGTTATATTTGGGATCGCTGCGCAGAAACAGCATTGCTGTCTGTCACGAATCTGGGAACAGTTCTCTGTAGAAAATTCGAAAAATCTGCCAATTTACGAGCGTGATCCTCAGATATGTATGCAACTTTCATTAGTTTTGAGTTTTTCCATTTGAGCAAGTCTGGTGCCATTTTAAAATTCGTCTTTACGGACTGTTCTGTTTTTGACAGATTCTGCCTTTTATTTCGCATTGCCTCTTTTGCTATGTTGGATTCATTTCTTTGATCCATTAATGTCCAGTAGCTTTATGCAATGTCCAGAAGTGAAAAGAATGTTTGTGTCACCTCTGAACATGTGAATTTTTGATTATGCACTAACCCTCTAATGAGTTTGCTTGAAGTTTGGTGTGAAGGAAGTTTTCAAGGGTCAAGAGAGGAGGATGATATACTACGATCAAGAAGAATGAAAAGTCTAAGCTTGGGGATGCCCCGGTGGTTCATCCCTGCATATTTCAAGAAGACTCAAGCATCTAAGCTTGGGGATGCCCAAGGCATCCCCTTCTTCATCGACAAAGTATCAGGTTCCTTCTCTTGAAACTATATTTTTATTCGGTCACATCTTATGTACTTTACTTGGAGCGTCTGTATGTTTTTGTTTTTGTTTAAATAAATGATTGTTTGGGAGAGAGACACGCTCCGCTGGTTCGTATGAACACATGTGTTCTTAGCTTTTAATTTTCATGGCGAAGGTTGAAACTGCTTCGTTAATTGTTATATGGTTGGAAACGGGAAATGCTACATGTAGTAATTGGTATAATGTCTTGAATAATGTGATACTTGGCAATTGTTGTGCTCATATAGATCTTGTTTAAGCTCTTGCATCATGTACCTAGTACCCATTAATGAATAATTACATAGAGCTTGTTAAAATTTGGTTTGCATGATTGGTCTCTCTAAGTCTAGATATTTTCTGGTTGAGGTGTTTGAACAACAAGGAGACAATGTAAAGTCTTATAATGCTTACAATATGTTTATATGTGAGTCTTGCTGCACCATTTTATACTTGAGTTTGCTTCAAATAACCTTGCTAGCCTAAACCTTGTATCGAGAGGGAATACTTCTCATGCATCCAAATCCTTGAGCCAACCACTATGCCATTTGTGTCCACCATACCTACCTACTACATGGTATTTCTCTGCCATTCCAAAGTAAATTGCTTGAGTGCTACCTTTAAACAATTCAAAAGTTATTACCTCTTATTTGTGTCAATGTTTTATAGCTCATGAAGAAGTATGTGGTGTTTATCTTTCAATCTTGTTGGGCAACTTTCACCAATGGACTAGTGGCTTCATCCGCTTATCCAATAATTTTGCAAAAAGAGCTGGCAATGGGATTCCCAGTCCCAAATTAATTAACAAAAATAGACACTCCTCCATGGTATGTGATTGTTGGACGGCACCCGAAGGATTCGGTTAGCCATGGCTTGAGAAAGCAAAGGTGGGGAGGAGTGTCATCTAAATAAAACTAAAATAAAAAGGCACTCCTTCATGGTATGAGATTGTTGGCAGGCACCCGAGGATTCGGTTAGCCATGGTTGTGAAAGAAAGGTTGGAAGGAGTGCCACACAAAAATAAAAATAAAATGGGAGCCGCTCTTTGAAGGTTTGTCTGGCAAGGGGTTAGAGTACCCGCTACCATTCGTTGACAACAACAAACACCTCTCAAAACTTTACTTTTATGCTCTCTATATGTTTTCAAAATCAAAGCTCTAGCACAAATATAGCAATCGATGCTTTCCTCTTTTGAAGGGCCATTCTTTTACTTTATTGTTGAGTCAGTTTACCTATTCTTTCTATCTTAGAAGCAAACACTTGTGTAAATTGTGTGCATTGATTCTTACATGTTTACCTATTGCACTTGTTATATTACTTTGTGTTGACAATTATCCATGAGATATACATGTTAAAGTTGAAAGCAACCGCTGAAACTTATATCTTCCTTTGTGTTGTTTCAAAGCTTTCTACTAAGAATTTATTGCTTATGAGTTAACTCTTATGCAAGACTCATTGATGCTTGTCTTGAAAGTATTATTCATGAAAAGTCTTTGTTATATGATTCATTTGTTTACTCATTATCTTCATCATTGCTTCGAATCTCTGCATTTATCTCATGTGCTTTACAATAGTATGATCAAGGTTATGATGGCATGTCACTTCAGAAATTATCTTTGTTATCATTTTACCTGCTCGGGACGAGCAGAACTAAGCAGGGATGCGATACGTCTCGACGTATCGATAATTTCTTATGTTCCATGCTACTTTATTGATGATACCTACATGTTTTATGCACACTTTATGTCATATTCGTGCATTTTCTGGAACTAACCTATTAACAAGATGCCGAAGTGCCAGTTCCTGTTTTGGTTTCAGAAATCCTAGTAAGAAATATTCTCGGAATTGGACGAAATCAACGCCCGAGTTCCTATTTTGCCGGAAGCATCCAGAACACCCGAGAGTCGCCGGAGGGCCACACAGGGCCCCGGATGATAGGCCAGCGCGGCCTGGCCCTGGCGCGCCATGGTGTCGTCGCTCTTCGACCCTCCGGCCCCTTTCGCCTATATAAAGCCCCCGCATCGAAAACCCTTACGGAGGAAGCCACGGTACGAAACCTTCCGGAGCCGCCGCCATCGCGACCAAGATCGGGGACGGAGTCTCTTCCGGCCTGCACGGGGAAGTGCCCCGGAAGGCTTCTCCATCGACACCGCTGCCATCTCCACCGCCATCTTCATCGCTGCTGCTCCCATGAGGAAGGAGTAGTTCTCCATCGAGGCTCGGGGCTGTACCGGTAGCTATGTGGTTAATCTCTCTCCCATGTACTTCAATACAATGATCTCATGAGCTGCCTTACATGATTGAGATTCATATGAGTTTTGTATCACTACTATCTATGTGCTACTCTAGCAAAGTTATTAAAGTAGTTCTATTCCTCCTGCACGTGTGTAAAGGTGACAGTGTGTGCACCGTGTTAGTACTTGGTTTATGCTATGATCATGATCTCTTGTAGATTGCGAAGTTAACTATTGCTATGATAATATTGATGTGATCTATTCCTCCTACATATGCATGAAGGTGACAGTGTGCATGCTATGCTAGTACTTGGTTTAGTCTTTTGATCTATCTTACACTAAAGGTTACTAAAATATGAGCATTATTGTGGAGCTTGTTAACTCCGGCATTGAGGGTTCGTGTAATCCTACGCAATGTGTTCATCATCCAACAAAAGTGTAGAGTATGCATTTATCTATTCTGTTATGTGATCAAAGTTGAGAGTGTCCACTAGTGAAGTGTAATCCCTAGGCCTTGTTCTAAATACTGCTATCGCTGCTTGTTCTTGTTTCTTGAGTTACTACCGCTGTGTTACTACTGCATGTTTACTTCCCGCAATATTACTACCATCAACTGCACGCTAGCAAGCTATTTTCTGGCGCTGTACTACTGCTCATATTCATTCATACCACTTGTATTTCACTATCTCTTCGCCGAACTAGTGCACCTATTAGGTGTGTTGGGGACACAAGAGACTTCTTGCTTTGTGGTTGCAGGGTTGCATGAGAGGGATATCTTTGACCTCTTCCTCCCTGAGTTCGATAAACCTTGGGTGATCCACTTAAGGGAAACTTGCTGCTGTTCTACAAACCTCTGCTCTTGGAGGCCCAACACTGTCTACAAGAATAGAAGCACCCGTAGACATCACTAATCCAAACGCTTGACATTAGGCGAACTCTAGTTGTTGTAGACGTCCCTGCGGTCATCTTCATCTTCTGCTCCTCTTCATAGTCTGGCCATTTGAATAGCCAGGGACACGTACGTGAGTACTTTTTAAAGTACTCGCAAACTAATACTATTGTAATTACTATCAATTTGTAATCCAAGGGTGCTAAGCTCTAGGTTTATTTGCATAAAGCCAATTTTAGTTCATAAGCATTTCATAAAAGACTCTTCATATGCTAACTAACTCAAGTGGGCACATTAGTGTCATTCCCACAACTCAGTTGTGATTCAATTCAAGTCGCCATTTCAATTCAACATTCCTCTTTCAAGAAAAGATCTCACAATGAACAGTATGGCATTTCCAATCGTCCGTAACCGTGGACACGGCTATTCGAATAGATTTACACTCTGCAGAGGTTGCACACTTGTGCCACAACATTTGATTACATCCGTCAGGGATAACCCTGAATAATCGTAACTCAGTACGCGGATCATCAACCCTAACCTTTCACTTACATATCCTAGTATAGGCACCTCTCCCCATGAGCTTGGCCTCCCAGTGAAGACAAACCGTCAGTCTGGGAACTGCACAGGGCTTGGGCCGGACATTCACCTCATTTCACGTCATTTCACATCAATTCACTTTCAACGGAGGCAGCCTCGGCATAACCCCTATGACGCTTGTTTAGAGGGGGAACTAAGTTATGTAACATCCCAAATTTCAATAAAATGAACAAGAGAGAAATTCAAGATCCCAAAAATTAGGGTTAACAAAAACTTTTTCTCATCATATAGGTTTATGCATGTAGATCACTTTATTAATTATTTTGAGTGTGCAATTGCCATGATGCTTGCTTATGTGTTCTCTCTCACTCTAAAACCCTAGCAATGATCACTTGATCATCCAAAGTCAAATAAAAAGAAAAGGGAAAAGAAATAATAAAAATCAATCTCACACACACATAAGGCTTAGGCCATTTTTACAAATCTTTGTTAGAGACCATTTTGGTTTGCACCATTGGGTGTAATTGGTTACTAAACATATATTAACAACTTTGGAAACAATCAAACACAATTTAAATCAAAATTGAAACAAATATGAGCTCACATATGATTATGGTCATATGTGGCATTTATAATCTGGTACTCACTTTGAGCCACTGTATTTTCACTTTTCACTTCTAAACTTTGTCAACTCTTTGCACCTCATCCAAGACAACATCAAGCACTACAACTTTGCCCAAAACCACCACCCCAAAATCTTTACCAATTTCAAATGAGAAGCATGCAAAGTTGGGACAAACTCACATATGTAAGATCATATGCAAAATGTTTTTTGCATTTCAATTCCATTTTGACCACCACCAACACCAAAATGCTACATTTAATATATTATTACAACCCACCAAAAAGATTTGCAAAATTCGAAAATATTTTTCTTGCGGGCATTATGTCGAACAGCTTGCAGGCAGGGTAAAATTTAGAGCCCATACTTCATTTTCTACTTGGACTTGGTCCAACTTTGCCCTCTCTGCACCCTGGAGCTTCCTCTCACCTCACCACACCATCACCACTTGCATTTGGACATGGTTTGTTCAACTCAAACATGCCATGCCATGGCATGGCATGGCCTCTTGTGCCATCTCCCTCACCTTCATGGCACACCACCATGCGGCTCCCTCTCACATCCCTGGACACGCCGTCCCTCGCCACCAGCGACGACGGACGACTCACCCAGCTCAGACACGCCGAGCACCGCCACGAGCCTCCAGCCATGTCGCCGTCGAGGAGGCGACGAGCGTCCGCCACGATCGCCCAGACGCGTGGCCTCGCCCGTGCTTGACCGCCCGCTGTTCAGACACCGTCGCTCCCTGAGTCCGCCAGACACGACCATGCCCTCGCCCACGCCATGGATCGCCGCAGACCACCTCGCCATCGTCACCGTGACCACCCGCCGCTCCTCGAGGCCCTATAAAAGGCTCTCCGCTCCCCAAATTGAGCACGCCACTCCCCTCCTCACACAGCCCTCCTCGACCATTCCCCTCGCTCAATTAGCCACCACATCGCCCCAATCGCTAGCTCACCGCCGCCGCCAGTAGCTGAAGCTCGCCGGAGAAGGAGACCATCCCGGACGCGCCGCTGCTACCAGGGGGATCCTCGTCCTCGACAACGTCGCGGCGCACCCCGCCGGCGACCGCCGGAGCTCCGCGACCCCTCCGACCCCCTACGCCGCCGTGCCCTTGCTGCTTCTCGCCGTCGACGACGACCACCCCTGGCCGTTGGATCATCGCCTGATCCAACGCCTGCTCCGTCCGATTCGGTAAGTTGAACTCGGCTGACGGTGGCCCCCGCCAGTCAGACGGCCCGCTGCGCTGGACGCAGACTTGGGCCGGCCCGTTTTCTTTTTCCTGTGCAGCCCAGTTATTTTCCCGCGCGAGCCCATGGATTCAAATTCGAATTTCCAGAATAACTAGAATATGCAATCTGATGCTGACTTTGAAATTTAATAGAGACAAATCCACTCAGCCAAATTTTACAAACTTTATATTTTTGGAAACCTTATGAAATTGTCTACACAATGCCACTGGATAGAACCCTAGATCTTTTGTAGAATTAAAATGACAAAATAAACAAGGCAGGGACTTTTCTGCCTTATAATAATTCTTAAAAATCAACCATAAATGCTTTTCAGTTACTTCCACCTCCAATAATTCACATTTCACTTATACTAATTGTTTCTACAAAAATATGCCATGCTTACTGTGTATGATCATGGCCTAGTTAAATTAAAGGACTATAGGACTATTTCTAGTCAAAACTATTGTCCAAAAATATTAGTAAATCATATGGGAGCTTTTCTTCCATTTAAATCTTGTCATGAACAATCCAATATGAGGTGAAGACTCTGGTCATAAAAATCTCATATGGTTTGTTGATGATATTAAATCATTACCATGCTAGGATTAAATTGTATGGGATGCTACACCCCATTTAAATCATTTTCTCAAAATGATAAGTGTGAAGAGGTTGACTTGGGTCAACCTAGGTCACATATTATACATAAGAGAAATTAAATCTTAAAAAGATAATGAGAGGAAATTATTTTTCTGAATAATTCAAAGCAACATGAAAGATTATTATGAGAGGAAATTATTTTTCCTAATCAATAATAAAAACCCATCCACCAACATAATAGTGATATATGATGCTAGTTTAATTTGTGTGAATCATGTGTGTGCTTAGTTTAGTACATAAATTGGTGTGATGATTGTGTACCCCGTATTCGTATTTTAGACGCTAGTACCGAGGAGTATCCGGAGGAGGAGGAGGTCTACTGTCAAGGAGAAGAAGACCACTTTGACCAGTTTCCCAACCAAGGCAAGATAATACTCTTGCAAAGTGTTAGCTCATCCTGAGCCAAGCACCACCCAGTTACTTTATATTATGAGCCTAATTCCCAGTTTTATTTTAAGTTTTACTTATTGTTATTTTGTACTATTGTTTCATAATTCCATAGGGTAAATGTTAGATTAGTACAAGAGTATCAAAGTTAGCCTAGAAGCAAAGCAAATTACTTAGCACCCCTCATCCTTAGATGCTAGTGCTAAATTAAACATGACTACTCTAGATGGGAACATGTGTGGTGAAATGTTGAAATGATTTTTGAAGGTGAATATGACCAAGAGAAGATGGTGATTTTTGATTAAAAACTAGTATTGGTTTGGATGCGATACCTTTCCAATTATTGAGTACCCCCACAATACCTGATTATGGGTAGGGCTTAACTAGAAGTTTATGTATCTTAGCATGAGTTCCCTCTGAACACACATCATAGGGGTTATGCCGAGGCTGCCTCCGTTGTTGAGAAATGATGTGAAGTGAATTGTACGGCCAAGCCCTGTGCAGTTCCCAGGTTGACAGTTGGTCTTCACCGGGAGGCCAAGCTCATGGGGAGAGGTGCTCATACTAGGGTTAGTAAATGAAAGGTTATGGTTGATGATCCGCGTACTGTGTTACGATGATTCGGGAAATCCCGACGGATGAAATCAAATGTTGTGGCACAAGTGTGCAACCTCTGCAGAGTGTAAATCTATTCGAATAGCCGTGTCCACGGTTACGGACGGTTGGAAAGGCCATACAGTTTCCAGTATTAGAATTTGATCATGTTGTTGATATGAATGGTGAATGGTGACTTGAGTATTTTGAAACACAACAGAGTTGTGGGAATGACACTAATGTTCCCACTTGAGTTAGTTAGCACTTGAATAAGTCTTTAGTAAATACCTGTGAACAAAAATTGGCTTTATGCAAATAAACTAGAGCTTAGTACCCCACTGCTAGAAATGTTAGCACTTACACTAGTATTAGTTTGCGAGTACATAAAGTACTCACGGCTGTGTCCCTGGCTATTCAAATGGCCAGACTATGAAGAGGAGCAGCAGTACGAGGAGGACGGTCAGCAGGAAGTCTACAACAACTAGGAGTCTGCTAACGTCAAGCGTTGGCCTGTGGACTATAGAGTCCTTGTATCTTACGCTTCCGCTATGAACTTGTGTTTGTTCGTTGATCAGTTCGTTGATCGTTAGATCAACTATTTGTGTAATATGGATCATGTGATTCCAATTTGTAAGACTTTATGAGTTGTAATGAATGATGACTGTGATACTTAACTATTATGCCTCGCAACAACAATATTCCTGGGATTGCGATGTATGACATAATAGGCATCCGGACTTAAAAACCCGGGTGTTGACAAGTTGGTATCAGAGCCATTGTTTGACCTTAGGAGACCCTAGTTTAGAATGGACGTTCTGAAAAATTTAGTTTCTAAAACAAATTGAGTGAATACTTGGGAAAAACTTACTCATTCTCTTTTCTACCGGATCTTTTCAAAAATGATGACCATGCTCTTCTTTTTAAATACATCTAAAATATTGCCACACTTAGTCACATCTCTAACTTACTCATCCATTTCACTTTCAGATGGAGCCCTACGTCCAGACGGAGACCTACGACCTGGAGAACGGAGGAAGTCTGGTGTTCGAGCGCGACTTGTACCTTGTGTCCGAGAGGCTCGAACGTCCACCTCCCAAGTTCCATGGAGTCCGGATCCACGACACCCCCACCGGGGAACAGCAGTGGATGATCACCGCTGACTTGAAGGGAAGTTCGGAGCCTCCCATCTCGGAGAGGATCCTTTTCTCCTTCAAGGCATGCAACTGGCCGGACGGGCTTGCTCACGCTCTTCAGGAGGGACTTGCTCGGGTGTGCGGACAGAACATCGCCGCACTCCGGGGAAGCCGCTTCGCCTACTTCGCCAGGCACGACACCATGGGAGAACCCATGGCACCCTCTTCGCACCCGGTGCTCATGATCCATGTGCAGCATTTGGACCTCATGCTTCATGAGACCCGGAAGGACCTGGAGCGGACGCGGGTTTACAACCACCGTGCCCAGATGACTGTGGCTCACCATGCCGAAGCTATCCGGATGCTCGCCAAGGACCGCAAGATACTCCGCCTGCAGCGCGCCAAGAAGGACGCCACTATCCGCCGCCTTCGCGAGAAGATCCGCACCTTGGAGGTGACTGTCCGTACCCAGCAGGACCAGATCCAGGAGATGGAGGAGGAAGGAGATGACATTCAGGGAGGCGATGACTTCCTGAGTGATGACAACGACTTTGAGGATGATGAGTTCACTGATGAGGAGGACTACGAGTTTCTGGAAGCCGCGGAAGATGGGATCATTCCCATTGATGTGGATGAAGATGACGAGTAGTAGTTGCACTAGCTTCACTATCGTAGGTGTGAGTTGTATCCCGCACCATGTATCGTAGCTTGGAGAAGAAGGGTTCTTAAAACCCTTAGTGTGTTAGCTTGTAATCTGTGATGCTTGTTATGAATGAATGAATGTTTGTGTGTTATATGCATCATCAAAAGTCTTTAAAGTTTAAAAGTTACCCAAAAATAAGCCATAGAAAATTCCCTCTTATCTCATGATCTATCTATCTGTTCAGATGGCTCACCGCAACGCGAACTCAGATGCGATGATGCAACTGCTGCAGACCCTGATGGCAGACAGGGAGACAGATCGAGCTGAACGTCAAGCCAGCCTCGCAGCACTGCAACAGTTAGCCAACAACCAGCAAGGCCATGGACACCATGACCATCCAGGATCCAAACTCAAGAATTTCCAAAACACCAACCCACCTGTTTTCAGCAAGACTGAAGAACCCTTAGATGCAGATGATTGGCTGCAAACCATGGAGAATAACTTGGAAGTAGCTGGAGTGGATGAGAATGAGAAAGTGCTGTTTGCTACGCACTACTTAGCAGGACCAGCAAGAGCTTGGTGGACCAGCGCCCGTGCATTAAATGCCGGACAGATGATGACTTGGGCTGACTTTAAGCTCAAGTTTAGCAAGTACCATGTACCACCAGGTTTGATCAAGAAGATGAGGGATGAATTCCGGGAACTGAAGCAAGGCCGGATGTCGGTGGTAGAATACCGCGACAGGTTCCTAACCCTGTCAAGGTACGCCCCCGATGAAACGGACACCAATGAGAAAAGGAAGGAGAGATTCCTGAACGGCCTGCACGACGAGATGCAGACAGTACTGGTCAACATTCCCTTTGCTGACCTTGAAGCCTTAGTGGATTCTTCCATCCAAATGGAAGGCAAGTTGCACCAGGCCAATGAAAACCGCAAACGCCGCATGATGAATCAGAGTGGGCCCAGCAATGCCCCGAGATACCGCCCTAGCTCAAGCAGTGGTTTCGCCCCCAGAAACAACAAGCCCCAGAACCAAGTGTCGCGCCCCGGTTTTCAGAACCGGAGCGGAGGAAACCCAAGGCCAGGAGGCCCCCACCACAACAGCAACAACCCCAATTCCTATGTGCACCACAACAGCAACTTCAACCGCGCTCCGCCGCGAGCCCCCAACACCAACAACAACAACACCAACACTGCACCAAGGACCGGAAGCAATGCTATTCCGGTGGGAACCAAGGACAAGACCACAATCACCTGCTATGAATGTGGAGTTGTGGGACACTTTTCCAATGAGTGCCCCAAAAGGCTGGCCAAGCTCGCCGGCAACACCGCTGCACCTGCTCAGCAGCAACGCCGTGTCTCCACCGGCAAGAAGTTCGCCCCCAACAACCCGCACAACCGCGGAGGTCGCCTCTACCACATGAACGCCGAGGAAGCCCAGGAAGCCCCAGATGTGGTGCTGGGTATGTTCTCTGTTAACTCAATACCAGCAAGAGTGTTGTTTGATTCCGGAGCATCACATTCATTTGTTACCGAAGATTTTGTGAGCACTAGTAAGATTCAACCAATCAGCTTGAAACATGTCATGATAGTTCAAATACCTGGATCAACAACTAAAGCTAGAAAATTTTGCAAAGAAGTACCCATCAGAATTCAAGAAATAATGTTTTTTGCAAACTTAATTGTTCTGGGAACAAAAGGATTGGAAGTAGTACTAGGAATGGATTGGATGGCGAAACATCATGGATTGATAGACTGCGCCAAGAAGGCCATCACCATGACTAGTAGCACTGGAATAACAATAGAACATGTGTCTGAAAAACTCCCCAGAAATTTCACTTGCAACCAAGGAGTAGCCAAACCAACTCTGGATCAGATCAGGGTCGTTTGTCGATACGCTGATGTGTTTCCGGATGATCTACCCGGTATGCCCCCGGATCGGGATATCGAGTTTATCATCGAGTTAATTCCTGGAACAGGACCTATAGCCCAGAGAGCCTATAGCATGAACCCGGCAGAACTAAGAGAGCTGAAGAAGCAACTGGATGATATGTTGCACAAAGGTCTGATTCGACCAAGTTCGTCGCCTTGGAGATCACCAGTTTTGTTTGTGGATAAGAAAGATGGTGCCAATCGGTTATGTACGGATTATCGTAAACTTAACGATGTCACCATCAAAAACAAATACCCCTTGCCGAAGATAGAAGATCTGTTTGACCAACTAGCCGGTGCCACAGTATTCTCCAAGATTGACCTTAGGACTGGCTACCATCAACTGAAGATCCGTGCAACGGATATCCCAAAGACTGCCTTCACCACCAGATATGGACTGTATGAGTACAATGTCATGTCATTCGGATTAACCAATGCCCCCGCCTATTTCATGAACCTCATGAACAAGGTCTTCATGAACTTTTTGGATAAGTTTGTCGTTGTTTTCATCGATGACATTCTTATCTACTCCAAAACCGAAGAGGAACATGAACAACACTTGGAGATAATCCTAGAAACCCTGAGGCAGCACAAGTTATATGCCAAGTTCAGTAAGTGTGAGTTTTGGTTAAAGGAGGTAGGATTCCTGGGACATATATTGTCCGCAGGAGGAATTGCTGTAGATCCCGCCAAGATCAAGACTGTCACAGAATGGAAAGCCCCAACCACTCAGACCGAGGTCCGCGCATTTCTCGGATTAGCGGGATATTACCGCCGATTCGTTGAAGGATTTTCCAGCATAGCCCGACCCATGACTCAACTACTGAAGAAGGATAAGAAGTTTGAATGGACTGCCAAATGTGAAGAAAGTTTCCAACAGCTCAAGAACAGATTGACCACAGCCCCAATATTGATCATGCCGGATATCACCAAGCCATTTGATGTCTACTGTGATGCGTCCAAGATTGGTCTTGGATGTGTGTTGATGCAAGGAGGCAAAGTGATATCATACCTGTCCCGGCAACTGAAACAGCATGAGCAGAACTACCCAACCCATGACCTCGAACTCGCAGCCGTAGTGTTAGCCCTGAAAGTTTGGCGTCATTACCTCATGGGTAATCGATGCGA
The DNA here is from genome assembly GCA_030979885.1 of Lolium multiflorum. NCBI lineage: Eukaryota > Viridiplantae > Streptophyta > Magnoliopsida > Poales > Poaceae > Lolium > Lolium multiflorum. The sequence continues at coordinate 432,546,080 of CM061750.1, forward strand.
GATCTATTCGGATCACAAGAGCCTGAAGTATATCTTCACCCAGAAAGAGCTGAACATGAGGCAACGCAGATGGTTAGAGCTAATCAAGGATTATGATATGGAAATCCACTATCACCCCGGCAAGGCCAATGTAGTAGCAGATGCCCTGAGTAGACTGCCTTGTCAGTTAAACTCCATGATAGCAAAGGAACAGCCTAGCCTACACCAAGAGTTTGAGCATTTCAGAATGGAGCTAGTTAGTGAAGGATACCTAGCCAGCATAGAATTGCAACCCACTTTGATTGGACAGATCAAAGAAGCCCAGAAGGGAAATGCCAGCATTGACGGAATCAAGAGTCAGATAGCTGCAGGAAAGGCACCAGGATTCACCATCGATGAAGAAGGAGTACTTTGGTACAACGGTCGCCTGTGTGTACCGTCAGATTCAGAATTGAAGCAAGTCATACTGAAGGAGGCTCACGACACCCTGTATTCCATTCACCCCGGAGGAACCAAGATGTACCAAGACCTGAAGGAACAATTCTGGTGGCACGGAATGAAGCGAGAGATAGGAAGTTATATCGCCAAGTGTGATATATGTCAGCGAGTCAAGGCAGAACATCAACGACCCGCAGGACTGTTGCAACCCTTACAGATTCCTGAGTGGAAATGGGATTCTGTCGGTATGGACTTTATCACAGGATTGCCCAAATCTAGCAGAGGAAATGACTCCATTTGGGTTGTCATTGATAGGTTGACCAAGGTTGCACACTTCATCCCTCAAGACCACCTACCAAGGCCCAAAGTTAGCTGAGTTATACATCTCAAGGATAGTAGCCCTGCACGGAACCCCGAAGTCAATAGTGTCAGATAGAGGATCACAGTTCACCTCAAGATTCTGCAGAAAGTGCATGAAGGACTAGGAACCCGTCGAACTTCAGCACAGCCTATCACCCGCAGACTGACGGACAGACCGAGAGAGTCAATCAGATCCTAGAAGATATGTTGAGAGCCTGTGTATTGGAATATGGATCCAAGTGGGAAGACTGCTTGCCCTATGCAGAATTCTCGTACAACAACAGTTATCAAGCCAGCTTAGATGGCCCCCTTTGAAGCCCTGTACGGAAGGAAATGCCGTACCCCTCTGAACTGGTCAGAAGTCGGAGAAAGCCAAGTCTTTGGACCAGATGTTCTTCGAGAAGCCGAAGAGAAGGTGCACAAGATCCGCGAGTACCTCAAGACTGCACAATCCCGACAGAAGAGCTACGCTGACAAAAGACGCCGAGAGATGACCTTTGAGATTGGAGATTTTGTCTACCTCAAGGTGTCACCCCTCAAAGGAATGCAGAGATTCCAGCTGAAAGGAAAACTTGCACCCCGATATGTCGGACCATTCAAAGTTCTGAGTCGCCGAGGCGAAGTGTCTTATCAACTGGAACTACCTGAAGAAATGGCAGCCGTGCACAATGTGTTTCACATCTCACTGCTCCGGAAGTGCCTTGAAGTACCGGAGAAGACTGAAGTATTCAAGAATATAGATCATCGTTCGGTGGATATCAACACAGACTTGACATACCGCGAAGTACCTATTCGCATCCTGGAGGAAGCATACAGAACCACCCGCACCAGGAGTATCAAGTTTTTGAAGATTCAGTGGAGCAATCACACTGAAGACGAAGCCACTTGGGAACGCGAAGAAGACATGAAGAAAGAATACCCCGATCTCTTTAGTACCTAGTTTTCTCTCGATCTCGGGACGAGATCTTTTGTAAGGGGGAAGGGTTTGTAACATCCCAAATTTCAATAAAATGAACAAGAGAGAAATTCAAGATCCCAAAAATTAGGGTTAACAAAAACTTTTTCTCATCATATAGGTTTATGCATGTAGATCACTTTATTAATTATTTTGAGTGTGCAATTGCCATGATGCTTGCTTATGTGTTCTCTCTCACTCTAAAACCCTAGCAATGATCACTTGATCATCCAAAGTCAAATAAAAAGAAAAGAGAAAAGAAATAATAAAAATCAATCTCACACACACATAAGGCTTAGGCCATTTTTACAAATCTTTGTTAGAGACCATTTTGGTTTGCACCATTGGGTGTAATTGGTTACTAAACATATATTAACAACTTTGGAAACAATCAAACACAATTTAAATCAAAATTGAAACAAATATGAGCTCACATATGATTATGGTCATATGTGGCATTTATAATCTGGTACTCACTTTGAGCCACTGTATTTTCACTTTTCACTTCTAAACTTTGTCAACTCTTTGCACCTCATCCAAGACAACATCAAGCACTACAACTTTGCCCAAAACCACCACCCCAAAATCTTTACCATTTTCAAATGAGAAGCATGCAAAGTTGGGACAAACTCACATATGTAAGATCATATGCAAAATGAATTTTTGCATTTCAATTCCATTTTGACCACCACCAACACCAAATGCTACATTTAATATATTATTACAACCCACCAAAAAGATTTGCAAAATTCGAAAATATTTTTCTTGCGGGCATTATGTCGAACAGCTTGCAGGCAGGGTAAAATTTAGAGCCCATACTTCATTTTCTACTTGGACTTGGTCCAACTTTGACCTCTCTGCAGCACTGGAGCTTCTCTCACCTCACCACACCATCACCACCACTTGCATTTGGACATGGTTTGTTTAAATCAACTCAAACATGCCATGCCGTGGCATGGCATGGCCTCACCGTGCCATCTCCCTCACCCTTCACCTCGCCTGCACCACCATGCCCACTGGCTCCCTCTCACATCCCTGGACCGTAGTCCTCGCACGGCGCGCAGGACGACTCACCTCAGCTCCAGGACACCGAACACCACCACGAGCCTCCCCGCCCTGTCGCCGTCGAGGAGGACGACGACGTCCGCCACGATCGCCTGGACGCGTGACGCGCGCCACTGTGCTTGACCACCGCCCCTGTGCAGAGCACACCGTGACGCTCCCAGTGCGCGAACACGACCATGCCCTCGCCCACGCCGTTGATCGCCTGCAGCACCACCTCGCCATCGTCACCGTGACCACCCGCCGCTCCTCGAGGCCACTATAAAAGGAGCTCTCCGCTCCCCAAATTGAGCACGCCACTCGCCTCTCCCTCACACAGACCCTCCTCGACCATTCCCCTCGCTCAATTAGCCACCACATCGCCCCAATCGCTAGCTCACCGCCGCCGCCAGTAGCCGAAGCTCGCCGGAGAAGGAGACCATCCCCGGACGCGCCGCTGCTACCAGGGGGATCCTCGTCCTCGACAACGTCGCGGCGCACCCCGCCGGCGACCGCCGGAGCTCCGACGCCCCTCCGACCCCCTACTGCCGCCGTGCCCGCCGCTGCTTCTCGCCGTCGACGACGACCACGCCTGGCCGTTGGATCATCGCCTGATCCAACGCCTCTCCTCCGTACCGATTCGGTGAGTTGAACTCGCTGACGTGTGGCCCCCGCCTGTCAGGCGGCCCGCTGCGCTGGACGCAGACTTGGGCCGGCCCGTTTTCTTTTTCCTGTGCAGCCCAGTTATTTTCCCGCGCGAGCCCATGGATTCAAATTCGAATTTCCAGAATAACTAGAATATGCAATCTGATGCTGACTTTGAAATTTAATAGAGACAAATCCACTCAGCCAAATTTTACAAACTTTATATTTTTGGAAACCTTATGAAATTGTCTACACAATGCCACTGGATAGAACCCTAGATCTTTTGTAGAATTAAAATGACAAAATAAACAAGGCAGGGACTTTTCTGCCTTATAATAATTCTTAAAAATCAACCATAAATGCTTTTCAGTTACTTCCACCTCCAATAATTCACATTTCACTTATACTAATTGTTTCTACAAAAATATGCCATGCTTACTGTGTATGATCATGGCCTAGTTAAATTAAAGGACTATAGGACTATTTCTAGTCAAAACTATTGTCCAAAAATATTAGTAAATCATATGGGAGCTTTTCTTCCATTTAAATCTTGTCATGAACAATCCAATATGAGGTGAAGACTCTGGTCATAAAAATCTCATATGGTTTGTTGATGATATTAAATCATTACCATGCTAGAATTAAATTGTATGGGATGCTACCCCATTTAAATCATTTTCTCAAAATGATAAGTGTGAAGAGGTTGACTTGGGTCAACCTAGGTCACATATTATACATAAGAGAAATTAAATCTTAAAAAGATAATGAGAGGAAATTATTTTTCTGAATAATTCACAGCAACATGAAAGATTATTATGAGAGGAAATTATTTTTCCTAATCAATAATAAAAACCCATCCACCAACATAATAGTGATATATGATGCTAGTTTAATTTGTGTGAATCATGTGTGTGCTTAGTTTAGTACATAAATTGGTGTGATGATTGTGTACCCCGTATTCGTATTTTAGACGCTAGTACCGAGGAGTATCCAGAGGAGGAGGAGGTCTACTGTCAGGGAGAAGAAGACCACTTTGACCAGTTTCCCAACCAAGGCAAGATAATACTCTTGCAAAGTGTTAGCTCATCCTGAGCCAAGCACCACCCAGTTACTTTATATTATGAGCCTAATTCCCAGTTTTATTTTAAGTTTTACTTATTGTTATTTTGTACTATTGTTTCATAATTTCATAGGGTAAATGTTAGATTAGTACAAGAGTATCAAAGTTAGCCTAGGAGCAAAGCAAATTACTTAGCACCCCTCATCCTTAGATGCTAGTGCTAAATTAAACATGACTACTCTAGATGGGAACATGTGTGGTGAAATGTTGAAATGATTTTTGAAGGTGAATATGACCAAGAGAAGATGGTGATTTTTGATTAAAAACTAGTATTGGTTTGGATGCGATACCTTTCCAATTATTGAGTACCCCCACAATACCTGATTATGGGTAGGGCTTAACTAGAAGTTTATGTATCTTAGCATGAGTTCCCTCTGAACACACATCATAGGGGTTATGCCGAGGCTGCCTCCGTTGTTGAGAAATGATGTGAAGTGAATTGTACGGCCAAGCCCTGTGCAGTTCCCAGGTTGACAGTTGGTCTTCACTGGGAGGCCAAGCTCATGGGGAGAGGTGCTCATACTAGGGTTAGTAAATGAAAGGTTATGGTTGATGATCCGCGTACTGTGTTACGATGATTCGGGGAAATCCCGACGGATGAAATCAAATGTTGTGGCACAAGTGTGCAACCTCTGCAGAGTGTAAATCTATTCGAATAGCCGTGTCCACGGTTACGGACGGTTGGAAAGGCCATACAGTTTCCAGTATTAGAATTTGATCATGTTGTTGATATGAATGGTGAATGGTGACTTGAGTATTTTGAAACACAACAGAGTTGTGGGAATGACACTAATGTTCCCACTTGAGTTAGTTAGCACTTGAATAAGTCTTTAGTAAATACCTGTGAACAAAAATTGGCTTTATGCAAATAAACTAGAGCTTAGTACCCCACTGCTAGAAATGTTAGCACTTACACTAGTATTAGTTTGCGAGTACATAAAGTACTCACGGCTGTGTCCCTGGCTATTCAAATGGCCAGACTATGAAGAGGAGCAGCAGAACGAGGAGGACGGTCAGCAGGAAGTCTACAACAACTAGGAGTCTGCTAACGTCAAGCGTTGGCCTGTGGACTATAGAGTCCTTGTATCTTACGCTTCCGCTATGAACTTGTGTTTGTTCGTTGATCAGTTCGTTGATCGTTAGATCAACTATTTGTGTAATATGGATCATGTGATTCCAATTTGTAAGACTTTATGAGTTGTAATGAATGATGACTGTGATACTTAACTATTATGCCTCGCAACAACAATATTCCTGGGATTGCGATGTATGACATAATAGGCATCCGGACTTAAAAATCCGGGTGTTGACACATATAAACTTCCAGCTAAGCCCTACCCATAATCAGGTATTGTGGGGGTACTTGTAAATTGGAATGGTATCGCATCCGAACCCAACCATCAATTTTTATCAAATTCATCAAGTCATTCATGTCATTCAAGTCACATTCACCTTCAAAATCATTCAATGTCATTTCATTTCACAATGTTCCCATCTAGAGTAGTCAATTTTATTTGTTAGCACTAGCAACTAGTCATGAGGGGTGCTAACTAGCTTTGATTGCCCTAGGCTAACTTTGATGATCTTGTTCTACTCTAGACCAAGTGAATCATGAATCAAAAAGTACTTTGATAAAACAAAAGCAATAAAGCTTGTAAGTAAAAGCTTGTAAGTAAAACTTGGGATGGGCTCATTAAGCATAAAGTAAAATGTGGGGTGCCTTGCTCTTGTAGAGCTTTGCACTTTGCAAGAGTATTAGCTTGCCTTGGTTGGTGTATTGATCAAAGTGGTCTTCTTCTCCTTGGAAGTAGACCTCCTCCTCCTCTTGATACTCCTCGGTACTAGCGTCTAAAAACGAATACGATGTACACAATCACCAAACAAAGCTTAAGAGCTAGACTAAGCACACACATGAGTCACACAAGCTAGGCTAGCATCACAACATTATTATTATGTTGGTTGACTTTGTTTTCTTCTTAAGAAAAATAATTTCCTCTCATTACAAATATTAATTAATGTTTCTATTTAAATTCTTTGGAGAAATAATTTCCTCTCATTGAATCTTGTTAAGATTTAATCTCCTCAAATGATAATATATGACCTAGGTTGACCAAGGTCAACTTCTTCATAATCATCATTTGGGAAAATGATTTAAATGAGGTGATGCACCTCATGCAATTTAATACCAACATAGTAATGATTTAATATCATCAAATAATTCAATATGAGAGTTAATAGACCATGGTCTCTACCTCATGTTGAGTTATTTGAGACAAGATTTAAATGAGAGAATAGCTCCCATACGATATAATAAATAATTTGGAACAATTTAAATGGACTAGAAATAGCCATAGAGCCATTTTTTAATCTAGACCATGATCATACAAACAACTATCTCATATTTTTACATATTCTTATATACAATATGAAATATGACTTTTGAGAGTTGGAATCAACTCAAAAGCATTTTTGGTTGATTTTTAATAATTGTTTGAATTTGCAAAAGGCTCTGCCTTGTTATTTTTGTCACATTATTTCTACAATAATCTAGGGTTGGGACCAGTGTAGTTGTTTAGATAATTTCCTCAGCTTTCCAAATATATAAAATTTGTTAAATTTGGTCAAGTAGATTTGATTCTATTTAAATTTGAAAATGTATGCAGTAAGCAATTTGATAAATTCAAAATATTCGAATTCAAACCGTGGGCTTAGGCGGGAAAAAACGGGGTTGCACAACCACGGTCCAGCGCTCGCGCGGGCCGCCTGACAGGGGGTCCACGCATCAGTCCTTTTAAACGCCGAATCGGTACGTCGGAGAGGCGCACGATTAGAGACAGATCGGACGGCCGATGTTCATCGTCGTCTCCGACGAGAATAGCCACGGCGAGGCTAGGGGGTGGGAGGCTCACGGCGGCGCGGCGATTGTCGGCGACGTGCGGCGGCGCGTTGTCGGCGACGGCGGGCTCTCGAACAAACGGCGGCTCCGGGGTGGCGTCTATCTCCGGCGACTTGCGGCGGAGCACGAGCGAGATGAAGCAATTGGTGGTCTACGGTGGGTAATGTCAAGCAGCGAGAGGTCGAGGAGGGCGAGAGAGGAGAGGGTAAGCTGGTTGTGTGAAGAGTTGAGCGCGGGAGTGCCCCATAGCGGCGAGGAGAGGCGAGTCTTGCGGCGGTGGTGGACTTGGCGACGTCGCTACGGGGGGACGGCGCCGACGCGCTCGCTTGGCGACGTCATGGCGGTGACGCTGGCGTGATTGCGGTGAAAACCATGCAGAGGAGAGGACGGGCGCATGACGGAGGCTCACAGGCCGTGGCGGAAGTCGTCGACGAGCTCGTCGTCTACAGGGTTCCCGCGGGCAATGGGCGTGTCCTGGCGGTTGCTGGTGACGTCGTGGAGCTGGTGGCGCAGAGAGAGGTGCGGGGTGACGCGAGCGAGTGGGGGCGCGAGCCCGACGCTCGGGTGCACGGCGGTGCATGCTGCGCGCGGTGCATGCTCGGCGCGCGTGCACGCCTGGCGCGCGTGTTAGTGCGTGTGGTGCACCGTTTGATCGAGCAGCGTGTCTAGCAGGCTCAGAGGAGTGAGGAGAAGAGGAATGACATGGTTGGACACGATGGAGTTGACCAGAGAGAGTGAGAGCATGTGAGTGTGTCATGCACACACGGCATGGATGGTTTTGGTCAATTTGGTGATGAATGTGTGTACCATTTCTTGTCTCTGGCGCTTGGCAATGTGTAGAGGGGTCAGTGGAGTACATTTGGTGACCTAGGGTTGATGGTGGAGGCAAAGAACCACTGGATTTTGTAATGTATTTAGTAGGCAGATTAGTGCACATAACCTGTTCGACACAATGGCCGCAAGAACAAAATTTTGAATTTTTGATTGAATTTTGGTGGGTTGTAATCATATAATATTTGCAGTAGAGTGGTGGTGGTGGTCAAATTTGAATGGTTTTGCAAAAATCCAAAATGTGTATGATCTTAATTTTGCTTTATGGTTGCAACTTTGCTTGATCACCATTTGAATTTGAGCAAGAATTTGCAGGGGTTGTTTTGGGCAAAGTTGTTCACCTTGATGTTGACTTGGATGAGGTGCAAAGAGTTGGCAAAGTTTAGTTTAAATTTTTCCAAAACAGAGGCTCAAAGAGGGCATCAGGCTAAGATTGTCAATTTTGACCATTAGTGCATGTGAGCTCATTTTGATTCAAATTTGATTTGATTTGATTTTCTTTGATTCCAAAAGTGTTAATAAGTGTTTAGTAACCATTTACAACCAATGGTGCAAGCCAAAATGGTCTAGGTTAAGGATTTGCAAAAATGGCATAAACCATATGTGTGTGTTGATTTTATTTTCCCATTTCTTTTTCTCTTTTCTTTTTCCTTCTCTATTTGTTGATCATGAGATCATATGTTAGGGTTTTAGCATCATGGTTCACACACAAGCAATCATCATGGCAAATGCACACTAACACAATAATTAAAGATGAGTTATATGCATAGACTAATATTAAAAAGTTTTTGTTGGTTCTTAAATTTGCATTTTGGAAACTCTCTTTCTTTCTTTATTGAAATTTTGGGATGTTAAACAACCGCCACCGTCACACCCGTGGCTCGCCGGCACCACGCCTTCCACACGGCCGAGGGAGCCGGCTAGAATCAGAGTTCGTGGCACGCCCACCAACCCCGAGACTCCCACCGTCCAGGGCTGCCGCCCCGGGATCCCAACTCTGCACCGTCGCACCAAGGCAAACGAGAGAAAACCACTGCGAGGACACCAAACTCGACCAGGGCACCGACATGCCACCGCTCCCCTACCATCACAGCAAGGCGGGGAAGAATCCACCAGCCGGAACAGCCACCAGCAGCCCCTACATTCTGGCACCCCGTACTCATGCGAAGGAGAAAGGGCATGACATGGTACCTAACTAAATTTTGTACGCACTCAAATACCAATTATTTTGTCCACAATCTTACATCTATGGTAATGCAGATTTTCTTAGCATTGAACCATGGACTACACTGGTACGTATACGTAGCAGTCATAATTCCAGGACAGATATATCTAAATTCTCAACTCAATTCCATCTATGGAACTAGGCGATGAACTCCAACAAACGGTCAGTTTACACTCTATCATCCGGATGCCACCCTACCAGGAGGAACCTACTTTGAAAAATTATGTTTTGACCCTCCGGTGGATGTACTTCCAGTTTCCCATCAAAAACTAGCGGCGTGGCCCGCGCATTTGCTGCTAGATTTCTGATGATTTGACATGTTAGTAATATTAAAATATTTTTGCATTTGATTCATTTTCTTCACTTATGTTTCCTCTTGTTTTACGCATTTGTATCAAATGGTTTAATATAATAATGTACTTATGATAGCATTTGGTACACATTAGATAATGCTTATTAGACCATCAAAAAATTAAATATGTAGATTCCTTTTATTCTGTTGTTATCATTTTATAAATGCTGATATAAATGAGTTAAAATAAGATATTTATATATACAATATTTGCATAGGAAAATAACAACTACATACGCTTTAACATAAGCAACATTTAAGGTTTATTATTTCTATAAAACATAAAAATAGCAATTCCTAGCACATAGAACCATTTCAAGGTGTAATATAAGATACATGATTGAACCTATAATATTATTACAGTAAAGAGCAACAATGTTTAAAATTTTCATTTTTTTAGCGAGCTTTAGTTCTTCATCCGCTCTTTTATGATATTGACGAATATAAATAAATCGGTATCTCAAGTAAAACAATGTTTTTACGGTGGAAGGATTAGATAACCAAGCACAATAGATGCATCGGACCAGGTTCAAAAGTGAGATTTCTTTTACAGAAAATTAATTATATGAATGAAGAAAAAGGGAAAATAGAATCCAACTACAACCTCTCAAATATGAACAACAAAAGCCTTTCATGGCTTATTGTCAGTGTGGCTTCCCCACACATCTTACTAATTAATACATTACATCTGTCGCGGACTACCTATCAATCTATTGAAGATCGCTAGAGCACGATTGATTTACCATGTGCAACTTACGTAGCCAGTATGTTATGGTCATATATTTGCCAACTTGCTACAACACTCCAAACTGCCACATGAGTATACTCCCTAGATTATATTAAAACCTGTACCAGGAGCTTACATGCGAGAGCTTCCTTAAAAATATACTCCCTAGCTTGTTCGCCTGCAAAACTAATTGAAAATATAAATTCGTTAGTGCTGGCAATTGCCATTCATTGATACAGGGAAAATATACGTCAGTGCTGGCCATTGCCATTCGTTAATACAGGGGAAAAATATGTTAGTGCAGCAAGTAAAAGTATTTCGTACGCTAGTATTTCACCCAAATTCTAAACTGAAGTTATACTCCCGAAAAATGTTGGTTCATACATATTTCGAGGAAATTAACAGTATTTCCATGTCTGCTCTGCTTATGTTTTACGTCCAAAGCACAACAAAAGATGAGTATAAAAACATGACAATCTTACTAATATTCATTTCTTTCCTACAACCATGTTTTCCTCTCTCATAATAATTTCCAGTAGCATCATGAACAAACTAAACAATATAACTATCACATACAGCATTCTTGTCATGATCCACATGCATAAAAGTATCATTACTCTCCACATAAGCATAATCAATTTTATTAGTAATAGTGGGAGTAAAACTATCACAACCATCATTGTAATCATCATAAATTGCAGGCATGGTATAATCATAATAAACTTTATCCTCCATAGTAGGTGGCACCAAAATACCACTATCATTACAATCATCATAAATGGGAGGCAAAGTATCATCAAAGAAAATTTTCTCCTCAAAACTTGGGGGACTAAAAATATCACAACCAGCTTCCCCTTAAATTCATTGCTACAACTATTTTGCAAACAAAGTTTCATGGGTTTTTTAATTTTCTCTTCAAACACATCATGTCCTAATTCAAGATAAAGTTCATAAAGATCTCTAATTTTTGTTGTTGTTTTCCATTAAGCCTAACTAGTGAAAATAAAAACAAGAAACAAAAAGATATAATTGCAGAATCTAAAGGAGATAGCTTCGAGCACTCACACACCGGCAACAGTAGGAAATAGCTTAGTAGTCGGAGGATGTGAATACCTTTTACCTTACCTCCCCGGCAACAGCGCCAGAAAATAGCTTGATGTCTACGCACGCTTCTATTCCTGTAGACAGTGTTGGGCCTCCAAGAGCAGAGGTTTGTAGAACAGCAGCAAGTTTCCCAAGTGAATCACCCAAGGTTTATCGAACTCAGGGAGGTAGAGGTCAAAGATATTCCTCTCAAGCAACCCTGCAATTAAGATACAAGAAGTCTCTTATGTCCCCAACACACCTAATACACTTGTCGAGATGTATAGGTGCACTAGTTCGGCGAAGAGATAGTAAAACGCAGGGTATAGATGGTGGTAAACGGTAATTGCGATATGAAGTAAATATTGCAGGAAGTAAAGATGCAGTAAAACAGTAAATAAGCGATGTTTGCAGTATTCGGAAACAAGGCCTAGGGATCATACTTTCACTAGTGGCCACTCTCAACATTGCAATCATAATTGAATATAAATATAAGCACTTCATCATACTACTCTGAAAACACTCTCTTGTTGGATAAAGAACTCAAATTCATTGGGCAAGTGTGCAAAAGCACACCTCAAAGGCGTATTCCCAAGTACTAATAAACACCCCACACTGTCAACGTGAGCATTCATAGGAGGTACTAACACACCACAATTCATAAGGGAGTTACACACGGCGCACACACTGTACCGTTACACCGAGGTCACAGTAACCCCAAAGTTCACATAATAAAACACTTGAATAGCATATGACATCTAGATTGTAAAGCCTATGATCACATAAATGAATAAATAAATGCTACTCTCAAACACTCTCTTGTTGGATAACAAACACCATTCATTGTGTAGGGCTACAAGAGCTCCCTCAAGCCGGAGTAAACAAGCTCCACAACGTCATAAAGGAATCACACACGATGCACACACTGTCACCATTACACCATGGAGAGTGAATCCGGAGTTCATATTTAAAGTAACCTCTAGAGTGCATAATAGACAAGAGTAACATCTACATATTCATAAAGATCACACCATGGGAGAGAGATGAACCACATAGCTACCGGTAGAGCCCTCAGCCTCGGGGGAGAACTACTCCCTCCTCATCATGGGAGACAGCAACGGCGATGAAGATGGCGGTGGTGTCGATGGAGATGGATTCCGGGGAACTTCCCCGTCCCGGCGGCGTGCCGGAACAGAGACTTCTGTCCCCCGAACTTGGCTTCGCAATGGCGGCGGCTACGGAACTCTTCGTGGAATATGACTTGACGATTTAAGGTTTTCGCGACTGGAAGAATATATAGGCGGAAGGGCGGCGTCGAAGGGGTCAGGGGCCCACACCATAGGGCGCCCCCTTGGCCGTGCCGCCAGGTGGGGTGGCCATCTCGTGGCCCCTCTCCGTCTCTCCTTCTTCTGGAACCCTCCGTGGAAAATAAGGCCTTGGGCTTTTGTTTCGTCCAATTCCGAGAATATTTCCTGTGTTGAATTTCTGAACCAAAAACAGCAGAAAACATGAACTGGCACTTTGGCATCTTGTTAATAGGTTAGTTCCGGAAAATGCATAAAAATGATATAAAGTGTGAACAAAACATGTAGGTATTGTCATAAAACTAGCATGGAACATCAGAAATTATAGATACGTTGGAGACGTATCAAACCGCGATATGAATTGCCATACATGTGGTGGCAAGGGTCACTTCAAGAGAGATTGTCCTAACCGCAAGGTCATGATTATTAATGAGGACAATGAGTATGAGACTGGAGATGATGTTGATCCAAATGCTCCAGAAGATGATGACTATGACAGTGATGGTGTAGATGCTTTTCCGTCTGAAGCTCGCACTATTGTTGTGTCACAGCGTGCGCTTAATGTGCAGCCGAGTGCATCTACTCAACGCTGCAATTTGTTCCAAACAAAGGCACTAGTTGGTCCTGATAAAGCTTGCAAGGTCATTATTGATGGCGGGAGTTGTCGCAATCTAGCAAGCAAGGAGTTGTGTGCCAAGCTGAAATTGAAGTATCTACCGCACCCGCATCCATACTATATTCAGTGGTTGAGTGACAATGGTGAGATGAAGGTAAACCACATGGTGCGTGTTGAGTTTGCGATTGGACCGTATAAGGATTCCATTGATTTTGATGTGGTTCCTATGACGGTGTGTCACCTACTATTGGGTCGGCCATGGCTCTATGACCGTTCTGTGCAACACAATGGCCGCGCCAATACATATCACTTGGAGTTCAAGGGCAAGAAAATCAACTTGCAGCCTATGTCACCACAGCAAATTGTCAATGAATCTCGTCAGAAGACTGAAGTACACTTGGAGGATGCACCTCTAGATAGGCGAGAGAATTGTAATGTCGTGAGTGATATAACGAAAAGTGAGAGAGTGAATTCCTTAGTCTTATTAGCCACCAAAGAAGACATGAGAGAATTTAGTGAGGATCCTACGGCCATGCCTCTTGTGCTCATGTACAAGGGTGAGGTTTTGGTTTCTAACGACATGACCCTGATACGCGTGAAGCACACGTCCGTTGGGAACCCCAAGTGGAAGGTATGATGCGTATAGAAGCAAGTTTCCCTCAGTATGAAACCAAGGTTATCGAACCAGTAGGAGCCAAGAAGCACGTGAAGGTTGTTGGTGGAGGAGTGTAGTGCGGCGCAACACCAGTGAAACCGGCGCCAACGTGGAACCTGCACAACACAATCAAGATACTTTGCCCCAACGTAACAGTGAGGTTGTCAATCTCACCGGCTTTCTGAAAACAAAGGATTAAGCGTATCGAGTGGAAGATGGTTTTTGTTTGCAAAGAACAGTAAAGAACAATGATTGCAGTAGAATGTATTCAGATGTAAAAGAATGGACCGGGGTCCACAGTTCACTAGTGGTGTCTCTCCAATAAGATAACTAGCATGCTGGGTGAACAAATTACAGATGGGCAATTGACAAATAAAGATTCAATACATATCAATGATGATTACTATGAGATTTAATCAGGGCATTACGACAAAGTACACAGACCGCTATCCAGCATGCATCTATGCCTAAATAATCCACCTTCGGGTTAGCATCCGCACCCCTTCCAGTATTAAGTTGTAAACAACAGATAATTGCATTAAGTATGGTGCGTAATGTAATCAACACAAATATCCTTAGACAAAGCATTGAATCAGCACATCCACAACCTTAGAACCTTCTGTCACGATCCCAGATTAAATGGAGGCATGAACCCACTATCGAGCATAAATACTCCCTCTTGGAGTTACAAGTATCAACTTGGCCAGAGCCTCTACTAGCAACGGAGAGCATGCAAGAACATAAACAACACATATATGATAGATTGATAATCAACTTGACATAGTATTCTAGATTCATCGGATCCCATCAAACACAACATGTAGCATTACAAATAGATGATCTTGATCATGTTAGGCAGCTCACAAGATCTAAACAATGATAGCACATGCGGAGAAGACAACCAACTAGCTACTGCTATGGACCCATAGTCCAAGGATGAACTACTCACGCATCAATCCGGAGGCGGGCATGATGATGTAGAGCCCCTCCGGTGATGATTCCCCTCTCCGGCAGGGTGTCGATCTCCTGAATCCCCCGAGATGGGATTGGCGGCGGCGGCGTCTCGGTAATGTTTTCCGTATCGTGGCTCTCGGTACTGGGGGACGGAAGCTTTAAGTAGGCGGAAGGGTAGGTCGGGAGGCGGCGCGAGGCCCACACAATAGGCGGCGCGGGCCCCTATGGCCGCGCGGCACTATGGTGGCGGCGCCTCGTCGCCCCCTCGTTATCCCCTGGTCTAAGCTTCGTGAAAAAATAGGACCGTGGGCGTTGATTTCGTCCAATTCCGAGAATATTTCCTTTGTAGGATTTCTGAAACCAAAAACAGCAGAAAACAACAACTGGCGCTTCGGCATCTTGTTAATAGGTTAGTGCCGAAAAATGTATAATAATGATGTAAAGTATTATAAAACATGCAAGTATTGTCATAAAAGTAGCATGGAACATAAGAAATTATAGATACGTTTGAGACGTATCAAGCATCCCCAAGCTTAGTTCCTACTCGCCCTCGAGTAGGTAAACGATAACACAAATAATTTCTGAAGTGACATGCTACCAACATAACCTTGATCAACATTATTGTAAAGCATATGAGATGAATGGAGTGATCTGAAACAAAAGATTGCTAACAAAGATAATGACTAAACAAATGAATCATATAGCAAAACTTTTCATGAATAACACTTTCAAGACAAGCATCAATAAGACTTGCATAAGAACTAACTCATAAGCAATAAATTCTTAGTAGAATGAATTGAAGCAACACAAAGGATGATTAAGTTTCAGCAATTGCTTTCAACTTGTAACATGTATATCTCATGGATATTTGTCAACATAGAGTAATATAACAAGTGCAATAAGTAAACATGTAAGAATCAATGCACACAGTTAACACAGGTGTTTGCTTCTAAGATAGAAAGAAGTAGGTAAACTGACTCAACATAAAGTAAAAGAATGGCCCTTCGCAGAGGGAAGCATGGATTACTATTTTTGTGCTAGAGCTTTTGTTTTGAAAACATAGAAACAATTTTGTCAACGGTAGTAATAATTCATATGTGCTATGCATAATACTTCCTACAAGTTGCAAGTCTCATGCATAGAGTACTAATAGTGCTCGCACCTTGTCCTAATCAGCTCGGAAAACACGGATTATCATCGCATAACATATGTTTCAACCAAGTGTCACAAAGGGGTACCTCTATGCCGCCTGTACAAAGGTCTAAGGAGAAAGCACGCATTGGATTTCTTGCTTTTGATTATTCTTAACTTAGACATCCATACCGGGACAACATAGACAACAGATAATGGACTCCTCTTTTAATGCTTAAGCATTCAACAACAAATAATATTCTCATAAGAGATTGAGGTTGTATGTCCAAACTGAAACTTCCACCATGATACATGGCTTTAGTTAGCGGCCAAATGTTCTTCTAACATATGCATACTCAAACCATGAGAGATGCAGGAGGGCAAGAAGAGGCCTACGTCGTCGTCCCTACCTCCGTTGTTCCCCTATCGACCACCGTCATCGTTCCCCTACCGCCGCCGTTACCCTACCGGCCAGGGAGAGGGCATCGCCCGCCACCATTCCCTGCCCGTCGTTCCCCTACGGCCGGGGGAGGCCGCCGCCTACCCCACCCTATGGCCAAGGAGAGGCCACCGCCCGCCCTATCGTTCCCTCCCGCCGCCGCCGTTTTAGGGTTAGGGGGTCGCTGGGACGACCGGAGCCGAGGAGGGACGCGATTGGGAGAGGAGAGAATAGATGGGGAGAGGACGACGCAGATTGGGTGGCTTACGGGAGCCGGAGACGCCGCCGGGAGCGCACGCATCGCGGCCGGCGGAGGAGCCGAGCTCCGCGCCCTCGCATCCTCGATGTGTCACGCGTTGACGAAGGGGTACGCACGAGTTGTGATTCCACGCCTTTCCGAGGTACCGAGCTCGGAAAGTTTGCAAGTGAAACGGTGCGCGCGGGTGGCTCGGGTGGTCCAAAGTTTCCGGGCCTCAATTCTATGGCGATCCAAACAGTCGAATTGGGCCAATTGGCTCCAAATTCCAATTCCATGGCCAAATTTTGTGCATCCAAACACAGCATAATGGTTATCATCAAATTAGGATGAAAGAGGGATATGAATGGAAAACAACCTTTAAAACAAAATTTGGTTTATATGAGTGGTTAGTAATGCCTTTTGGTTTAACTAATGCACCTAGCACTTTCATGAGACTGATGAACCATGTTTTGCGTGATTTTATTGGCAAGTTTGTGGTTGTGTACTTTGATGACATATTAATCTACAGCCGCAATGAATCTGATCATACTATACATATTTGACATGTTTTGCAAGTGTTGCGTGATAATAAACTCTATGGTAATCTTGAGAAGTGCATATTTTGCAAAGATAAGGTCATATTTCTGGGTTATGTTGTCTCTAAGCATGGAGTAGAAGTAGATGTGTCTAAAATTGAAGCTATTCAAAATTGGCCTACTCCCATGAATGTGAGTCAAGTTAGAAGTTTTCATGGTCTAGCTGGGTTTTATAGAAGATTTGTGCCCAATTTTAGTACTATTGTTGCACCTTTGAATGAATTAACTAAAAAGGGTGTTGTCTTTGATTGGGGCGCAGCCCAAGATCATGCTTTTGATGAACTAAAGAGATTGTTAACTTCTGCACCGTTACTTGCACTTCCTGATTTCAATAAACAATTTGAGATTGAATGTGATGCTAGTGGTATTGGAATTGGTGGTGTGTTGATGCAAGAGGGTCGCCCAATTGCATATTTTTCTGAGAAACTTTCTGGTGCTAAGTTGAACTATCCTATATATGATAAAGAATTGTATGCTTTAATTAGAGTTCTTGAGGTTTGGCAACATTACTTGTGGCCAAAATAATTTATCATACATTCTGATCATGAAGCTTTGAAATATCTGAAAGCCCAATCTACTTTGCATAGGCGTCTTGCTAAGTGGGTTGAGTTCATTGAGTCTTTTCCATACATTATTAAACATAAGAAGGGAAAAGATAATATTGTTGCTGATGCTTTATCTAGGAAGAATATGCTATTAACTCAACTTGATGTTAAAATTCCTGGATTAGAGATACTATGTGATTTGTATGCTACTGATCATGATTTTGCTGAACCATATCGCTTGTGTGCTATTGGTAAAGCATGGGAAAAATATCACATACATGATGGGTTCTTGTTTAGAGCTAACAAACTATGTGTTCCAGAATCGTCTGTGTGTTTGCTCTTATTGCAGGAATCTCATGCTGGAGGTTTGATGGGTCACTTTGGGCGTGAGAAGACGCTACTCATGCTAGCTGACCACTTTTATTGGCCAAAGATGAGGCGGGATGTGGACAGGTATGTGAAGAGATGCATTACTTGCAACAAGTCCAAGTCCAAGCTGAAGCCTCACGGTTTGTATACTCCTTTACCGGCACCTACTACACCATGGGAAGATATTAGTATGGATTTTGTGTTGGGTTTGCCGCGTACTAAGAGAGGCCATGATTCTATATTTGTGGTAGTGGATAGATTCTCTAAAATGTCACATTTTATTGCCTGCCACAAGAGCGATGATGCGTCGCATATTGCTAACCTGTTTTTCAGGGAGATTGTACGTCTACATGGAGTCCCAAAGACTATTGTTTCTGATCGTGACGTGAAGTTTATGAGCTACTTCTGGAAGACGCTTTGGAGAAAGCTGGGGACAAAGCTACTTTTCAGTACTACTTGTCATCCCCAAACTGATGGTCAAACTGAAGTGGTGAATAGAACATTGTCACAACTGTTGAGATCCATGATCAAGAAGAACCTGAAGGAGTGGGAAGATTGTTTGCCGCATGTGGAGTTTGCTTATAACAGGGCGGTACATTCTACCACAGAGTTGTGTCCCTTTGAGGTGGTGTATGGTTTCAAACCCATTACTCCACTTGATTTGTTGCCTTTGCCCATACATGAGAGAGTCAATATGGAGGCATCAAAGAGGGCAGATTTTGTACGGAAGATACATGTGAAGACTAAAGAGTTGATAGAGAAGAAAGGAAAGAGTAATGCTGCAAAGAGATGTTGTTCAAGCCTGGTGATATGGTCTGGGTACATTTTCGCGAAGCTGCGGAGGTCCAAGTTGCTTCCTCGTGGTGCTGGTCCTTACAAAGTGCTTGCCAAGATCAATGATAATGCATACTCGATAGATCTTCCAATTGATGAGTTTGGTGTCAGCAATTCTTTCAATGTGGCTGATTTGACACCATATGACGGAGAAGACCTTGGAGCGTCGAGGTCGACGCCTTTTGAAGGGGGGAGATGATGAGGACATCCCTACTACTACGCCACTACCTCCGTCATTGCAAGATGAAGACGAAGCTGCTGTGAAGCTCAAGTCCAATGAAGTCAGGATTGGACCAATGACACGAGCTCGTGCGAAGCTACTTAACCCACAAGTATAGGGGGTGTATCGCAGTACTTTCGATAAATAAGAGTGTCGAACCCAACGAGGAGCAGAAGGTGTTGACAAGCAGTTTCGATGAAGGATTCACTGTAAATGCTCACAGACAAGTTTCAGGGGGTTTTGATATAGCAGGTAAATAAAGTACAAGTAAGTAAAATGCGAGAGTAATAATTGCAGCGAGTGGCCCAATCCTTTTTAGCACAAAGGACAAGCCGGTTTGTTTACTTATAATGACCAAACGTTCTTGAGGACACACGGGGATTTTAGTCTAGTGCTTTCGCTTCATATAGTTGATTAATCTTCATTGTTTTGATAAGTGTTGTGTGGGTGAACCTATGCTAATGCACCGCCCTTCCTAGGACTAATACATACTTGTGATTATACCCCTTGCAAGCATCCGCAAATACAAGAAAGTAATTAAGATAAATCTAACCACAGCCTTAAACTCTAAGATCCTGCTATCCCTCCTGCATCGATATACTAACGGGGGTTCAGGTTGCTGTCACTCCGGCAACCCCACAATTAGCAAACGAATACAAGATGTACTCCCCTAGGCCCATAAAGGTGAAGTGTCATGTAGTCGACGTTCACATGACACCACTAGAAGAATAACACCACAACTTAAATATCAAACCATTAAATATTACTCAACATAGTTCACTACTAACATTTAGACTTCACCCATGTCCTCAAGAACTAAACGAACTACTCATGAGACATCATATGGAACATAATCAGAGGTGATATGATAATGAATAACAATCTGAACATAAACCTTGGTTCAATGGTTTCACTCAATAGCATCAATAACAAGTAGTAATCAACACCGGGAAAGTTTCCCCTATCAAACAATCAAGATTCAACCCTAGATGTTACAGCGGTGACGAGGTGCAGCGGTGGAGATGGCGGTGTAGATGGTGGAGATGATGATGATGATGATTCCAATGATGTCCAGCTTGATGACGGTGGCGATGGCGATGATTTCCCCCTCCGGGAGGGAATTTCCCCGGCGGATTCCTGCCCGCCGGAGAGCTCTTTTCTCTCTGGTGTTTCTCCGCCCGCGAGAGCGGCTGTGTCTATTCTCCGTATCCCCCGTGCCTTAGGTTTTCGGGACGAAGAAGTACGCGAAGGAGAGGCGGCCGAAGGGGGCTGTGGGCCCCCTCCCCACAAGGCGGCGCAGCCAGGCCTGGGCCCGCGCCGGCCTATGGGGGGGCCATGGCGGCCCTCCTCGGTCCCTCCTTTTGGCTGGCTTCGTCTTCTGGAAAAATAGGATGTTCTGTATAATTTCCGTCAATTGTTGATCTTCAGAAATATGGTGTCCTGACGGTGCTTTTTCCAGCAGAATCCTGACTCCGGTGAATAATTCTCCAATAATCATGAAACATGCAAAATAGGTGAAATAACATAAGTATCATCTCTAAATATGAAATATATCAATGAATAACAGCAATTTATGATATAAAATAGTGATGCAAAAGGACGTATCGAGCTACTTAAACAACAGGTGAACTTGTTTCTAAATGATACTTTGATCGATGAGAACTTTATACTGCCTAAGTCGTATTACTTATGTATGATCAGGTATGAAGAGGAAGCAAGCATCGCACGAGGAGGAGAGGAGCAGCTGGACAAGAAGATGGACGTGAAGCTGGACATGGAGCTGGAAATGAAGACATCCCATGGACGCGCGAGGGAGGAGCGGGAGGAATGCGCGAGAAGGGAAGATGCAACTCAGGCCGGCGCCAGGCCCGGTCAAACCGGCCGTGCCGCCGGGCCACCCGGTCCCAGCCCTGGTTTGACCGGCTCCCACGCCGGATCAGCCCGGTCAAAACCGGGCCCCTTGCCAACCGGGCCATCCGACCGGAGCCTTAGTCCGGTCCACACCGGCGCTAGATCGGTTTCTACCGGACAGCCCGGTCCTAGGCCCGGTCGACCAGCCCCCAGACCGGCCGAGTCCGAGTCTGTCTCGACCAAATCTATTCTGGTCGGTTATTTTTGTATCTTTTCGACCTGAGGTCGTCCTGAACCCCTATATAAGTGCCCAGGACGCCCCCAAATTAGGTTTAGACCACGTTTAAGATAAACCCTAGTTCATAGTTGATTGCTTTGCAACTCTATTGAATCTCTACACCATATTGCATCGATTTGGTGTTGAACCCCTGAAAGTCTTGTGTGATCTGCTGTTCCATTGGGAATTAGACGGTTGCAACTTACCGCTTCGTGGTCAGCGGCTACGTGCGCAAGTGTGTGGAGTT
Source organism: Lolium multiflorum (assembly GCA_030979885.1). Lineage (NCBI taxonomy): Eukaryota > Viridiplantae > Streptophyta > Magnoliopsida > Poales > Poaceae > Lolium > Lolium multiflorum. The sequence continues at coordinate 432,568,008 of CM061750.1, forward strand.
GTGAATATCTTGCAGGGTTGAGAGCTGTTGCATTGGCGACAGGGATCGATCGAGAGACTCGTTGCATCATACAAGTTATCATCCACTTCATCATCGTGTTATCTCCGCTGTGTTCATCCCGTGATCATCATCACCACCGTGCTTACTGAGAAGATCGGGCTACCCTTATCAATTTATATAAAAAGTGTTAAATCGCCTAACAAGATTCTTGATCCTGACAACTGTACTCCAAAGAGAACATGAGTATGTTTACTTGTACTGTAAGATGGGCAGGCCAAAATATAAGGATATATACATTTACCTATGTTCGAGCCACTAGTCGGATGGGTGAAAGATCTATCCATGCATTGGATTATATTGATACGAAGAACGTAAGTATGCTTTAAAGGGAGTTCTCGATGAAATGAAGGACTAACTCAGCGAGTATGGATGGATCTAGTGTTTGAGGCGGTTCAGGGCCTGAAGCTATTATTCAGATGCTTGACTCTGCCGTTGTGTAACACATTGTGAGTAATAAAGTTCTTGTTTTACTTGCAAAAAAGGAGAAAAAATTATCGCTAAAGGATGCCATTATCGCATGATGGATTTACTACAAAAAATATCGCATTATGGACAACATTGATTAAGTGGCCGATGAACGCATCATGCACTGGCGGACCTTCGGCTGGGCCAACCTGCCATGGCCTCCCAACAAAAATGGAAGTTTACTACTACCTATTACAAAATTTTAGAATATCAGAAATGCAAAATTGAACCCGTGCTCTCCTTATCTGAAGCACCCAATAGCTCCCACGGATTGAAATTTTGAGACTTAAATGAGCAGACTAAATTATCAAAACTATTTGTAGTATAGAATTGCATATGCATAAGCAAAGAACATCATCAGGAGTAGATATCAAGAATGGAAAAAAGCAATACTGGCAGGTGGATGTTTCGGTGAACAAATGCGAATAATTTACAATAGTACAACAATGGCCTGATTTTAGCATGTTTTTAGCACAATTAGAGAATCATCATTCGCACTAATCACGAGTTTCACGACCAACTCAAGTATCAGATTAAAGACACATATTTTCCTCCATGACCAGGCAAGTGCTTTGTACTCTGTAACTCCCAAGCTCTCTCACACAGGATTACTCACGATTATAGTTTAGGATTTGAGGAACAAGATCCGATACACCTTTGCATCACGCGAGTCGGGAATCCAGACGAGCCGAAGCCCCGGAGAGGAAGGGGAGAGACTCGGTCGAGTCAGGTTTGGAATAGCAATACAATCGAGAGGTGTGCTCCGGTGCTTTCTAAAAGTTTTTTACGCGACTTTTAAAGCAAAAAAGCAAAGGCTGTGATTAGACGAACTAATCCACATGCTTTCATTAACGAATGAGCAATCTGTGCAACTACCGGTACCCATGATCCACGCACTGCCAAACAAAGTTGTACGGCCGTTGCCGGCGGCGGATGCTGCGGAGATGACTAGAGTCTAGACCCGTTCCACCCCTCGTTGGCCGTGATGTCCAGATGAGAAGCCTGGCCACCGTCTCGGACCGTCATCAACACAACTTCTTCCTGCAGTATCCGTTTGCATGAGGATCAACGAATGCATTCTAATCACCAATGACCTCATCTCCTATAGGTCCGGCCACCGGCATCATCGGCTTTGACTTGATTTGGCAGCCATGTGGACAAGTACTAGATGAGAAGTGCTTCTGAGTCGTGGGACGTGGGTAGTTGCACGCAGCAGTTTCAGGTGCGCTATGGCCTGGATATTTTAACTCAGGTGTATTAGCTCCCTTAATCACAACCATCAGGCTGCTATGGGAAGCGTGCAAAAAGGATTCAGAAAGCACTGGAGCACTCACCTACAATCGATGCCTTTGACCTGGCGCAGCCACGGCTTAACTAGTCGACCTGGGACGATGGCGACGCTAGCAGGTGGCCCCACTTCGCTTGCAGGTGCGCCTCCCGGATCCCTTGACGAGTCGCTCTACGGGTGGTGGCCTTGATCGCCTCGGGGAGTGTCCGTGTCGTGACATACTCCAACCAAATCCATTGACGGATTGACCTTGTACGCGATCCAAGAATCTTTTCACAAGACACCTAGCACTCTGCATCCTTTTCCTTTGCATGGACCGGCATGATGCCTGGAGCCAGATAAGAATATGCACGATCTCACTTGGCTGATGGTGGCGAGGACTGATATGTTTCCAATGTATCTATAATTTCTGATGTTCCATGCTAGTTTTATGACAATACCTACATGTTTTGCTCACACTTTATGATGATTTTATGCATTTTCCGGAACTAACCTATTAACAAGATGCCGAAGTGCCAGTTCCTGTTTTCTGCTATTTTTGGTTCCAGAAAGGCTGTTCGGGCAATATTCTCGGAATTCGACGAAACAAAGACCAAACATCTTAATTCACCGAGACGGACCAGAACACCGAAGGGGAGACGGAGAGGAGGCCCAGGGCCCCAACACCACAGGGCCGCGCGGGCAGGCCCCTAGCCGCGCCGGCCTATGGGGAGGGCGCCTTGGTGCCCCTCCGACGCCGCGTCTTCGCCTATAAAGTCCCTCGCGACCTAAAAACCCGACACCGATTGACGAAACTCCAGAAAGACTCCAGGGACGCCGTCGCCATCGCGAAACTCCGTTTCGGGGGACAGAAGTCTCTGTTCCGGCACGCCGCCGGGACGGGGAATTGCCCCGGAGCCATCTCCATCGACACCACCGCCATCTTCATCGCCGTTGCTGCCTCCCATGATGAGGAGGGAGTAGTTCTCCCTCGAGGCTGAGGGCTCTACCGGTAGCTATGTGGTTAATCTCTCTCTCATGTACCTCAATACAATGATCTCATGAATTGCCTTGCATGATTGAGATCCATATGATGAGCTTTGTATCGCTATTAGTCTATGTGTTACTCTAGTGATGTTATTAAAGTGGTCTATTCCTCCTTCATGATGTAATGGTGACAGTGTGTGCATCATGTAGTACTTGGCATAGGTTGTGATTGTAATCTCTTGTAGATTATGGAGTTAACTATTACTACGATAGTATTGATGTGATCTATTCCCCCTTTCATAGTGTAATGGTGACAGTGTGTATGCTATGTTAGTACTCGGTCTAAATTGCAAAGATCTATTATGCTCTAAAGGTTACTTAAATATGAATGCCGAATGTTGTGGCGCTTGTTTACTCCGGCTTGAGGGAGCTCTTGTAGCCCTACACAATGAATGGTGTTTGTTATCAAACAAGAGTATATGTAGCACAAATGAGGAGAAGTTATTTATTTATTATGTGATCAATGTTGAGAGTGTCCACTAGTGAAAGTATGATCCCTAGGCCTTGTTTCCAAATACTGCAAACATCACTTGTTTACTGTTTTACTGCATCTTTACTTCCTGCAATATTACCACCATCTATACCACCTGTGTTTTACTATCTCTTCGCCGAACTAGTGCACCTATACATATGACAAGTGTATTAGGTGTGTTGGGGACACAAGAGACTTCTTGTATCTTAATTGCAGGGTTGCTTGAGAGGACTATCTTTGACCTCTACCTCCCTGAGTTCGATAAACCTTGGGTGATTCACTTAAGGGAAACTTGCTGCTGTTCTACAAACCTCTGCTCTTGGAGGCCCAACACTGTCTACAAGAATAGAAGTACCCGTAGACATCAAGCTATTTTCTGGCGCCGTTGCCGGGGAGGTAAGGTAAAAGGTATTCACATCCTCCGACTACTAAGCTATTTCCTAGCACTTGCCGGTGTGTGAGTGCTCGAAGCTATCTCCTTTAGATTCTGCAATTTTATCTTTTTGTCTCTTGTTTTTATTTTCACTAGTTAGGCATAATGGAAAACAACAAAAAAATTAGTGAGCTTTTTAATCTTTTTCCTGAGTTAGAATTGTTTGATGCGAAAATTAAAAAACCTATGGAACCTTATTTGCATGATAGTAGCAATGTTATTAGTATGAATGCAATTACTGCTAATGCTATGGAAAAGTCTAAGCTTGGGGAAGCTAGTTTTTATGATCTTTGTAGCTTCCCAGTTTTAGGGGAGAAAATTTGCTCTGATAATACTTTATCTCCCATATGCGATAACTCTAATGATGCTTGTGATATTTTAAATCCACCTACTGAAAATATTCCTTTCAAGATACCTATGAAAATTATTGAATGTGTTATGGATAACCGCTATGAAGGGGATGGAACTGTCCATCCTGGAGATCATTTACTGTTTTTGCATGAATTATGCGGGTTATTCAAGTGTGCAGGTATTTCTATGGATGAAGTTAGGAAGAAATTATTCTCTATGTCGTTGTCTGGTAAAGCGGCGCATTGGTATAAACTGCTGAAGGATGGGCATTCTCTTGATTGGAAGGATATTGTGCCTCTCTTTTATTCTAAATTTTATCCTCCTCATGAAGTGCATATTGATAGGAATTACATTTATAACTTTTATCCTCGTGATGGAGAGAGTATTTCCCAAGCGTGGGGGAGATTGAAGTCACTAATGCTCAAATGTCCCATTCATGAGCTCCCCCGTAATGTTATTACTAATAATTTTTATGCAAGGCTTTCAGGACACCACAAGGACTATCTAGATGCCTGTTTGGAGGGATCTTTCACAAGCAAGAAGGTTGAAGCTAGATGGGATCTTCTTGAAAGAATTCAAAGCAATACTGAAGATTGGGAGAATGACAAAGGTACGGAATCAGGTATAAACTACGAGTATGATTGCATTAAGTCTTTCGCTCAAACTGCTGATTTTCAAGAGCTTAGTGCTAAATATGGTCTTGATCCTCAAATTATGGTCGATTGCTATAGAGCCTTTGCTTCTCATATTAATGTTCCTAAAGAAAATTGGTACATGTATCATGAACCTTTTAAAGACACTTGCATGGAAAATAAAATTGTTGTTAATGATTGCAATGAACATGTTCAAACTTCTGAAAATGCTATTTCCTATAAGCATGTTAATTTTTGTGGAGTTCATAGACCTTGTGAAAAGAATGAAATTGAAGAAGAATATTGTATCCATCATAGGAATGAAAAAACTAGAAAGTGGTCTAGGACTCTAGATGATCTTGGTAAAAAAGTTTGTGCCCTCTATCCTTTTATTTGTGAACTTTGCCATAGAGTGGGTCATTTTAATTTTCAATGCTCCTCCAATGATAATTCGAACCTTATGAGTGCTGCAAATTTGTATTGTGATGATGAAATCACTCCTAATCAGCATGATGAACTTACTTTATTTTTGGGGTGTGAAGAGTTATTGAGAAAAACTTCTTTGGTGGATATGAGTGCTCTTGATATTAATAGTGTCCTGCATGGGTGTCTTTCTTATTGCATTGATAATTGCCACACAAATACTTACATACAAAATATTTTAGAAGATGACACTTTGCCAAAATATGATAGGACCGCTGTGTGTTTCAAACTTATTAATGAAAAGGAGGAATCCTCCCAAGTTTCTTCTATTGTTTCTGGAAATAAATCAGGTTATGTGGAGAAGCCTCCCTTCAAGCCTCTTCCTCCTAAAGAAGAAGAGGAGAAGGAAAAGAAGAAGAAGAAGAAGAAGAAGAAGAAGAAGAAGAAGAAGAAGAAGAAGAAGAAGAAGAAGAAGAGGGGGAATAAAAAGAAAGAGGTAACGGCATATCCCCGCGTGTATGAGGTAACAATAGGTAACCGTAAGTATGTTGCTCCTAATGATTATTATGATAATGAATCTGAGTACAATGATCTTCCTATGCCCTTTACCCATATTAGTGATCATGATTTGGAAGAGCACACTACCTTTGATTTTGGAAATCTCTTTGGTACCGATTATGAAAGTAATGATGTTAGCACTATTCATGTTCCCTCAAACGATGATATTGAAAGCTCTAAGCTTGGGGATGTTGTGCTTGAAGATCCTATATTTGAGACCTTTACTTTTAGTGAAAATGATGATATTATATATTCTGGTTTAGATAATCGTTATAGAGATGGATATGACACAAGTTATAATTATCCTTATGAAACTTGTCATAGTTATGATGGGATTGCCAAAAACCATTCCCTTAGTATGCAACTTGTTTACCATGTTCAAATTCTTGATAATGATACTTTTATGCATATGAACCATGATAAGAATGTTTTAAGTGATGGTTATATTGTGGATTTCATCAATGATGCTACTGAAAGTTATTATGAGAGAGGGAAACATGGTTATATGCATCTTAATAATATTAAGTTTCCCCTCTTTATGTTGAGAATCTTGAAGTTGCGCTTGTGTTGTTTTTCTATGCTTGCCACTTTGTTCTTCATGAATTTATTTGTGTGCAAGATTCCTTTTCATAGGAAGTGGGTTAGGATTAAATTTGTTTTGAATTTGCTTCTTGATGCTCTCTTTTGCTTCAACTCTTAATTCTTGCGAGAGTATCATTGAAATTACTGAGCCCATCTTAATGGTTATAAAGAAAGAACTTCTTGGGAGATAACCCATGTGTTTATTTTACTACTGTTTTGTTGAGTCTTGGAAGTTGTTACTACTGTAGCAACCTCTCCTTATCTTTATTTTCATGTATTGTTGTGCCAAGTGAAGTCTCTAATAGAAGGTTGATACTAGATTTGGATTGCTGCACAGAAATAGAATTGCTGTCTGTCACGAATTTGCGCAGAACTCTCTGTAAAAAAATCAAAAAAATCTGCCAATTTACGTGCGTGATCCTCAGATATGTACGCAACTTTCATTAGTTTTGAGTTTTTCCATCTGAGCAAGTTAAGTGCCTCAGTAAAATTCGTCTTTACGGGCTGTTCTGTTTTGATAGATTCTGCCTTTTATTTCGCATTGCCTCTTTTGATATGTTGAATGGATTTCTTTGTTCCATTAACTTTCAGTACCTTTGTGCAATGTCCAGAAGTGTTAAGGATGATTGTGTCACCTCTGAACATATGAATTTTTAATTATGCACTAACCCTCTAATGAGTTTGCTTTAAGTTTGGTGTGGAGGAAGTTTTCAATGGTCAATAGAAGAGGATGATATAATGTGATCAAGAAGAGTGAAAAGTCTAAGCTTGGGGATGCCCCCGTGGTTCATCCCTGCATATTTCAAGAAGACTCAAGCATCTAAGCTTGGGGATGCCCAAGGCATCCCCTTCTTCATCGATAACTTATCAGGTCACTTCTAGTGAAACTATATTTTTATTCCGTCACATCTTATGTACTTTACTTGGAGCGTCTGTGTGCTTTTATTTTCGTTTTGTTATTTTCATTCTCTGAATAAAATAGGATCCTAGCAATCCTTGTGTGGGAGAGAGACACGCTCCGCTTTTTCATATGAACACTAGTGTTCTTCATTCTTACTTTTAATGTTCAAGGGCAAAAGTTGATCGCTTCACTTGTTGCTATTTGGTTGGAATCAGAAAATGCTTCATATGGTTTGGAATAACTTGAAACTTGGCAATTGTTTTGAGCTCTCATAGATCATGATTAAGCTCTTGCATCATGTAGTTTAATCTATTAGTGGAGAACTACCGTAGAGCTTGTTAAAATTTGGTTTGCATGATTGGTCTCTCTAAGTCTAGATATTTTCTGGTAAAGTGTTTGAACAACAAGGAAGACAGTGTAGAGTCTTATAATGCTTGCAATATGTTCTTGTGTAAGTTTTGTTGTACCTGTTCATACTTGTGTTTGCTTCAAACAACCTTGCTAGCCCAAAGCCTTGTACTGAGAGGAAATGTTTCTCGTGCATCCAAACACCTTGAGCCAAAACCCATGCCATTTGTGTCCACCATATCTACCTACTATGTGGTATTTTTCTGCCATTCCAAAGTAAATTACTTGAGTGCTACCTTTAAAATTTCATTCCTTTTTCTTTGCAATATATAGCTCATGGGAAAATAGCTTAAAAACTATTGTGGTGATGAATATGTAGTTATGTGTCTTATTTCTTATAAGTTGCTTGTTGAGCGGTAACCATGTTTCTGGGGACGCCATCAACTTTTTACCTTTGTTGGATATCATGTGAGTTACTATGCATGTTCGTCTTGTCTGAAGTAAGGGTGATGTCATGATCAAATGGTTTGAGTATGCATATGTTAGAGAAGAACATTGGGCCGCTAACCAAAGCCATGTATCATGGTGGAAATTTTCAGTTTGGACATACATCCTCAATCTCTTATGAGAATATTATCTGTTGTTGAATGCTTAAGCATTTAAAGAGGAGTCCATTATCTGTTGTCTATGTTGTCCCGGTATGGATGTCCTAAGTTGAGATCTATTAAAAACGAGAAATCAAATGCAATTGATCTCCTTGGACCTTTGTACAGGCGGCATAGAGGTACCCCTTTGTGACACTTGGTTGAAACATATGTTATGCAATGATAATCCATGTAATCCAAGCTGATTAGGACAAGGTGCGGGCACTATTGGTATTCTATGCATGAGGCTTGCAACTTGTAGGAAGTATTATGCATAGCACATATGAATTATTACTACCGTTGACAAAATTGTTTCTATGTTTTCAAAATAAAAGCTCTAGCACAAAAATAGTAATCCATGCTTCCCTCTGCGAAGGGCCATTCTTTTACTTTATGTTGAGTCAGTTTACCTACCTCTTTCTATCTTAGAAGCAAACACTTGTGTTAACTGTGTGCATTGATTCTTACATGTTTACTTATTGCACTTGTTATATTACTCTATGTTGACAACTATCGATGAGATATACATTTTATAAGTTGAAAGCAATTGCTGAAACTTAATCATCCTTTGTGTTGCTTCAATGCATTCTACTAAGAATTTATTGCTTTATGAGTTAACTCTTATGCAAGACTTATTGATGCTTGTCTTGAAAGTACTATTCATGAAAAGTCTTTGCTATATGATTCAGTTGTTTAATCATCATCTTTACCATTGCTTTGAATCACTTCATTCATCTCATATGCTTTACAATATTGTTGATCAAGATTATGATGGTAGCATGTCACTTCAGAAATTATTGTTTTTATCGTTTACCTACTCGAGGGCAGGAACTAAGCTTGGGGATGCTTGATACGTCTCCAACGTATCTATAATTTCTGATGTTCCATGCTAGTTTTATGACAATACCTACATGTTTTGCTCACACTTTATAATGATTTTATGCATTTTCCGGAACTAACCTATTAATAAGATGCCGAAGTGCCAGTTCTGTTTTCTGCTGTTTTTGGTTCCAGAAAGGCTGTTCGGGCAATATTCTCGGAATTCGACGAAACAAAGCCAAACATCTTAATTCACCGAGACGGACCGAACACCGAAGGGGACGGAGAGGAGGCCCAGGGCCCCAACACCACAGGGCCGCGCGGGCAGGCCTGGCCGCGCCGGCCTATGGGGAGGGCGCCCTGGTGCCCCTCCGACCGCCTCTTCGCCTATAAAGTCCCTCGCGACCTAAAAACCCGACACCGATTGACGAATCTCTAGAAAGACTCCAGGGATGCCGCCGCCATCGCGAAACTCCGTTTCAGGGGACAGAAGTCTCTGTTCCGGCACGCCGCCGGGACGGGGAATTGCCCCCGGAGCCATCTCCATCGACACCACCGCCATCTTCATCGCCGTTGCTGCTCCCATGATGAGGAGGGAGTAGTTCTCCCTCGAGGCTGAGGGCTCTACCGGTAGCTATGTGGTTAATCTCTCTCTCATGTACCTCAATACAATGATCTCATGAATTGCCTTGCATGATTGAGATCCATATGATGAGCTTTGTATCGCTATTAGTCTATGTGTTACTCTAGTGATGTTATTAAAGTGGTCTATTCCTCCTTCATGATGTAATGGTGACAGTGTGTGCATCATGTAGTACTTGGCATAGGTTGTGATTGTAATCTCTTGTAGATTATGGAGTTAACTATTACTACGATAGTATTGATGTGATCTATTCCCCCTTTCATAGTGTAATGGTGACAGTGTGTATGCTATGTTAGTACTCGGTCTAAATTGCAAAGATCTATTATGCTCTAAAGGTTACTTAAATATGAATGCCGTATGTTGTGGCGCTTGTTTACTCCGGCTTGAGGGAGCTCTTGTAGCCCTACACAATGAATGGTGTTTGTTATCAAACAAGAGTATATGTAGCACAAATGAGGAGAAGTTATTTATTTATTATGTGATCAATGTTGAGAGTGTCCACTAGTGAAAGTATGATCCCTAGGCCTTGTTTCCAAATACTGCAAACATCGCTTGTTTATTGTTTTACTGCATCTTTACTTCCTGCAATATTACCACCATCTATACCACCTGTGTTTTACTATCTCTTCGCCGAACTAGTGCACCTATACATCTGACAAGTGTATTAGGTGTGTTGGGGACACAAGAGACTTCTTGTATCTTAATTGCAGGGTTGCTTGAGAGGACTATCTTTGACCTCTACCTCCCTGAGTTTGATAAACCTTGGGTGATTCACTTAAGGGAAACTTGTTGCTGTTCTACAAACCTCTGCTCTTGGAGGCCCAACACTGTCTACAAGAATAGAAGTACCCGTAGACATCAAGGACTAGCTGATGTTCGCTTGTGTTAGGTGTCCCCTTATCTAAGTTGCGGCTTGCTTGTGACGGTAAAGCAGACGTCCGTTGGGAACCCCAAGAGGAAGGTATGATGAGTACAGCAGCGAGTTTTCCCTCAGTAAGAAACCAAGGTTATCGAACCAGTAGGAGATGAAGATCACGTGAAGGTTGTTGGTGAAGGAGTGTAGTGTGGCGCAACACCAGGTATTCCGGTGCCAACGTGGAACCTGCACAACACAATCAAACTACTTTGCCCCAACTTAACAGTGAGGTTGTCAATCTCACCGTCTTGCTGAAAACAAAGGATTAAACGTATGGTGTGGAAAATGATGTTTGCTTGCAGAAAACAAAAGAGAACAATGATTGCAGTAGGTTGTATTTCAGATGTAAAAGAATGGAGGGGTACGTCTCCAACGTATCGATAATTTCTTATGTTCCATGCTACTTTATTGATGATACCTACATGTTTTATGCACATTATATGTCATATTTATGCATTTTCTGGAACTAACCTATTAACAAGATGCCGAAGAGTTCTTGTTTTCTGCTGTTTTTGGTTTCAGAAATCCTAGTAAGGAAATATTCTCGGAATTGGACGAAACTTTCGCCCAGGGTCCTATTTTTGCACGAAGCTTCCAGAAGACCGCAGAGATAACGAAGTGGGGCCACGAGGCAGCCGGGGGCTAGGCGGCGCGGCCCGGCCCTGGCGCGGCCCCCGGGCACCTCGTGTGGCCCCCGCGTTGACCTTCCGCCTACTTAAAGTCTCCGTCGCGAAACCCCCAGTACGAGAGCCACGATACGGAAAACCTTCCGAGACGCCGCCGCCGCGAATCCCATCTCGAGGGATTCAGGAGATCGCCTCCGGCACCCTGCCGGAGGCGGGGATTCATCTCCCGGAGGACTCTTCATCGCCATGATCGCCTCCGGAGTGATGAGTGAGTAGTTCACCCCTGGACCATGGGTCCATAGCAGTAGCTAGATGGTCGTCTTCTCCTTGTTGTGCTTCATTGTTGGATCTTGTGAGCTGCCTAACATGATCAAGATCATCTATCTGTAATACTATATGTTGTGTTTGTCGGGATCCGATGGATAGAGAGTACTATGATTATGGTGATTATCAATCTATTGTTTATGTGTTGTTTATGATCTTGCATGCTCTCCGTTATTAGTAGAGGCTCTGGCCAAGTTTTTACTCTTAACTCCAAGAGGGAGTATTTATGCTCGATAGTGGGTTCATGCCTTCATTGACACCTGGGACAGTGACAGAAAGTTCTAAGGTTGTGATGTGCTGTTGCCACTAGGGATAAAACATTGATGCTATGTCTAAGGATGTAGTTGTTGATTACATTACGCACCATACTTAATGCAATTGTCTGTTGCTTAGCAACTTAATACTGAATGGGGTTCGGATGATAACCTGAAGGTGGACTTTTTAGGCATAGATGCAGTTGGATGGCGGTCTATGTACTTTGTCGTAATGCCCAATTAAATCTCACTATATTTATCATATCATGTATATGCATTGTTATGCCCTTCTCTATTTGTCAATTGCCCGACCGTAATTTGTTCACCCAACATGCTTTTATCTTATGGGAGAGACACCTCTAGTGAACTGTGGACCCCGGTCCTATTCTTTACATAGCATACAATCTACTGCAATTGTGTTTACTGTTTTCTTTGCAAACATCTTCCACTCGATACGTTTAATCCTTTGTTACAGCAAGCCGGTGAGATTGACAACCTCACTGTTTTGTTGGGACAAAGTACTTGGGTTGTGTTGTGCAGGTTCCACGTTGGCGCCGGAATCCCTGGTGTTGCGCCGCATCACATTTCGCGACCATCAACCTTCAACGTGCTTCTTGGCTCCTACTGGTTCGATTAAACCTTGGTTTCTTTCTGAGGGAAAACTTGCTACTGTGCGCATCATACCTTCCTCTTGGGGTTCCCAACGAACGTGTGAGTTACACGCCATCAAGCTCTTTTTCTGGCGCCGTTGCCGGGGAGATCAAGACACGCTGCAAGGGGAGTCTCCACTTCTCAATCTCTTTACTTTGTTTTTGTCTTGCTTTATTTTATTTACTACTTTGTTTGCTGCACTAAATCAAAATACAAAAAAATTAGTTGCTAGTTTTACTTTATTTGCTATCTTGTTCGCTATATCAAAAACACACAAAAAATTAGTTACTTGCATTTACTTTATCTAGTTTGTTTTATTTACCGTTGCTAAAATGAATACCCCTGAAAATACTAAGTTGTGTGACTTCACAAATGCAAATAATAATGATTTCCTATGCACACCTATTGCTCCACCTGCTACTACAGCAGAATTCTTTGAAATTAAACCTGCTTTACTAAATCTTGTCATGAGAGATCAATTTTCTGGTGTTAGTTCTGATGATGCTGCTGCCCATCTCAATAATTTTGTTGAACTTTGTGAAATGCAAAAGTATAAGGATGTAGATGGTGATATTATTAAATTGAAAGTGTTTCCTTTCTCATTAAGAGGAAGAGCTAAAGATTGGTTGCTATCTTTGCCTAAGAATAGTATTGATTCATGGACTAAATGCAAGGATGCTTTTATTGGTAGATATTATCCTCCCGCTAAAATTATATCTTTGAGAAGTAGCATAATGAATTTTAAGCAATTAGATACTGAACATGTTGCTCAAGCATGGGAGAGAATGAAAACTTTGGTAAAGAATTGCCCAACCCATGGACTGACTACTTGGATGATCATCCAAACCTTCTATGCAGGACTAAATTTTTCTTCGCGGAATTTATTGGATTCAGCTGCTGGAGGTACCTTTATGTCCATCACATTGGGGGCGGCTACAAAGCTTCTTGATGATATGATGATAAATTACTCTGAATGGCACACGGAAAGAGCTCCACAAGGTAAGAAGGTAAATTCTGTTGAGGAAACCTCTTCCTTGAATGATAAGATTGATGTGATTATGTCTATGCTTGTGAATGGTAGATCTAATGTTGATCCAAATAATGTTCCTTTAGCTTCATTGGTTGCTCAAGAAGAAAATGTTGATGTGAATTTCATTAAAAATAATAATTTCAACAACAATGCTTATAGGAACAACTCTGGTAATAACTATAGGCCATATCCTTCTGCTAATGGTAATGGTTATGGTAATTCTTATGGGAATTCTTACAATAATAATAGGAGTGTACCCTCTGGTCTTGAAGCTATGCTTAAAGAATTTATTAGTACACAAACTGCTTTTAACAAATCTGTTGAGGAAAAGCTTGATAAAATTGATACTATTGCTTCTAGAGTTGATAGACTTGCCTCTGATGTTAATATTTTAAAATTGAAAGTTATGCCTAATAATGATATTGATAATAAGATTACTACTACAGCAAATGCCATCCAAGTTAGAATTAATGAGAATATAAGATTAATGGCTGAACTGCGTGCTAGGTGGGATAGAGAAGAAAATGAAAAACTAGCTAAAGAGAATAATGTAGCTAAAGTTTGGACTATTACCACCACTAGTAATGCTAATTCTTCACATGTTGCTGCACCTCCTACTATCAATGGTAATATAATTGGTGTTGGCAATGTTTCTACTCCTAGTGCAAAGCGAACAAAACTGCCTGAAATTGCTAAAACTGCTGAAACTGCTTGTGATAAAACTGCTGAAATTTTTTCCAACCTTGGGAACAATGATCCCATTGCTGTAGCTCATAATGATTTAGATTTTGATGATTGCCACATCTCTGAAGTTATAAAGTTCTTACAAAAACTTGCTAAAAGTCCTAATGCTAGTGCTATAAATTTAGCCTTTACAAAACATATTACAAATGCTCTCATAAAAGCTAGAGAAGAGAAACTAAAACTTGAAACCTCTATTCCTAGAAAGTTAGAAGATGGTTGGGAGCCCATCATTAAAATGAAATTCAATGACTTTGAATGTAATGCTTTATGTGATCTTGGTGCAAGTATTTCTGTTATGCCTATGATATGCTTGACTTGCCACCATTGAAGAATTGTTATTTGGATGTTAATCTTGCCGATAATGTTAAAAAGAAACCTTTGGGGAGGATTGATAATGTGCACATTACGGTTAACAATAACCTTGTCCCTGTTGATTTTGTTGTCTTGGATATCGAATGCAATGCATCTTGTCCTATTGTATTGGGAAGACCTTTTCTTCGAACTGTTGGTGCTGTTATTGATATGAGGGAAGGTAATATTAAATATCAATTTCCTCTCAAGAAAGGTATGGAACACTTCCCTAGAAAGAGAATGAAGTTGCCTTTTGATTCTATTATTAGAACAAGTTATGATGTTGATGCTTCTACTCTCGATGTTACTTGATTTGCACTTTCTGCGCCTAGCTGAAAGGCGTTAAAGAAAAGCGCTTATGGGAGACAACCCATGTTTTTACTACAGCAATTTTTTGTTTTGTTGAGTCTTGGAAGTTGTTTACTACTGTAGCAACCTCTCCTTATCATGTTTTTGTGCCAAGTAAAGTTTCTATGTCAAAGTTGATGTTATATTTGGGATCGCTGCGCAGAAACAGCATTGCTGTCTGTCACGAATCTGGGCACAGGCCTCTGTATAAAATTCGAAAAAATCTGCCAATTTACGAGCGTGATCCTCAGATATGTACGCAACTTTCATTAGTTTTGAGTTTTTCCATTTGAGCAAGTCTGGTGCCAGCTTTAAATTCGTCTTTACGGACTGTTCTGTTTTTGACAGATTCTGCCTTTTATTTCGCATTGCCTCTTTTGCTATGTTGGATTTATTTCTTTGATCCATTAATGTCCAGTAGCTTTATGCAATGTCCAGAAGTGTAAAGAATGTTTGTGCCACCTCTGAACATGTGAATTATTAATTGTGCACTAACCCTCTAATGAGTTTGCTTGAAGTTTGGTGTGAAGGAAGTTTTCAAGGGTCAAGAGAGGAGAATGATATACTATGATCAAGAGGAGTGAAAGCTCTAAGCTTGGGGATGACCCCGTGGTTCACCCCTGCATATTCTAAGAAGACTCAAGCGTCTAAGCTTGGGGATGCCCAAGGCATCCCCTTCTTCATCGACAACATCATCAGGTTCCTCCCCTGAAACTATATTTTTATTCAATCACATCTTGTGTTCTTTACTTGGAGCGTCGGTTTGTTTTTGTTTTTGTTTTTGTTTGAATAAAATGGATCCTAGCATTCACTTTGTGGGAGAGAGACACGCTCCGCTGTTGCATATGGACACATGTGTCCTTAGGCTTTACTCATAATGTTCAAGGCGAAGTTTCTTCTTCGTTAAATTGTTATATGGTTGGAATTGGAAAATGCTACATGTAGTAATTCTAAAATGTCTTGGATAATGTGATACTTGGCAATTGTTGTGCTCATGTTTAAGCTCTTGCATCATATGCTTTGCACCCATTAATGAAGAAATACATAGAGCTTGCTAAAATTTGATTTGCATATTTGGTCTCTCTAAGGTCTAGATAATATCTAGTATTGAGTTTTGAACAACAAGGAAGACGGTGTATAGTCTTATAATGTTTACAATATGTCTTTTATGTGAGTTTTGCTGCACTTGTTCATCCTTGAGTTTGCTTCAAATAACCTTGCTAGCCTAAACCTTGTATCGAGAGGGAATACTTCTCATGCATCCAAAATCCTTGAGCCAACTACTATGCCATTTGTGTCCACCATACCTACCTACTACATGGTATTTCTCCGCCATTCCAAAGTAAATTGCTTGAGTGCTACCTTTAAAATTCCATCATTCACCTTTGCAATATATAGCTCATGGGACAAAATAGCCTTAAAAACTATCGTAGTATTGAATATGTACTTATGCACTTTATATTTTATTAAGTTGCTTGTTGTGCGATAACCATGCTTCTGGGGAACGCCATCAACTATTGTTGAATATCATGTGAGTTGCTATGCATGTCCGTCTTGTCTGAAGGATCTATCATTTTAGTGGTTGGAGCATGCAAAATTGTTAGAGAAGAACATTGGGCCGCTAACTAAAGCCATGAATCATGGTGGAAGTTTCAGTTTTGGACATATATCCTCAATCTCATATGAGAATAATAATCATTGCTACATGCTTATGCATTTAAGAGGAGTCCATTATCTGTTGTCCATGTTGTCCCGGTATGGATGTCTAAGTTGAGAATAATCAAAAGCGAGAAATCCAAAATGCGAGCATTCTCCTTAGACCTTTGTACAGGCGGCATGGAGGTACCCCTTTGTGACACTTGGTTGAAACATGGCATGCAAAGATCCGGTAGTCCAAGCTAAGTAGGACGAGGTGCGGGCACTATTAGTATACTATGCATGAGGTTTGCAACTTGTAAGATATACTTTACATAACTCATATGCTTTATTACTACCGTTGACAAAATTGTTTCATGTTTTCAAAATAAAAGCTCTAGCACAAATACATCAATCGATGCTTTCCTCTTTGAAGGACCATTCTTTTACTTTTATTGTTGAGTCAGTTTACCTATCTCCTTCCACCTTTGTACCCGTCACCGGTTTATGGATGAGTGCTATTGGCGTAGTAGGCCTGGCTCTGAACTTACGTGCCTATGACTTTGTTTCCCAGGAAATCCGTGCAGCGGAAGATCCTGAATTTGAGACTTTCTACACCAAAAATATTCTTTTAAACGAGGGTATTCGTGCGTGGATGGCAGCTCAGGATCAGCCTCATGAAAATCTTATATTCCCTGAGGAGGTTCTACCACGTGGAAACGCTCTTTAATGGAACTTTCGTTTTAGCTGGTCGTGACCAAGAAACCACCGGCTTTGCTTGGTGGGCTGGGAATGCCAGACTTATCAATTTGTCCGGTAAGCTACTTGGAGCTCACGTAGCTCATGCCGGATTAATCGTATTCTGGGCCGGAGCAATGAACCTATTTGAAGTGGCTCATTTCGTACCAGAAAAGCCCATGTATGAACAAGGCTTAATTTTACTTCCACACTTAGCTACTCTAGGTTGGGGAGTAGGACCAGGGGGAGAAGTTCTAGATACTTTTCCGTACTTTGTATCTGGAGTACTTCACCTAATTTCCTCCGCAGTCTTAGGCTTCGGTGGCATTTATCACGCGCTTCTGGGCCCTGAGACTCTTGAGGAATCTTTTCCATTTTTTGGTTATGTATGGAAAGATAGAAATAAAATGACTACAATTTTGGGTATTCACTTAATTTTGTTAGGTCTAGGTTCTTTTCTTTTAGTACTTAAGGCTCTTTATTTTGGCGGTGTATATGATACCTGGGCCCCTGATAAGAGTGCTTATTATAAATGAATTCTTCCAATTTTTTTTCAAGAATTCATTTTTGCATTTTGAACTATAAAAATAAAAAATAAACAAAATTCATCGTAGTGGATCCATGTGGTAAGGAAAAACTGGTAATCTATTCCTTAAAAAAAAATCTTGGAGATTATGTAATGCTTACTCTCAAACTTTTTGTTTATACAGTAGTAATATTTTTTGTTTCCCTATTTATCTTTGGATTCTTATCTAATGACCCAGGACGGAATCCTGGGCGCGAGGAGTAAAAATTCCATTTTTTTTTTTATTTTTTCTTACAAATTGGATTTGGTTCGTACATTTATCTATGAGCAAATCCGGGGGTCAGAATTCCTTCCAATTTGAAAGTCCAAAATGATCCGAGGGAGCGGAAAGAGAGGGATTCGAACCCTCGGTACAAAAAAATTGTACAACGGATTAGCAATCCGCCGCTTTAGTCCACTCAGCCATCTCTCCCTGTTCCAAATCAAAAGGTTTACGTGATATGATAGAGACAAGAAATAAGGATTGCAAAAACCCTTTTTTTTTTCTTTCAAAAGTATATAAAAATTATATTGCCAATTCCATTTTAGTTCTATTCTTTTTTCTTAATGTTAATAAAAAAAATAAGAAAATTCTTGTTTTTTCTTTCTAAAAACCAATATCGGCCTAGAGACAATCAGAGCGGAGTAGAGCAGTTTGGTAGCTCACGAGGCTCATAACCTTGAGGTCACGGGTTCGATTCCCGTCTCCGCACTTAACTTAGCAGTCTATATAAAAATAAAAGGACTATTCTCTTTCTTTGGGCCAACTTTTATTCACGAGTTCCCGGCCCTAGAGGGCAAAATTGAGCAGTTTGCGAAGGCACTTGCCTCCACAAGAAGAACATGCAGGACCCCTCCCGACCTTGCGGAAAAGAAAAATGAAATGAAAGTAAAGGCGCAGTCCTCCTCTTTAAAAGCAGTTTGCCAGTTGTTTGTCTTAGTGAATACCCGATTTGTTTGTCTTAGTAAATACCTGATTTAGGTAGCCCTTTCCGGCTCTGTAGCGCCCCCTTTTTTTGAGTGGGATGCAAAAGAAGGGTAAGAATAGTAAGGGATACGGTACTAGACTAACACCTAATTCTAATTAATACTTAATTTAATATAAGTAGTTAAACAGTCAACTAAACTAAACTTTTTATCATAGTACTTTACTAAATTAAGTGGGCGAGCGGCGGGAATCGAACCCGTATCTTCTCCTTGGCAAGGAGATGTTTTACCATTGAACTACGCTCGCTACGCTATATATTTTATAGCGTATATCCACTTGGGTCGACCGTATATGTTCTTAGTTCTATTTTGATTCTTTTAAACAAGAATCCAATAAACTAGAATTGAGTTAGTGGAAAAAAGGAGAGAGAGGAAAGTGATAAATCAAGAGAATCGACTAACCGGATACTTTTAGGATCTTCTTTACATCAGGTAAATCCGTCGGTCCTGTCTGTTTTTTCTTTAACTGATGACTCTTTGTTTCTTACTTCTATCAAGCTATAGACTTTCTCTACGGCTCGGACTTAATGATAAGCGGGGGGGGGAAACATCTTCCATAATTTTTTTGTTTAGAATTGAACAAAAAAGGAAAGGAAAAAAGGAATTTATAGGGACAGTGTTACCTCCTATATCCCCTGGTGTATGTATATTGGAGGAATAATAAAACTATTCAGTACAGCAGTCTCGCGCACTTACGTCCTCGCAAAGTAAATAATGATCATTGTAGTCGTAACCGTAGAATAGGATCCTAATTGAAATACATACATTTGATTCAGAAGCTATTGGCATGGTAAGAAAAGATGTAAGTATTTTATATACCAGAGGGGAGGGGCTATCTAAATCCTAAAGTAAAGGCCAGCGATCCAAGTAGAAATACCAACGGCTCAGTGTCATTAACCTTTGGATATGCTTGACAAAGGGTACTGTTTATATCATAATCTACATGTAGCGGGTATAGTTTAGTGGTAAAAGTGTGATTCGTTCTATTAATAACTGAATTTGAAATGATATACTTAAGGCATCCTTAAGTTTTTTCTATTCCGATGAAAACTTTAGTTCTTATAAAGGATTTAATCCTTTTCCTCTCAATAGCATATTGAGGAAGAATATACATTCTCGCGATTTGTATCCAAAGACTAATGGAAATTGCATCCAAAATACAAATTGGATTATGAGTACAGAGTCGCGAAGCATAATTTTGCATTGGATTTAAGTATTCCAATTTTTAAAATATGAGTAAAGGATCTATGGCTGAAGATACAAAAAAGTTTATTTCCAATCGTAACTAAATCTTCTTTTGTTAAAAAAGGAATAAGGAAGCCAAATAGCTAAAAAACGATAGTTTTGGTTTACTAGAACCATCAGCATATTGTTCCAGCTCGGTGGAAACTCAATTCTTTTCCTCAGGATCCCTTGAATGAAATTAGGGAACGAAGATAAGTAGATTAGATGGATTTAGATAGAATTTCTATCTCCTATTGGCTAGTTCCTATTTGGAAGGTTGTAATTTCTTAACCGCAGCAGTTTCTACCCCTGCCAATAGTTTAGCACACTCTTTGTTGCTACTATGGGGGCCGGAAGCACAAGGAGATTTTACTCGTTGGTGTCAATTAGGCGGTTTATGGACGTTTGTAGCTCTCCACGGGGCTTTTGCACTAATAGGTTTCATGTTACGCCAATTTGAACTTGCTCGGTCTGTTCAATTGCGGCCTTATAATGCAATCTCATTCTCTGGTCCAATCGCGGTTTTTGTTTCTGTATTCCTTATTTATCCACTGGGGCAATCTGGTTGGTTCTTTGCGCCGAGTTTTGGCGTAGCAGCAATATTTCGATTCATCCTTTTCTTCCAAGGATTTCATAATTGGACGTTGAACCCATTTCATATGATGGGAGTTGCCGGAGTATTAGGCGCGGCTCTGCTATGCGCTATTCATGGAGCGACCGTAGAAAACACTCTATTTGAGGACGGTGATGGTGCAAATACCTTCCGCGCTTTTAACCCAACTCAAGCTGAAGAAACTTATTCAATGGTCACGGCTAACCGCTTTTGGTCCCAAATCTTTGGTGTTGCTTTTTCCAATAAACGTTGGTTACATTTCTCGACCGTTTCGTTTCATTTTCTATTATATTAGAGTTTTCCTTATTTTTATTGTCTGTCAATGAATATTCTAATGGGACTGGAATTTCGTAATACTGAAAGAGAAGAACTAGCAATTCAGAATGCAAATTGCGTTTTAATTTTAATGCGTCTCACTATTCGAAATTTTTTTTTCAAGAAATGGCCTTTTTATTTATTTTGTATCGGGCTACTAAATACTAAACAAATTTAAGAAATGAGAGAATTTAGAATAGCTACGAGAAAGACTAGTCCAATCCATAATGATGTACCGGAAAATACAACGTTTTTATTATTTGACCAACCATCAGGAGAAGCAAATACAAGGGGTACACTAATTACTAAGACTGAGGAAGTCGCAATTAATGCAAAAACAGCTAATTGGAAAGCAATAGTCATATTTCTAATCCTCCAAACTACCATCAAATAAAGTTGACTACATATTTGATCCCTCACTTAACCAAAATTGTAAAAAAATACAAGAAGTAGGAGGGGTTTAATCATGAATCCATTGATTCTTCTCTTTAATTAAAACTTTTTTTTTTACTTAACCGCTTTTTTTATTTGCATATGGGGGTGAGGAGAGGGGATTTAGTCTTTATTTCACAAGCTGGTATAGCGGATCATGTATCTGTGTATACAGTATACAGAGATATGTCGAAAAGGGACTTGCATCTGAGATCTTTCTAGGGGTTAGTAGATCTTTTTATATGGCTATGTTCTACTTGTACGAGTAAAATAGGGATTAGGCTGTGGAGAGATGGCTGAGTGGTTGATAGCTCCGGTCTTGAAAACCGGTATAGTTCTAGGAACTATCGAGGGTTCGAATCCCTCTCTCTCCTTTTGCTTATTGAATATGCTTGTTTCTTGAATTTTTTATCTTTATTCTGTCCCTTATCTTTCTTTCATAAAAAGGAATGAATGGCTCGGCTAGATGGAATAACCGAGCCAGAACAGAAAAAAATAAAACATTAGAACAGGTATAAATAAGAAAATCTTAGTTAAGAGGATTCATGTAAAGAACAGGTTCCAAATCACGATCGATTCCCTTTTCAAAACCTGCTGCAGCAGCTCGGGCTCTTCCTGCATGCCACAAATGGCCCACAAAAAAGAAGAATCCTAGAACAAAATGAGAAGTTGATAACCAACTTCTAGGAGAGACATAATTAACTGCATTGATCTCGGTAGCTACGCCACCCACAGAATTTAAAGAGCCTAAAGGGGCGTGGGTCATATATTCTGCTGAACGTCGTTCTTGCCAAGGTTGTATATCTTTTTTCAACCTATTCAAGTCCAAACCATTGGGGCCCCTTAGAGGTTCTAACCATGGAGCCCGAAGGTCCCAAAAACGCATAGTTTCCCCTCCAAAGATAACCTCCCCAGTTGGGGAACGCATTAGATATTTACCTAAACCTGTGGGTCCTTGAGCAGATCCCACATTAGCTCCAAGACGCTGATCTCTAACTAGAAAAGTAAATGCCTGAGCTTGAGAAGCTTCTGGCCCGGTGGGTCCATAAAACTCACTCGGATAAGCCGTATTATTGAACCATACAAAACAACAAGCGATAAAACCAAAGACAGATAAAGCAGCTAAACTATAAGACAAGTAAGCTTCTCCAGACCATGGGTATACCAAGAAGTTACAAAAGTTGTCCCTGTAAACCAACCCCCTAAAGCGAAATAAGCACAAGGAAAGAGCAATAGGCCAGACCATCCTACAAAAACGAAACGGTCCCTTCGTAACCAGTCATCCATAGTATCAAATAGATCATTTTCTTCTTTAGGAACTCTACCAAGGGCTATAGTCATAGTGATCCTCCTATTCAATTACTTCAACCATTTCCGAGCACCTCACGTCACTTCCAAGGCATATGATAGTTTTATTATCTGTGGACGATTTGTTTCTCGTTCAATGCCCTTTTTCAATGGTCTCGAAGATATAAATTTTTTATTTTTATCTATGGAGGCACAACCGGGGTCGTGGTAAATCCATGAATTTTATTCGATTTGTTTTTCTTATACTCTAGAAATAAACATTTCAATTCAGCATTATTCCATGACTCCTATTTGAAATTTGAAAGCCTATCTTTTAAGGGAAAAATGAAAATAAAAGTAACCCCTATATTCTCATTCCCTCTCTATTTCATGGGTGGAAGAACAGAAAAGGAGGATTCTAAAAAAAAAAGGACTTTCGAAATCTATTTTTATGTGTAGCGGAAAGGAGTTGCGATTTCTTCTTATTCCTATAGAACATCTAGTAACAAGAATATAAAATCGTAAATAAAAAAAATTCTTGTCTTGCGCGGTATAAGTCTAAGGAAATAAAAAAAAATTCGCTTATACAATTTGATCCACATCGAATTTATATATCAGAATAGCGGATAGAGGCATTATTCAAGGAGTCAGATCTACTTACTTTATGGTTCTTTCCAATTTTATGTTGGGTTTGATAAGAACCCTTTTTGCTTTCTTGATAAATAATTGACAATCGACAAAAAAGCGTTTTTTCTTTTTTTTATATATAACCTCTTTTTTTTTTGCTTTATTTAGTGTTCAGACCCAAAATGAATGCATCCCGCACTAAGTCATAAAATTCTATAAAAAATGGAGAAAGTTTAAAAAACAAAGAAAAAAGTGAATGAATTTTAGTAGATAAAGTATTCTATCAGATTCGAACCGAGGACTTACGTCTTAGCACGGCATTACTCTACCACTAATTTTAAAAGCCCTTTATCGGATTTGAACCGATGACTTATGCCTTACCATGGCATTACTCTACCACTGAGTTAAAAGGGCTTTTTATTAAAAAAAAATTTAGCCACTTTGATTTCCCATTATGGATCTACTGCATAATGTACATAATATATGTATACTGTTAGGTATTGTGTAGGTACCTAAACCTGCTCAACGTAGGTGCAGAAGGGTAGAAAGGCTGATCAAAATTTATTGATGCAGCTATCCATTCAATGTAGAAGAATTTGCATTTTAGAGTTGAAGGTTCATAATATAAAAATATAAAAGTTCTCGCCTTTTACCCATTTTTTTTTTCATTTTTTGGAATGAAAACACCATTCAATTTGGTAGATAGGATAGAGTACTAAACATTTCATCGAAAACTTACAGCAGCTTGCCAAACAAAGGCTAATAGAAAAAAGAATAGAGGTATGACAGGCATAACATCCACGATGGGGTTGAAAATAGCATAAGCTTCGGGCAATTTGGCAAAGAAAAAACTAGTCGGATAAAGAACAGAATTAAAAAAGATACAGGTTAAACTAAGTATATTAGGCATAACAAGCATTTCATTCTTGTAGAGTAAATAATTGGATTTTGATTGAGTTATTTTTCTAAGGGAAAAAGGAGAAGGCAGATTCAAAATCTTTTTTCTTCGTACTTTCCCAAACACAAAATACCTCCTTGTATTCGCACTCTCGAATGTGAGTGGAATAAATTCGACTTTCATATAATATCTTAATAGAATTCCATGTAATGATCAATGCATTTTTTTGATTCTATATTATCTGCATGTCTAGAATACTAGCAAGAGAATATTCCTCATTTTTTATATAATTGAAATGGGATTGACGAATAACAAATAAACATAATAGTGTTTATTAGTGTCGCATAAAACGAAATGGGGCGTGGCCAAGTGGTAAGGCAGCGGGTTTTGGTCCCGTTACTCGGAGGTTCGAATCCTTCCGTCCCAGATTGTTTCTGATAGTGCTCCGCAAAAGACAAAAGTTTATTAATTTATTAAAGAGAATAATGGTATCTTATGAACTCTTAGATTAGAGGCATTTCTAAGCATTCACTTTCTTTCTCAGAAAACATAATAAAGTCTTAAGTCCAGTCAAATCAAATTGAATATCTTTATTTTCATGAAAAAATTGGGTCTATCAGTCACATTTAGGATATGCCTCTACTATAAATCACTTAAATTCACTTAATCATATTTTTTCTTACTTTTTTTTGTATTCAAGGCGAAGAAGTACGGAAGTACGAGAATTCTCTAACTATCAAAAACTTTCAATCTTTTCATTGGAGTATTTTATGTTAGTTACTATAGTTCTTTTTTTTTTTTCTTAAGGAAAGAAATATATTGCTAATCTAATTCTAATATAGTAATTAAATTAATTAAACTTTTTTGAAGGTTGATAGTTTATTTATTGGGGAAGAGTGGATCCTTCTCTTCTCACTTCAAAATTGATGATCTCGAGCCGTCTGGTGGTTAATATTAATAATAAATAAGTCTTAAGCAAACCCGTTTAGTCGTCTTTTTCGAACTATGTTTCATTCATATGATATAATATGGGCTTAAATAAATAGGATCGGAGGCTTTCCCAATAAAAACTTACTTTCTTTTATCCATATTACTCCATATACAGCAAGTTTGAATTAGTATACACAAAACTAAACCAATGACTATTCACGATTCCATCCATATTGGATCAATTCTCTATACCACTTGTATTCCTACATACTTGCATATTGCACTTGTTATACTACTTTATGTTGACAATATCCATGAGATATACATGTTATAAGTTGAAAGCAACCGCTGAAACTTAATCTTCCTATGTGTTGCTTCAACACCTTTACTTTGATTTATTGCTTTATGAGTTAACTCTTATGCAAGACTTATTGATGCTTGTCTTGGAAGTACTATTCATGAAAAGTCTTTGCTATATGATTCACTTGTTTACTCATGTCATTACCTTTGTTTTGATCGCTGCATTCATTACATATGTTTACAAATAGTATGATCAAGATTATGATGGCATGTCACTTCAGAAATTATCTTTGTTATCGTTTTACCTGCTCGGGACGAGCAGAACTAAGCTTGGGGATGCTGATACGTCTCCAACGTATCGATAATTTCTTATGTTCCATGCTACTTTATTGATGATACCTACATGTTTTATGCACATTATATGTCATATTTATGCATTTTCTGGAACTAACCTATTAACAAGATGCCGAAGAGCCAGTTGCTGTTTTCTGCTGTTTTTGGTTTCAGAAATCCTAGTAAGGAAATATTCTCGGAATTGGACGAAACTTTCGCCCAGGGTCCTATTTTTGCACGAAGCTTCCAGAAGACCGAAGAGATAACGAAGTGGGGCCACGAGGCAGCCAGGCTAGGGCGGCGCGGCCCAGGCCCTGCCGCGCGGCCCTACCCCCTGGGCACCTCGTGTGGCCCCCGCGTTGACCTTCCGCCTACTTAAAGTCTCCGTCGCGAAACCCCTAGTACCGAGAGCCACGATACGGAAAACCTTCCAGAGACGCCGCCGCCGCGAATCCCATCTCGGGGGATTCAGGAGATCGCCTCCGGCACCCTGCCGGAGAGGGGATTCATCTCCCGGAGGACTCTTCATCGCCATGATCGCCTCCGGAGTGATGAGTGAGTAGTTCACCCCTGGACCATGGGTCCATAGCAGTAGCTAGATGGTCGTCTTCTCCTTGTTGTGCTTCATTGTTGGATCTTGTGAGCTGCCTAACATGATCAAGATCATCTATCTGTAATACTATATGTTGTGTTTGTCGGGATCCGATGGATAGAGAGTACTATGATTATGGTGATTATCAATCTATTGTTTATGTGTTGTTTATGATCTTGCATGCTCTCCGTTATTAGTAGAGGCTCTGGCCAAGTTTTTACTCTTAACTCCAAGAGGGAGTATTTATGCTCGATAGTGGGTTCATGCCTTCATTGACACCTGGGACAGTGACAGAAAGTTCTAAGGTTGTGATGTGCTGTTGCCACTAGGGATAAAACATTGATGCTATGTCTAAGGATGTAGTTGTTGATTACATTACGCACCATACTTAATGCAATTGTCTGTTGCTTAGCAACTTAATACTGGGGGTTCGGATGATAACCTGAAGGTGGACTTTTTAGGCATAGATGCAGTTGGATGGCGGTCTATGTACTTTGTCGTAATGCCTAATTAAATCTCACTATATTTATCATATCATGTATATGCATTGTTATGCCCTTCTCTATTTGTCAATTGCCCGACTGTAATTTGTTCACCCAACATGCTTTTATCTTATGGGAGAGACACCTCTAGTGAACTGTGGACCCCGGTCCTATTCTTTACATAGCATACAATCTACTGCAATTGTGTTTACTGTTTTCTTTGCAAACATCTTCCACTCGATACGTTTAATCCTTTGTTACAGCAAGCCGGTGAGATTGACAACCTCACTGTTTCGTTGGGACAAAGTACTTGGGTTGTGTTGTGCAGGTTCCACGTTGGCGCCGGAATCCCTGGTGTTGCGCCGCATCACATTTCGCGACCATCAACCTTCAACGTGCTTCTTGGATCCTACTGGTTCGTTTAAACCTTGGTTTCTTTCTGAGGGAAAACTTGCTACTGTGCGCATCATACCTTCCTCTTGGGGTTCCCAACGAACGTGTGAGTTACACGCCATCAGGTCCACAGTTCACTAGTGGTGTCTCTCCAATAAGATAAATAACATGTTGGGTAAACAAATTACATTTGGGCAATTGACAAATAGAGAGGGCATAACAATGCACATACATATCATGATGACTACTATGAGATTTACTTAGGGCATTACGACAAAGAACATAGACCGCCATCCAGCATGCATCTATGCCTAAAAAGTCCACCTTCGGGTTAGCATCCGCACCCCTTCCAGTATTAAGTTGCAAGCAACAGACAATTGCATTAAGTAATGTGCGTAATGTAAACAATACAAATATCCTTAGACAAAGCATTGATGTTTTATCCCTAGTGGCAACATCACATCCACAACCTTAGGGGTTGCTGTCACTCCCCCAGATTCAATGGAGACATGAACCCACTATCTAGCATAAATACCCCCTCTTGGAGTTACAAGTATCAACTTGGCCAGAGCCTCTACTAGCAACGGAGAGCATGCAAGATCATAAACAACACATATATGATAGATCAATAATCAACTTGACATAGTATTCCATATTCATTGGATCCCAACAAACACAACATGTAGCATTACAAATAGATGATCTTGATCATGATAGGAAGCTCACAAGATCTAAACATGATGGCACAATAGGAGAAGACAACCATCTAGCTACTGCTATGGACCCGTAGTCCAAGGATGAACTACTCACGCATCATCAGGCGGGCATGGTGATGTAGAGCCCTCGGTGATGATTCCCCTCTCCGGCAGGGTGCCGGAGGAGATCTTCTGAACCCCCCGAGTTAGGGTTGACGGCGGCGGCGTCTCTGGAACTGTTCTGGTATTTTGGCTCTCGGTACTAGGGTTTTCGGGGACGAAGGAATAAATAGGCGAAGGGGCAGCGTCGGGGGAGCCAGGGGCTCCCTACGGCACGGCAGTGGGGCCCCCCGCGCCGCCATATGGGGAGGGCCCCCTGCTGGCCTTCCTCGACTTCTCTTCGGTCTTCTGGAACACTCCGTGGAAAATAGGGCCGTGGGCTTTTGTTTCGTCCAATTCCGAGAAACCAACTTTTCTGAAATAAAAAACAGCAGAAAACAGGAACTGGCACTGTGGCATCTTGTTAATAGGTTAGTCCCAGAAAATGCATAAAAACATTATAAAGTGTGAATAAAACATGTAGGTATTGTCATAAAACTAGCATGGAACATAAGAAATTATAGATACGTTGGAGACATATCAAGCATCCCCAAGCTTAGTTCCTACTCGCCCTCGAGTAGGTAAACGATAAAAAGAATAATTTCTGAAGTGACATGCTACCAACATAATCTTGATCAATACTATTGTAAAGCATATGAGATGAATGAAGTGACTCAAAGCAATGGTCTATAGTTTGCTAACAAAAAGATAATGACTAAACAACTGAATCATATAGCAAAAACTTTTCATGAATAGTACTTTCAAGACAAGCATCAAAAAGTCTTGCATAAGAGTTAACTCATAAAGCAATAGATTCATAATACAAGGTTTTGAAGCAACACAAAGGAAGATTTAAGTTTCAGCAATTGCTTTCAACTTTCAACATGCATATCTCATGGATAATTGTCAACACAAAGTAATATAATAAGTGCAATAAGCAAGCATGTAAGAATCAATGCACACAGTTGACACAAGTGTTTGCTTCTAAGATAGAAAGAAGTAGGTAAACTGACTCAACATAAAGTAAAAGAAAGGCCCTTCGCAGAGGGAAGCAGGGATTAAATCATGTGCTAGAGCTTTTTAAGTTTTGAAATCATAAAGAGAGCATAAAAATAAAGTTTTGAGAGGTGTTTGTTGTTGTCAACGAATGGTAGTGGGCACTCTAACCCCCTTGTCAAACAGACTTTCAAAGAGCGGCTCCCATGAAGGACGTTATCTCTACCAGCAAGGTAGATCATCCCTCTTCTCTTTTGTTTACACATGTATTTTAGTTTTATTTATAGATGACACTCCTCCCAACCTTTTGCTTTCACAAGCCATGGCTAACCGAATCCTCGGGTGCCTTCCAACATTTCACATACCATGGAGGAGTGTCTATTGCAAAATTAAGTTGCTTACTGATAAATCAGGGCAAAACATGTGAAGAGAATTATTAATGAAAGTTAATTAATTGGGGCTAGGAACCCCGTTGCCAGCTCTTTTTGTAAAATTATTGGATAAGCGGATGTATATGCCACTAGTCCATTGGTGAAAGTCTGTCCAACAAGATTGAAAGATAAAACACCACATACTTCCTCATGAGCTATAAAACATTGACAAAAATAAGGAGTGATACGTCTCCAACGTATTTATAATTTCTGATGTTCCATGCTAGATTTATGACAATACCTACATGTTTTGTTCACACTTTATATCCTTTTTATGCATTTTCCGGAACTAACCTATTAACAAGATGCCGAAGTGTCAGTTCCTGTTTTCTGCTTTTGGTTCGAAATCCTACACGAAATATTCTCGGAATTGGACGAAACAAAAGCCTAAGATCTTATTTTTCCACGGAGCTTCCAGAGAGCCAGAGAGGGATCAGAGGGGAGCCCAGGGGCCCCACCCCACATGGCGGCGCGGCCAAGGGGGGGGGGGCACGCCCCCCAATGGTGTGGGACCCTCGGGACCCCTCCGAGGCTGCCCTTCCGCCTATATATTCTCTCCACCTCGAAAACCCTAAAAAGATAAGCCACGGGACGAGAAAAGTTACGCAGCCGCCGCCATCGCGAAGTCAAGTTCGGGGGACAGAAGTCTCTGTTCCGGCACGCCGCCGGGACGGGGAATCCATCTCCATCGACACCACCGCCATCTTCATCGCCGTCGCTGTCTCCCATGATGAGGAGGGAGTAGTTCTCCCTCGAGGCTGAGGGCTCTACCGGTAGCTATGTGGTTAATCTCTCTCTCATGTACCTCAATACAATGATCTCATGAGCTGCCTTACATGATTGAGATCCATATGATGAGCTTTGTATCACTATTAATCTATGTGCTACTCTAGTGATGTTATTGAAGTAGTCTATTCCTCCTTCATGATGTAAAGGTGACGGTGTGTGCATCATGTAGTACTTGGCGTAGGTTATGATTGTAATCTCTTGTAGATTATGGAGTTAACTATTACTATGATAGTATTGATGTGATCTATTCCCCCTTTCATAGCTTAAAGGTGACAGTGTGTATGCTATGTTAGTACTCGGTCTAAATTGCAACGGTCTATTATGCTCTAGAGGTTACTTAAATATGAACTCCGAATGTTGTGGAGCTTGTTTACTCCGGCTTGAGGGAGCTCTTGTAGCCCTACACAATGAATGGTGTTTGTTATCAAACAAGAGAGTGTATGTAGCACAAGTGAGGAGAAGTTATTTATTTATTATGTGATCAATGTTGAGAGTGTCCACTAGTGAAAGTAGGATCCCTAGGCCTTGTTTCCAAATACTGCAAACATCGCTTATTTACTGTTTTACTGCATCTTTACTTCCTGCAATATTACCACCATCTATACCACCTGTGTTTTAATATCTCTTCGCCGAACTAGTGCACCTATACATATGACAAGTGTATTAGGTGTGTTGGGGACACAAGATACTTCTTGTATCTTAATTACAGGGTTGCTTGAGAGGACTATCTTTGACCTCTACCTCCCGAGTTCGATAAACCTTGGGTGATTCACTTAAGGGAAACTTGCTGCTGTTCTACAAACCTCTGCTCTTGGAGGCCCAACACTGTCTACAAGAATAGAAGCACACGTAGACATCAAGCTATTTTCTGGCGCCGTTGCCGGGGAGGTAAGGTAAAAGGTATTCACATCCTCCGACTACTAAGCTATTTCCTAGCACTGTTGCCGGTGTGTGAGTGCTCGAAGCTATTGATGACCCACAAGTATAGGGGATCGCAACAGTCTTCGAGGGAAGTAAAACCCAAATTTATTGATTCGACACAAGGGGAGGTAAAGAATACTTATAAGCCTTAACAACTGAGTTGTCAATTCAGCTGCACCTGGAAAAGCACTAGTAACAGGGGTGATGTGAAAGTAGCAGTAATATGGGAGCAATAGTAACAGTAACACAGCAGCAGTAGCAGTAATATGAGAGCAATGGCACCAGAAAATAGTTGATACTACTTCCAATGACATGTAGAACGAGTATATGATGATGAAAGATGGACCGGGGTTCCCAGCTATCTACACTAGTGGTAACTCTCCAATAACAAGTGTTGGGTGAACAAATTACAGTTGGGCAATTGATAGGATTGAAATAGCATTAAGACAGAACATCAAGATTATTAATCATGTAGGCATGTTTTCCATATATAGTCATACGTGCTCGCAATGAGAAACTTGTACAACATCTTTTGTCCAACCAGCCGGTGGCAGCCGGGCCTCAAGGGAAACTACTGGTAATTAAGGTACTCCTTTTAATAGAGCACCGGAGCAAAGCATTAACACTTGGTGAAAACATGTGATCCTCACACCTACGCCTTCCCCTCCGGTTGTCCCAATTTCTGTCACTTTGGGGCCTCGGGTTCCGGACATAGACATGTGCAAACAACTTGTAGATACAATCTAAGCAATAATTATAGAGCTTAAATCTAAGATCATGCCACTCGGGCCCTAGTGACAAGCATTAAACACAACAAGATTGCAGCAACAATAACTTCACAAACTTTGTAGATAGACAATCATAATGTAACAATCCATCGGATCCCAACAAACACAACACCGATTACATCAGATGAATCTCAATCATGTAAGGCAGCTCATGAGATCATTGTATTGAAGTACATGGGGGAGAGAATACCAACTAGCTACAGCTAGAACCCGTAGTCCATGGGGGAACTACTCACGGAGCATGATGGAGGCGGTGGCGTTGATGGAGATGGCTTCCGGGGGCACTTCCCCGTCCCGGCGGCGTGCCGAACAGAGATTCTGTCCCCCGAATTGGAGTTCCGCGATGGCGGCGGCGCCCCTGGAGTCTTTCTGGAGTTTCGTCAATCGGTATCGCGTTTTTAGGTCGAAAGGGGTCTTATAGGCGAAGAGGCGACGCAGGGGGCACAGGGGCCTCCTCACCATAGGCTGGCGCGGCCAGGCTGGGGTCGCGCCGCCTTATGGTCTGGTGGCCCTCTGGCCCGCCTCCGACTCTCCTTCGGTGTTCTGGGGTCTTCCGGGAAAAATAAGATGTTGGGTCTTTGTTTCGTCGAATTCCGAGAATATTGCCCGAACAGCCTTTCTGGAACCAAAAACAGCAGAAAACAGGAACTGGCACTATGGCATCTTGTTAATAGGTTAGTTCCGGAAAACGCATAAAAACATTATAAAGTGTGAGCAAAACATGTAGGTATTGTCATAAAACAAGCATGGAACATCAGAAATTATGGATACGTTGGAGACGTATCAAGCATCCCCAAGCTTAGTTCCTGCTCGCCCTCGAGTAGGTAAACGATAAAAAGAATAATTTCTGAAGTGACATGCTACCAACATAATCTTAATCATACTATTGCAAAGCATATGAGATGAACGAAGTGACTCAAGGCAATGATCTATATTTGCTAACAAATAGATAACATATAGCAAAACTTTTCATGAATAGTACTTTCAAGACAAGCATCAAAAGTCTTGCATAAGAGTTAACTCATAAAGCAATAAATTCAAAGTAAAGGCATCGAAGCAACACAAAGGAAGATATAAGTTTCAGCAGTTGCTTTCAACTTTCAACATGCATATCTCATGGATAATTGTCAACACAAAGTAATATGATGAATGCAAATAAGCAAGTATGTAAGAATCAATGCATAGTTGACACAAGTGTTTGCTTCTAAGATGGAAGGAAGTAGGTAAACTGACTCAACATAAAAGTAAAAGAATGGCCCTTCGCAGAGGGAAGCAGGGATAAAATCATGTGCTAGAGCTTTTCAAGTTTTGAAATCATATAGAGAGCATAAAAGTAAAATTTTGAGTGGTGTTTGTTGTTGTCAACGAATGGTAGTGGGCACTCTAACTACCTCATCAACCAGACTTTCAAGAGCGGCTCCCATGAAGGACGTTATCTCTACCAGCAAGGTAGATCATCCCTCTTCTCTTTTGTTTACACATGTACTTTAGTTTCATTATTTATGGATGACACTCCTCCCAACCTTTTGCTTTCACAAGCCATGGCTAACCGAATCCTCGGGTGCCTTCCAACATTCACATACCATGAAGGAGTGTCTATTTGCAAAATTAAGTTGCTTACTGATAGATCAGAGCAAAACACGTGAAGAGAATTATTAATGAAGGTTAATTAATTGGGGCTGGGAACCCCGTTGCCAGCTCTTTTTGCAAAATTATTGGATAAGCGGATGAAGCCACTAGTCCATTGTGAAAGTCTGTCAAAAGTAAATGACAAGATCGAAAGATAAAACACCACATACTTCCTCATGAGCTATAAAACATTGACACAAATAAGAGATAATAGCTTTTGAATTGTTTAAAGGTAGCACATGAAGTATTTACTTGGAATGGCAGGAAATACCACATAGTAGGTAGATATGGTGGACACAAATGGCATAGGTTTTGGCTCAAGGTTTTGGATGCACGAGAAGCATTCCCTCTCAGTACAAGGCTTTGGGCTAGCAAGGTTGTTTGAAGCAAACACAAGTATAAACCGGTACAGCAAAACTTACATAAGAACATATTGCAAGCATTATAAGACTCTACACTGTCTTCCTTGTTGCTCAAACACTTTTACTAGAAAATATCTAGACCTTAGAGAGACCAATCATGCAAACCAATTTCAACAAGCTCTACGATATTTCTCCACTAATAGGTTTAAACTACATGATGCAAGAGAAACATGATCTACTTGAGAGCTCAAAACAATTGCCAAGTATCAAATTATCCAAGACAATATGAAGCATTTTCTGTTTCCAACCAAATAACAATAAGTGCAGCGGTTTTCAACTCCGCCATGAACATTAAAAATAAAACGAAGAACACCAGTGTTCATATGAAAAAGCGGAGCGTGTCTCTCTCCCACACAAGGATTGCTAGGATCCGAATTTATTCAAACATAAACAAAAATAAAAACAAACAGACGCTCCAAGTAAAGCACATATGATGTGACTGAATAAAAATATAGTTTCAATAGAAGAAACCTGATAAGTTGATGAAGAAGGGGATGCCTTGGGCATCCCCAAGCTTAGACGCTTGAGTCTTCTTGAAATATGCAGGGATGAACCACGGGGGCATCCCCAAGCTTAGACTTTTCACTCTTCTTGATCATATATCATCCTCCTCTCTTGACCCTTGAAAACTTCCTTCACACCAAACTTCTCATAAACTTCATTAGAGGGGTTAGTACTCAAAAAACTTTAATCCACCTTGGCCCTGTAGTGACACATTGCAAGAACTCAATAAAACATTAGCTACAGCTCTCCACGTCTAGAAAGCCTCACTTAAAGTCCACAAGAGACAATGCAAAAAAACAGAGACAGAATCTGCCAAAACAGAACAGCCAGTAAACACGAATTTTAAAATGGTACTTCCGTTGCTCAAATCAGAAAACTTAAAACTAATGAAAGTTGCGTACATATCTGAGGATCACGCACGTAAATTGGCAGATTTTTCTGAGTTTCCTACAGAGAAATCTGCCCAGATTCGTGACAGATAGAAATCTGTTTCTGCGCAGAAATCCAAATCTAGTATCAACCTTCTATTAGAGACTTTACTTGGCACAACAATGCAATAAAATAAAGATAAGGAGAGGTTGCTACAGTAGTAACAACTTCCAAGACACAACAAAACAGTAGCAAAATAAACACATGGGTTATCTCCCAAGAAGTGCTTTCTTTATAGCCATTAAGATGGGCTCAGCAATTTTAATGATGCTCACATAAGGGTGAGAGTTGAAGCAAAAGAGAGAATCAAAAAGCAAGTTCAAAACACATTTAAGTCTAACCCACTTCCTATGCATAGGAATCTTGTACACAAATAAATTCATGAAGAACAAAGTGACAAGCATAAGAAGATAAAACAAGAGTAACTTCAAAAGTTTCAGCATATAGAGAGGTGTTTTAGTACCATGAAAATTTCTACAACCATATTTTCCTCTCTCATAATAATTTTCAGTAGCTTCATGGATAAACTCAACAACATAACTATCACATAAAGCATGCTTTTCATGATTCACAAACACATAATTTTTATCAAGCTCAGAAATAATAGGATTAAAACTTTCAAACCCACTTTTATCAATAATATAACAAGATGATTGATCAATCTCAAAAGATATGGGACTCATAGATAAATTCAAGAACTCTCCAATCCCATTTTCATTAGTAGTACAATTAATATTATCAAGTAACATAGGACCATCATCTAGAGATTTATCATAAACATTTGCCAAGCAAAACTCTTTAGTACCATGCATTTCGGTATCAGGCACAAACAAAGCATTATCATAAGATTTTTCAAAATAGCATGGATTATCATAGATAACAGTAGCATAATTATTCTCACAAGTTTTACTCATAGGGAATATTTCAAGAGAATCCACAGGAACATAACATTCATCCTCTTTCGGTAAGCATGGAGGACAATCAAATAGTGTAAGAGATAAAGAGTTACTCTCATTAGAAGGTTGGCATGGGTAGCTAATCCATTCTTCCTCCTTTTGTTCATCACTCTCCTCTTCTTTTTCATCCAATGAGCTTTCAGGTTCATCAATTTCCTCCTCTTTTTCATCCAATGAGCTTTCAGGTTCATCAATTTCTTCTTCCACTGGTTCCTGCAAATTGTGAGTGCATTCTTGTGCATTAATGAGTCTCTCTTTATAATCAATGATATAAGGATTATCGCTGTAACTTTCTATGCAAAAATTAAGGATAGAAGAGACATAATCTTTAAGGTCCTTACAAACAACACAAGTTTCATAATTTTTAGACATGAATGATTCTATCTCAGAGGCTCCCATAAATAAGACAAATTGTTCTACCTCTTCGAACCCAAAATGAATATAGTTATTCCAATTATAGTTCATAATTAAAACTTCCTCACTAAAGCCACATTGAAATTTAAGATGTTTAGTATCCTGTTTAGAGCAACAGTTTATATCATGGCGTTTAAGCAAGATTTTAGCAATTGTATTTAATTTTTCTATCACAGCACTCATAACTTTACCCGTTCTTGATTCTCTATAATTATTATATAATTCAATAAGCTCCAAATAGGTTGTAGGTTCTCCCATAGCAACAGTTTTTAATTTTTAGGTTTTTCAAATTTTTATGGATTTTCGGGTATATAGGGAAAATAAAACAAGACAAAAATAAACTAGACAAAAGTAAACTAAGCAAAATAAAACTAGACAGAAATAAACTAAGCACAAATAAACTAGACAAAAGTAAACTAGCAAGACAAAATAAAATAAAAGCAGAGAGAGAGGTAGAGTGTACTCCCCAGGTGAACTTATGAGTAGAGCTATGCCTCCCCGGCAACGGCGCCAGAAAATAGTCTTGATGACCCACAAGTATAGGGGATCGCAACAGTCTTCGAGGGAAGTAAAACCCAAATTTATTGATTCGACACAAGGGGAGGTAAATAATACTTATAAGCCTTAACAACTGAGTTGTCAATTCAGCTGCACCTGGAAAAGCACTAGTAACAGGGGTGATGTGAAAGTAGCAGTAATATGGGAGCAATAGTAACAGTAACACAGCAG
This sequence comes from Lolium multiflorum, assembly GCA_030979885.1. NCBI lineage: Eukaryota > Viridiplantae > Streptophyta > Magnoliopsida > Poales > Poaceae > Lolium > Lolium multiflorum. The sequence continues at coordinate 432,605,050 of CM061750.1, forward strand.
CAGTAGCAGTAATATGAGAGCAATGGCACCAGAAAATAGTTGATACTACTTCCAATGACATGTAGAACGAGTATATGATGATGAAAGATGGACCGGGGTTCCCAGCTATCTACACTAGTGGTAACTCTCCAATAACAAGTGTTGGGTGAACAAATTACAGTTGGGCAATTGATAGGATTGAAATAGCATTAAGACAGAACATCAAGATTATTAATCATGTAGGCATGTTTTCCATATATAGTCATACGTGCTCGCAATGAGAAACTTGTACAACATCTTTTGTCCAACCAGCCGGTGGCAGCCGGGCCTCAAGGGAAACTACTGGTAATTAAGGTACTCCTTTTAATAGAGCACCGGAGCAAAGCATTAACACTTGGTGAAAACATGTGATCCTCACACCTACGCCTTCCCCTCCGGTTGTCCCAATTTCTGTCACTTTGGGGCCTCGGGTTCCGGACATAGACATGTGCAAACAACTTGTAGATACAATCTAAGCAATAATTATAGAGCTTAAATCTAAGATCATGCCACTCGGGCCCTAGTGACAAGCATTAAACACAACAAGATTGCAGCAACAATAACTTCACAAACTTATATAGATAGACTAATCATAATGTAACAATCCATCGGATCCCAACAAACACAACACCGATTACATCAGATGAATCTCAATCATGTAAGGCAGCTCATGAGATCATTGTATTGAAGTACATGGGGGAGAGAATACCAACTAGCTACAGCTAGAACCCGTAGTCCATGGGGGAACTACTCACGGAGCATGATGGAGGCGGTGGCGTTGATGGAGATGGCTTCCGGGGCACTTCCCCGTCCCGGCGGCGTGCCGGAACAGAGATTCTGTTCCCCGAATTGGAGTTTCGCGATGGCGGCGGCGCCCCTGGAGTCTTTCTGGAGTTTCGTCAATCGGTATCGCGTTTTTAGGTCGAAAGGGGTCTTATAGGCGAAGAGGCGACGCAGGAGGGCACCTGGGGCCTCCTCACCATAGGCTGGCGCGGCCAGGCCTGGGGCCGCGCCGCCTTATGGTCTGGTGGCCCTCTGGCCCGCCTCCGACTCTCCTTCGGTGTTCTGGGGTCTTCCGGGAAAAATAAGATGTTGGGTCTTCGTTTCGTCGAATTCCAAGAATATTGCCCGAACAGCCTTTCTGGAACCAAAAACAGCAGAAAACAGGAACTGGCACTGTGGCATCTTGTTAATAGGTTAGTTCCGGAAAACGCATAAAAACATTATAAAGTGTGAGCAAAACATGTAGGTATTGTCATAAAACAAGCATGGAACATCAGAAATTATGGATACGTTGGAGACGTATCAGCTATCTCCTTTAGATTCTGCAATTTTATCTTTTTGTCTCTTGTTTTTATTTTCACTAGTTAGGCTTAATGGAAAACAACAAAAAATTAGAGATCTTTATAGTATTTATCTTGAATTAGGACATGATGTGTTTGAAGAGAAAATTAAAAAACCCATGGAACTTTGTTTGCAAAATAGTTGTAGCAATGTTATTAGCATGAACTCTTTGAACACTATTATTGCTAATGCTATGGAAGAATTTAAGCTTGGGGAAGCTGGTTGTGATATTTTTAGTCCCCCAAGCATGGAGGAGAAAATTTACTTTGATGATACTTTACCTCCTATATATGATGTTTACAATGATGAATATGATATTTTCAGTCCACCTACTATTGAGGAGAAAATTAATTATGATTACAATATGCCTCCTATATATGATGATTATGGTGATGAGAATAATAATGATAGCTATCTTATTGAATTTGCTCCCACTACAATTAATAGTAATGATTATGCTTATGTGGAGAGTAATGATACTTTTATGCATGTGGATCATGACAAGAATGCTGTATGTGATAGTTATATTGTTGAGTTTGTTCATGATGCTACTGGAAATTATTATGAGAGAGGAAAATATGGTTGTAGAAATTTTCATGGTACTAAAACACCTCTCTACATGCTGAAAATTTTGAAGTTACTCTTGTTTTATCTTCCTATGCTTGTCACTTTGTTCTTCATGAATTTATTTGTGTACAAGATTCCTATTCATAGGAAGTGGGTTAGGCTTAAATGTGTTTTGAATTTGCTTCTTGATGCTCTCTTTTGCTTCAACTCTTATTTCTTGCGAGAGTATCATTAAAATTACTGAGCCCATCTTAATGGCTATAAAGAAAGCACTTCTTGGGAGATAACCCATGTTTTTATTTTGCTACTGTTTTGTTGTGTCTTGGAAGTTGTTACTACTGTAGCAACCTCTCCTTATCTTTATTTTCATGTATTGTTGTGCCAAGTAAAGTCTCTAATAAAAAGTTGATACTAGATTTGGATTACTGCGCAGAAACAGATTTGCTGTCTGTCACGAATTCGCGTCCTTCTCTCTGTAGAAGAATCAAAAAAATCAGCGAAAAATCATGCGTGATCCTCAGATATGTACGCAACTTTCATTAGTTTTGAGTTTTTCCATCTGAGCAAGTTAAGTGCCTCAGAAAAATTCGTCTTTACGGACTGTTCTGTTTTGATAGATTCTGCCTTTTATTTCGCATTGCCTCTTTTGCTATGTTGAATGGATTTCTTTGTTCCATTAACTTTCAGTAGCCTTGGGCAATGTCCAGAAGTGTTAAGAATGATTGTGTCCTCTCTGAACATGTGAATTTTTATTATGCACTAACCCTCTAATGAGTTTGCTTTAAGTTTGGTGTGGAGGAAGTTTTCAAGGGTCAAGAGAAGAGGATGATACAATATGATCAAGAAGAGTGAAAAGTCTAAGCTTGGGGATGCCCCGTGGTTCATCCCTGCATATTTCAAGAAGACTCAAGCATCTAAGCTTGGGGATGCCCAAGGCATCCCCTTCTTCATCGACAACTTATCAGGTTACTTCTAGTGAAACTATATTTTTATTCCGTCACATCTTATGTTCTTTACTTGGAGTTTCTGTTTGCTTTTTGTTTTTGTTTTGGTTTGAATAAAGTTGGATCCCAGCAATCCTTGTATTGGAGATATACACGCTCCGCTTTTTCATTTGAACACTTATGTTCATAGTTATGCTTTAATGTTCATGGCGAAGGCTGAAAACTGCTTCGTTGATTGCTATTTGGTTGGAATCAGAAAATGCTTCATATGGTCTTGAATAACTTGATACTTGGCAATTGTTTTGAGCTCTCATAGATCATGTTTAAGCTCTTTGATACGTCCCAAACGTATCTATAATTTCTTATGTTCCATGCTACTTTTATGACAATACTTGCATGTTTTTTACATACTTTACAGCATTATTATACATTTTCCGGCACTAACCTATTAACAAGATGCCGTGCGAGTTGTTGTTTTCTGCTGTTTTTGGTTTCACAAATCCTACAAAGGAAATATTCTCGGAATTGGACGAAATCAACGCCCATGGTCTTATTTTTCCACGAAGCTTCCAGAAGACCGAGAAGGATATGAAGTGGGGCCACGAGGGGCCGTAACCATAGGGCGGCGCGGCCTGGGCCCTGGCCGCGCCGGCCTATGGTGTGGGGCCCTGTGCCCCTCCGACCTACCCTTCCGCCTACTTAAAGCCTTCGTCGCGAATACCCCTGTACCGAGAGCCACGATACGGAAAACCTTCAGAGACGCCGCCGCCGCCAATCCCATCTCGGGATTCAGGAGATCGCCTCCGGCACCCTGCCGGAGAGGGGAATCATCACCGGAGGGCTCTACATCATCATGCCCGCCTCCGGATTGATGCGTGAGTAGTTCATCTTTGGACTATGGGTCCATAGCAGTAGCTAGATGGTTGTCTTCTCTGCTTGTGCTATCATTGTTTAGATCTTGTGAGCTGCCTAACATGATCAAGATCATCTATTTGTAATGCTACATGTTGTGTTTGGTGGGATCCGATGAATCTAGAATATTATGTCAAGTTGATTATCAATCTATCATATATGTGTTGTTTATGTTCTTGCATGCTCTCCGTTGCTAGTAGAGGCTCTGGCCAAGTTGATACTTGTAACTCCAAGAGGGAGTATTTATGCTCGATAGTGGGTTCATGCCTCCATTGAATCTGGGACAGTGACAGAAAGTTCTAAGGTTGTGGATGTGCTGTTGCTACTAGGGATAAAACATCAATGCTTTATCTAAGGATATTTGTGTTGATTACATTACGCACCATACTTAATGCAATTATCTGTTTTTTGCAACTTAATACTGGAGGGGGTGCGGATGCTAACCCGAAGGTGGATTATTTAGGCATAGATGCATGCTAGATAGCGGTCTATGTACTTTGTCGTAATGCCCTGATTAAATCTCATAGTAATCATCATTGATATGTATTGAATCTTTATTTGTCAATTGCCCACCTGTAATTTGTTCACCCATCATGTTAGTTATCTTATTGAAGAGACACCACTAGTGAACTGTGGACCCCGGTCCATTCTTTTACATCTGAATACAATCTACTGCAATCATTGTTCTCTACTGTTCTTTGCAAACAAACATCATCTTCCACTCGATACGTTTAATCCTTTGTTTTCAGCAAGCCGGTGAGATTGACAACCTCACTGTTACGTTGGGGCAAAGTATTTTGATTGTGTTGTGCAGGTTCCACGTTGGCGCCGGTCACTGTGTTGCGCCTACACTCCTCCACCAACAACCTTTAGGTGCTTCTTGGCTCCTACTGGTTCGATAACCTTGGTTTTATATTGAGGGAAACTTGCTTCTATACGCATCATACCTTCCACTTGGGGTTCCCAACGGACGTGTGCTTCGCGCGAATCAAGCTAAATTTCTGGCGCCGTTTCCGGGGAGATCAAGACACGCTGCAAGGGGAGTTTCCACATCCAATCTCTTTACTTTGTTTTTGTCTTGCTTTACTTTACTTTATTTACTGTCTTGTTTGCTTTATATCGAAAACACAAAAAAAATAGTTACTTTATTGTTTACTAGCTCTATATTAAAACACAAAAAAATTAGTTACTTGTCTTTACTTTATTCTATTTGCCTAGTTTACTTTTATTACTGCTACAATGGGTACTCCTGAAAATACTAAGTTGTGTGATTTCACTAGCACAAATAATAATGATTTTATAAGTACTCCTATTGCTCCACCTGCTACTACAGCAGAATTCTATGAAATTAAACCTGCTTTACTGAATCTTGTTATGAGAGAGAAATTTTCTGGTGTTAGTACTGATGATGCTGCTGCCCATCTTAATAATTTTGTTGAACTTTGTGAAATGCAAAAGTATAAGGATATAGATGGTGATATTATAAAACTGAAATTGTTTCCTTTCTCATTAAGAGGAAGAGCTAAAGATTGGTTGCTTTCTTTGCCTAAGAATAGTATTGATTCATGGACTAAATGTAAAGATGCTTTTATTGGTAAATATTATCCCCCTGCTAAGATTATATCTTTGAGAAGTAGCATTATGAATTTTAAGCAATTTGATAATGAACATGTTGCTCAAGCATGGGAGAGAATGAAATCTTTGGTAAAGAATTGCCCTACCCATGGACTGACTACTTGGATGATCATCCAAACCTTTTATGCAGGATTGAATTTTTCCTCAAGGAACCTATTGGATTCAGCTGCTGGAGGTACTTTTATGTCCATCACCTTGGGCGCCGCGACGAAGCTTCTTGATGATATGATGATCAATTACTCTGAATGGCACACTGAAAGAACTCCTCAAGGTAAGAAGGTAAATTCTGTTGAAGAAACCTCTTCTTTGGGTGATAAGATTGATGCTATTATGTCTATGCTTGCAAATGGTAGATCTCATATTGATCCTAATAATGTTCCTTTAGCTTCATTGGTTGCTCAAGAAGAAAATGTTGATGTGAATTTCATTAAGAATAATAATTTCAACAACAATGCTTATAGGAATAATTATGGTAACAACAACTATAGGCCATATCCTTCTAATAATGGTAATGGTTATGGTAATTCTTATGGTAATTCTTACAACAATAATAAGAGTGTACCCTCTGGTCTTGAAGTCATGCTTAAAGAATTTATTAGTACACAAACTGCTTTTAATAAAACTGTTGAAGAAAAGCTTGGTAAAATTGATGTTCTTACTTCTAAGGTTGATAGTCTTGCTCTTGATGTTGATCTTTTAAAACTTAAAGTTATGCCTGAGGAAGTTAAAGATGCTAGGTTTGCTAAAACAAATGCCATCCAAGTTCAAATTAATGATAATATTAGAATGTTGGCTGAATTGCATGCTAGGTGGGATAGAGAAGAAAAAGAAAAACTTGCTAAAGAGAATAATGTAGCTAAAGTTTGGACTATTACCACCACTAGTAATGTTGATTCTTCACATGTTGCTACACCTCCTACTATCAATGGTAAAATAATTGGTGTTGGCAATGTTTCTACTCCTAGTGCAAAGCGTGCAAAATTGCTGCTGAAACTGCTTGTGATAAAACTGCTGAAATTTTTCAAAATATTGGGGACAATGATCCCATTGCTGTAGATCATAATGGTTTAGATTTTGATGATTGTCATATTACTGAAGTTATAAAGTTCTTACAAAAACTTGCTAGAAGTCCTAATGCTAGTGCTATAAATTTAGCCTTTACAAAACATATTACAAATGCTCTCATTAAAGCTAGGGAAGAGAAATTAAAACTTGAATCTTCTATTCCTAGGAAGTTAGAAGATGGTTGGGAGCCCATCATTAAGATGAAATTCAATGATTTTGAATGTAATGCTTTATGTGATCTTGGTGCAAGTATTTCTGTTATGCCTAAGAAGATTTATGATATGCTTGACTTGCCACCATTGAAAAATTGTTATTTGGATGTTAATCTTGCTGATAATGTTAAAAAGAAACCTTTGGGGAGGATTGATAATGTTTGCATTACGGTTAACAATAACCTTGTCCCCGTTGATTTTGTTGTCTTGGATATTGAATGCAATGCATCTTGTCCTATTGTCTTGGGAAGACCCTTTCTTCGAACTGTTGGTGCTGTTATTGATATGAAAGAAGGAAATATTAAGTATCAATTTCCTCTCAAGAAAGGTATGGAACACTTCCCTAGAAAAAGAATGAAGTTGCCTTTTGATTCTATTATTAGAACAAATTATGATGTTGATGCTTCTTCTCTTGATGTTACTTGATTTGCACTTTCTGCGCCTAGCTGAAAGGCGTTAAAGAAAAGCACTTCTTGGGAGATAACTGATGTCTACGGGTGCTTCTATTCTTGTAGACAGTGTTGGGCCTCCAAGAGCAGAGTTTGTAGAACAGCAGCAAGTTTCCCTTAAGTGGATTACCCAAGGTTTATCGAACTCAGGGAGGAAGAGGTCAAAGATATCCCTCTCATGCAACCCTGCAACCACAAAGCAAGAAGTCTCTTGTGTCCCCAACACACCTAATAGGTGCACTAGTTCGGCGAAGAGATAGTGAAATACAAGTGGTATGAATGAATATGAGCAGTAGTACGGTGCCAGAAAATAGCTTGCTGGCGTGCAGTTGATGGTAGTAATATTGTAGGAAGTAAACAAGCAGTAGTAACGCAGCAGTAGTAACTCAGTAAAACAGTAAACAAGCAGTGATAGCAGTATTTAGGAACAAGGCCTAGGGAATAGACTTTCACTAGTGGACACTCTCAACATTGATCACATAACAGAATAGATAAATGCATACTCTACACTCTCTTGTTGGATGATGAACACATTGCGTAGGATTACACGAACCCTCAATGCCGGAGTTAACAAGCTCCACAATTCAATGTTCATATTTAAGTAACCTTAGAGTGTAAGATAGATCAATACGACTAAACCAAGTACTAACGTAGCATGCACACTGTCACCTTCATGCTTATGTAGGAGGAATAATACACATCAATACTATCATAGCAATAGTTAACTTCGCAATCTACAAGAGATCATGATCATAGCATAAACCAAGTACTAACACGGATGCACACACTGTCACCATTACATCGTGCAGGAGGAATAAAACTACTTTAATAACATTGCTAGAGTAGCACATAGATAAATTGTGATACAAAATACATTGCAATCATAAAGAGATATAAATAAGCACTTCACTACGCCATTCATAACAGTGAATAAGTATTATGTGAAATATAGCCTAAGAGACCCACACGGTGCACACACTGTCACCTTTACACACGTGGGACAAGGAGTCTCCGGAGATCACATAAGTAAAACTCACTTGACTAGCATAATGACATCTAGATTACAAGCATCATCATATGAATCTCAATCATGTAAGGCAGCTCATGAGATTATTGTATTGAAGTACATAGGAGAGATGAACCACATAGCTACCGGTACAGCCCCGAGCCTCGATGGAGAACTACTCCCTCCTCATGGGAGCAGCAGCGTTGATGAAGATGGCGGTGGAGATGGCAGCGGTGTCGATGGAGAAGCCTTCCGGGGCACTTCCCCGTCCCGGCGGCGTGCCGGAACAGAGACTCCTGTCCCCCAGATCTTGGCTTCGCGATGGCGGCGGCTCTGGAAGGTTTCGCGTACCGTGGCTTATTCCGTAAGGGTTTTTAGGTCAGGACCTTTAAATAGGCGAAAGGGGAGCCTCGGAGGGGCACCAGGGTGCCCTCACCACCAGGTGACGCGGCCAGGCCTGGGCCCGCGCCCAGGTGTGGTGTGGGGCCCCCTGGCCCATCTCTGGCCCCTCTTCGGTGATCTGGAAGCTTCCGGGAAAAATAGGAACCTGGGCGTTGATTTCGTCCAATTCCGAGAATATTTCGTTACTAGGATTTCTGAAACCAAAAACAGCAGAAAACAGGCACTTCGGCATCTTGTTAATAGGTTAGTTCCAGAAAATGCGTAAATACGACATATAATGTGCATAAAACATGTAGGTATCATCAATAAAGTAGCATGGAACATAAGAAATTATCGATACGTTGGAGACGTATCAGCATCCCCAAGCTTAGTTCTGCTCATCCCGAGCAGGTAAAACGATAACAAAGATAATTTCTGAAGTGACATGCCATCATAATCTTGATCATACTATTTGTAAACATATGTAATGAATGCAGCGATCAAAACAATGGTAATGACATGAGTAAACAACTGAATCATAAAGCAAAGACTTTTCATGAATAGTACTTCAAGACAAGCATCAATAAGTCTTGCATAAGAGTTAACTCATAAAGTAATAAATCAAAGTAAAGGTGTTGAAGCAACACAAAGGAAGATTAAGTTTCAGCGGTTGCTTTCAACTTATAACATGTATATCTCATGGATATTGTCAACATAAAGTAATATAACAAGTGCAATATGCAAGTATGTAGGAATCAATGCACAGTTCACACAAGTGTTTGCTTCTTGAGGTGGAGAGAGATAGGTAAACTGACTCAACATAAAAGTAAAAGAATGGTCCTTCAAAGAGGAAAGCATCGATTGCTGTATTTGTGCTAGAGCTTTTATTTTGAAAACATGAAACAATTTTGTCAACGGTAGTAATAAAGCATATGAGTTATGTAAATTATATCTTACAAGTTGCAAGCCTCATGCATAGTATACTAATAGTGCCCGCACCTTGTCCTACTTAGCTTGGACTACCGGATCTTTGCATGCCATGTTTCAACCAAGTGTCACAAAGGGGTACCTCCATGCCGCCTGTACAAAGGTCTAAGGAGAAAGCTCGCATTTTGGATTTCTCGCTTTTGATTATTCTCAACTTAGACATCCATACCGGGACAACATGGACAACAGATAATGGACTCCTCTTAAATGCATAAGCATGTAGCAACAATTATTATTCTCATATGAGATTGAGGATATATGTCCAAAACTGAAACTTCAACCATGATTCATGGCTTTAGTTAGCGGCCCAATGTTCTTCTCTAACAATTTGCATGCTCCAATCATTAAAGTGATAGATCCTTCAGACAAGACGGACATGCATAGCAACTCACATGATATTCAACAAAGAATAGTTGATGGCGTTCCCCAGAAGCATGGTTATCGCACAACAAGCAACTTAATAAAAGATAAAGTGCATAAGTACATATTCAATACTACGATAGTTTTTAAGGCTATTTTGTCCCATGAGCTATATATTGCAAAGGCGAATGATGGAATTTTAAAGGTAGCACTCAAGCAATTTACTTTGGAATGGCGGAGAAATACCATGTAGTAGGTAAGTATGGTGGACACAAATGGCATAGTGGTTGGCTCAAGGATTTTGGATGCATGAGAAGTATTCCCTCTCGATACAAGGTTTAGGCTAGCAAGGTTATTTGAAGCAAACTCAAGGATGAATCGGTGCAGCAAAACTCACATAAAAGACATATTGTAAACATTATAAGACTCTACACCGTCTTCCTTGTTGTTCAAACTCAATACTAGAAATTATCTAGACCTTAGAGAGACCAATTATGCAAACCAAATTTTAGCATGCTCTATGTATTTCTTCATTAATGGGTGCAAAGTATATGATGCAAGAGCTTAAACATGAGCACAACAATTGCCAAGTATCACATTATCCAAGACATTTTACCAATTACTACATGTAGCATTTTTCAATTCCAACCATATAACAATTTAACGAAGAGGAAACTTCGCCATGAATATTATGAGCTAAGAACACATGTGTTCATACGAACCAGCGGAGCGTGTCTCTCTCCCACACAAGGATGAACTTATTCAGAGAACTAAGATAACAAAACAAAAATAAAATCACACAGACGCTCCAAGTAAAATACATAAGATGTGACTGAATAAAAATATAGTTTCACTAGAAGAAACCTGATAAGTTGTCGATGAAGAAGGGGATGCCTTGGGCATCCCCAAGCTTAGATGCTTGAGTCTTCTTAAAATATGCAGGGATGAACCACCGGGGCATCCCCAAGCTTAGACCTTTCACTCTTCTCGATCACATTATATCACCCTCTTCTATTGACCCTTGAAAACTTCCTTCACACCAAACTTCAAGCAAACTCATTAGAGGGTTAGTGCATAATCAAAAATTCACATGTTCAGAGGTGACACAATCATTCTTAACACTTCTGAACATTGCACAAAACTTCTGAAAGTTAATGGAACAAAGAAACTCATTCAACTTAACAAAAGCGGCAATGCGAAATAAAAGGCAGAATCTGTCAAAAACAGAACAGTCCGTAAAGACAAATTTTAAAATGGCACCAGACTTGCTCAAATGGAAAAACTCAAAACTAATGAAAGTTGCGTACATATCTGAGGATCACGCACGTAAATTGGCAGATTTTTCTGAGTTTCCTACAGAGAAATAAGCCCAGATTCGTGACAGATAGAAATCTGTTTCTGCGCAGAAATCCAAATCTAGTATCAACCTTCGATTAGAGGCTTCACTTGGCACAACAAAACACAAAACTAAGATAAGGAGAGGTTGCTACAGTAGTAAACAACTTCCAAGACACAAATATAAAACAAAGTACTGTAGCAAAATAACACATGGGTTATCTCCCAAGAAGTTCTTTTCTTTATAGCCATTAAGATGGGCTCAGCAGTTTTAATGATGCACTCGCAAGAAATAGAAGTTGAAGCAAAAGAGAGCATCAAGAGGCAAATTCAAAACAAATTTAAGTCTAACATGCTTCCTATGCATAGGAATCTTGTAAATAAACAAGTTTATGAAGAGCAAAGTAACAAGCATAGGAAGATAAAACAAGTGTAGCTTCAAAATTTTCAGCACATAGAGAGGTGTTTTAGTAACATGAAAATTTTACAACCATATTTTCCTCTCTCATAATAACTTTCAGTAGCAACATGAGCAAACTCAACAATATAACTATCACATAAAGCATTCTTATCATGAGTCTCATGCATAAAATTATTACTCTCCACATAGGCATAATCAATTTTATTAGTTGTAGTGGGAGCAAATTCAACAAAGTAGCTATCATTATTATTCTCATCATCAAATATAGGAGGCATAGTATCATCAAAGTAAATTTTCTCCTCAATGCTTGGGGGACTAAAAATATCATGCTCATCAAAGCCAGCTTCCCCAAGCTTAGAATTTTCCATATCATTAGCAACAATAGTGTTCAAAGCATTCATATTAATATGTTCCATGGGTTTTTTAATTTTTGCATCAAACCATCCATGTCTTAAATCAGGAAATAGAATAAAAAGGTCATTGTTGTCCATTATGCCTAACTAGTGTAAACAAGAAACCAAATGTCGCAATTGCAGAGTCTAAAGGAAATAGCTTCGAGCACACACACAATGGCGCCAAAAAAGTACTGAACCGGAGTATGAGTGCCTTTTACCTTTCCTCCCCGGCAACGGCGCCAGAAAAGTGCTTGATGTCTACGGGTGCTTCTATTCTTGTAGACAGTGTTGGGCCTCCAAGAGCAGAGGTTTGTAGAACAGCAAAGTTTCCCTTAAGTGGATTACCCAAGGTTTATCGAACTCGGGGAGGAAGAGGTCAAAGATATCCCTCTCATGCAACCCTGCAACCACAAAGCAAGAAGTCTCTTGTGTCCCCAACACACCTAATAGGTGCACTAGTTCGGCGAAGATATAGTGAAATACAAGTGGTATGAATGAATATGAGCAGTAGTACGGTGATACGTCTCCAACGTATCGATAATTTCTTATGTTCCATGCTACTTTATTGATGATACCTACATGTTTTATGCACATTATATGTCATATTTATGCATTTTCTGGAACTAACCTATTAACAAGATGCCGAAGAGCCAGTTGCTGTTTTCTGCTGTTTTTGGTTTCAGAAATCCTAGTAAAGAAATATTCTCGGAATTGGACGAAACTTTCGCCCAGGGTCCTATTTTTGCACGAAGCTTCCAGAAGACCGAAGACCTAACGAAGTGGGGCCACGAGGTGGCCAGAGGCTAGGCCGGCGCGGCCCAGGCCCTGCCGCGCCGACCCCCCTGGGCCCCTCGTGTGGCCCCTCGACCTTCCGCCTACTTAAAGCTCCCGTCGCGAAACCCCAGTACCGAGAGCCACGATACGGAAAACCTTACGGAGACGCCGCCGCCGCGAATCCCATCTCGGGGGATTCAGGAGATCGCCTCCGGCACCCTGCCGGAGAGGGGATTCATCTCCCGGAGGACTCTTCATCGCCATGATCGCCTCCGGAGTGATGAGTGAGTAGTTCACCCCTGGACCATGGGTCCATAGCAGTAGCTAGATGGTCGTCTTCTCCTTGTTGTGCTTCATTGTTGGATCTTGTGAGCTGCCTAACATGATCAAGATCATCTATATGTAATTCTATATGTTGTGTTTGTCGGGATCCGATGGATAGAGAGTACTATGATTATGGTGATTATCAATCTATTGTTCATGTGTTGTTTAAGATCTTGCATGCTCTCCGTTATTAGTAGAGGCTCTGGCCAAGTTTTTACTCTTAACTCCAAGAGGGAGTAATTATGCTCGATAGTGGGTTCATGCCTTCATTGATACCTGGGACAGTGACAGAAAGTTCTAAGGTTGTGATGTGCTGTTGCCACTAGGGATAAAACATTGATGCTATGTCTAAGGATGTAGTTATTGATTACATTACGCACAATACTTAATGCAATTGTCTGTTGCTTTGCAACTTAATACTGGAGGGGGTTCGGACGATAACCTGAAGGTGGACTTTTTAGGCATAGATGCAGTTGGATGGCGGTCTATGTTCTTTGTCGTAATGCCCAATTAAATCTCACTATATTTATCATGTCATGTATATGCATTATTATGCCTTTCTCTATTTGTCAATTGCCCGACTGTAATTTGTTCACCCAACATGCTTTTATCTTATGGGAGAGACACCTCTAGTGAACTGTGGACCCCGGTCCTATTCTTTACATAGCATACAATCTACTTGTTTTACTGTTTTCTTTGCAAACATCTTCCACTCGATACGTTTAATCCTTTGTTACAGCAAGCCGGTGAGATTGACAACCTCACTGTTTCGTTGGGACAAAGTACTTGGGTTGTGTTGTGCAGGTTCCTAGTTGGCGCCGGAATCCCTGGTGTTGCGCCGCATCACATTTCGCGACCATCAACCTTCAACGTGCTTCTTGGCTCCTACTGGTTCGATTAAACCTTGGTTTCTTTCTGAGGGAAAACTTGCTACGTGCGCATCATACCTTCCTCTTGGGGTTCCCAACGAACGTGTGAGTTACACGCCATCAAGCTCTTTTTCTGGCGCCGTTGCCGGGGAGATCAAGACACGCTGCAAGGGAAGTCTCCACTTCTCAATCTCTTTACTTTGTTTTTGTCTTGCTTTATTTTATTTACTACTTTGTTTGCTGCACTAAATCAAAATACAAAAAAATTAGTTGCTAGTTTTACTTTATTTGCTATCTTGTTTGCTATATCAAAAACACAAAAAAATTAGTTACTCGCATTTACTTTATCTAGTTTGCTTTATTTACTGTTGCTAAAATGGCCAACCCTGAAAATACTAAGTTGTGTGACTTCACAAATGCAAATAATAATGATTTCCTATGCACACCTATTGCTCCACCTGCTACTACAGCAGAATTCTTTGAAATTAAACCTGCTTTACTAAATCTAGTCATGAGAGAACAATTTTCTGGTGCTAGTTCTGATGATGCTGCTGCCCATCTCAATAATTTTGTTGAACTTTGTGAAATGCAAAAGTATAAAGATGTAGATGGTGATATTATTAAATTGAAAGTGTTTCCTTTCTCATTAAGAGGAAGAGCTAAAGATTGGTTGCTATCTTTGCCTAAGAATAGTATTGATTCATGGACTAAATGCAAGGATGCTTTTATTAGTAGATATTATCCTCCCGCTAAAATTATTTCTTTGAGAAGTAGCATAATGAATTTTAAACAATTAGATACTGAACATGTTGCTCAAGCATGGGAGAGAATGAAAACTTTGGTAAAGAATTGCCCAACCCATGGACTGACTACTTGGATGATCATCCAAACCTTCTATGCAGGACTAAATTTTTCTTCGCGGAATTTATTGGATTCAGCTGCTGGAGGTACTTTTATGTCCATCACATTGGGGGCGGCTACAAAACTTCTTGATGATATGATGATAAATTACTCTGAATGGCACACGGAAAGAGCTCCACAAGGTAAGAAGGTAAATTCTGTTGAAGAAACCTCTTCCTTGAGTGATAAGATTGATGTGATTATGTCTATGCTTGTGAATGGTAGATCTAATGTTGATCCAAATAATGTTCCTTTAGCTTCATTGGTTGCTCAAGAAGAAAATGTTGATGTGAATTTCATTAAAAATAATAATTTCAACAACAATGCTTATAGGAACAACTCTGGTAATAACTATAGGCCATATCCTTCTGCTAATGGTAATGGTTATGGTAATTCTTATGGGAATTCTTACAACAATAATAGAAGTGTACCCTCTGGTCTTGAAGCCATGCTTAAAGAATTTATTAGTACACAAACTGCTTTTAACAAATCTGTTGAGGAAAAGCTTGATAAAATTGATACTATCGCTTCTAGAGTTGATAGGCTTGCCTCTGATGTTAATCTTTTAAAGTTGAAAGTTATGCCTAATAATGATCTTGATAATAAGATTACTACTACAGCAAATGCCATCCAAGTTAGAATTAATGAGAATATAAGATTAATGGCTGAGTTGCGTGCTAGGTGGGATAGAGAAGAAAATGAAAAACTAGCTAAAGAGAATAATGTAGCTAAAGTTTGGACTATTACCACCACTAGTAATGCTAATTCTTCACATGTTGCTACACCTCCTACTATCAATGGTAATATAATTGGTGTTGGCAATGTTTCTACTCCTAGTGCAAAGCGTACAAAACTGCCTGAAATTGCTAAAACTGCTGAAACTGCTTGTGATAAAACTGCTGAAATTTTTTCCAACCTTGGGAATAATGATCCCATTGCTGTGGCTCATAATGATTTAGATTTTGATGATTGCCACATCTCTGAAGTTATAAAGTTCTTACAAAAACTTGCTAAAAGTCCTAATGCTAGTGCTATAAATTTAGCCTTTACAAAACATATTACAAATGCTCTCATAAAAGCTAGAGAAGAGAAACTAAAACTTGAAACTTCTATTCCTAGAAAGTTAGAAGATGGTTGGGAGCCCATCATTAAAATGAAATTCAATGACTTTGAATGTAATGCCTTATGTGATCTTGGTGCAAGTATTTCTGTTATGCCTAAAAAGATTTATGATATGCTTGACTTGCCACCATTAAAGAATTGTTATTTGGATGTTAATCTCGCCGATAATGTTAAAAAGAAACCTTTGGGGAGGATTGATAATGTGCATATTACGGTTAACAATAACTTTGTCCCCGTTGATTTTGTTGTCTTGGATATCGAATGCAATGCATCTTGTCCAATTGTGTTGGGAAGACCTTTTCTTCGAACTGTTGGTGCTGTTATTGATATGAGGGAAGGTAATATTAAATATCAATTTCCTCTCAAGAAAGGTATGGAACACTTCCCTAGAAAGAGAATGAAGTTGCCTTTTGATTCTATTATTAGAACAAGCTATGATGTTGATGCTTCTACTCTCGATGTTACTTGATTTGCACTTTCTGCGCCTAGCTGAAAGGCGTTAAAGAAAAGCGCTTATGGGAGACAACCCATGTTTTTACCTACAGCAATTTTTTGTTTTATTGAGTCTTGGAAGTTGTTTACTACTGTAGCAACCTCTCCTTATCATGTTTTTGTGCCAAGTAAAGTTTCTATGTCAAAGTTGATGTTATATTTGGGATTGCTGCACAGAAACAGCATTGCTGTCTGTCACGAATCTGGGCACAATTCTGTAGAAAATTCGAAAAAATCTGCCAATTTACGAGCGTGATCCTCAGATATATACGCAACTTTCATTAGTTTTGAGTTTTTCCATTTGAGTAAGTCTGGTGCCATTTATAAATTCGTCTTTACGGACTGTTCTGTTTTTGACAGATTCTGCCTTTTATTTCGCATTGCCTCTTTTGCTATGTTGGATTTATTTCTTTGATCCATTAATGTCCAGAAGTGAAAATAATGATTGTGTCACCTCTGAATGAGTGAATTATTAATTGTGCACTAACCCTCTAATGAGTTTGCTTGAAGTTTGGTGTGAAGGAAGTTTTCAAGGGTCAAGAGAGGAGAATGATATACTATGATCAAGAGGAGTGAAAGCTCTAAGCTTGGGGATGCCCCGTGGTTCATCCCTGCATATTTTAAGAAGACTCAAGCGTCTAAGCTTGGGGATGCCCAAGGCATCCCCTTCTTCATCGACAACATCATCAGGTTCCTCCCCTGAAACTATATTTTTATTCAGTCACATCTGGTGTTCTTTACTTGGAGCGTCGGTTTGTTTTCGTTTTTGTTTTTGTTTGAATAAGATGGATCCTAGCATTCACTTTGTGGGAGAGAGACACGCTCCGCTGTTGCATATGGACACATGTGTCCTTAGGCTTTACTCATAATGTTCAAGGCGAAGTTTCTTCTTCGTTAATTTGTTATATGGTTGGAATTGGAAAATGCTACATGTAGTAATTCTAAAATGTCTTGGATAATGTGATACTTGGCAATTGTTGTGCTCATGTTTAAGCTCTTGCATCATATGCTTTGCACCCATTAATGAAGAAATACATAGAGCTTGCTAAAATTTGATTTGCATATTTGGTTTCTCTAAGGTCTAGATAATATCTAGTATTGAGTTTTGAACAACAAGGAAGACAGTGTAGAGTCTTATAACGTTTACAATATGTCTTTTATGTGAGTCTTGCTGCACTTGTTCATCCTTGAGTTTGCTTCAAATAACCTTGCTAGCCTAAACCTTGTATCGAGAGGGAATACTTCTCATGCATCCAAAATCCTTGAGCCAACCACTATGCCATTTGTGTCCACCATACCTACCTACTACATGGTATTTACCCGCCATTCCAAAGTAAATTGCTTGAGTGCTACCTTTAAAATTCCATCATTCGCCTTTGCAATATATAGCTCATGGGACAAAATAGCCTTAAAAACTATCGTAGTATTGAATATGTACTTATGCACTTTATATTTTATTAAGTTGCCTGTTGTGCGATAACCATGCTTCTGGGGAACGCCATCAACTATTGTTGAATATCATGTGAGTTGCTATGCATGTCCGTCTTGTCTGAAGGTCTATCATTTTAGTGGTTGGAGCATGCAAAATTGTTAGAGAAGAACATTGGGCCGCTAACTAAAGCCATGAATCATGGTGGAAGTTTCAGTTTTGGACATATATCCTCAACCTCATATGAGAATAATAACTTTGCTATATGCTTATGCATTAAAGAGGAGTCCATTATCTGTTGTCCATGTTGTCCCGGTATGGATGTCTAAGTTGAGAATAATCAAAAGCGAGAAATCCGAAATGCGAGCATTCTCCTTGGACCTTTGTACAGGCGGCATGGAGGTACCCCTTTGTGACACTTGGTTGAAACATGGCATGCAAAGATCCGGTAGTCCAAGTTAAGTAGGACGAGGTGCGGGCACTATTAGTATACTATGCGTGAGGCTTGCAACTTGTAAGATATAATTTACATAACTCATATGCTTTATTACTACCGTTGACAAAATTGTTTCATGTTTTCAAAATAAAAGCTCTAGCACAAATACAGCAATCGATGCTTTCCTCTGCGAAGGACCATTCTTTTACTTTTATTGTTGAGTCAGTTTACCTATCTCCTTCCACCTTAAGAAGCAAACACTTGTGTGAACTGTGCATTGATTCCTACATACTTGCATATTGCACTTGTTATATTACTTTATGTTGACAATATCCATGAGATATACATGTTACAAGTTGAAAGCAACCGCTGAAACTTAATCTTCTTATGTGTTGCTTCAACACCTTTACTTTGATTTATTGCTTTATGAGTTAACTCTTATGCAAGACTTATTGATGCTTGTCTTGAAGTACTATTCATGAAAAGTCTTTGCTATATGATTCAGTTGTTTACTCATGTCATTACCATTGCTTTGATCGCTGCATTCATTACATATGTTTACAAATAGTATGATCAAGATTATGATGGCATGTCACTTCAGAAATTATCTTTGTTATCGTTTTACCTGCTCGGGACGAGCAGAACTAAGCTTGGGGATGCTGATACGTCTCCAACGTATCGATAATTTCTTATGTTCCATGCTACTTTATTGATGATACCTACATGTTTTATGCACATTATATGTCATATTTATGCATTTTCTGGAACTAACCTATTAACAAGATGCCGAAGAGCCAGTTCTGTTTTCTGCTGTTTTTGGTTTCAGAAATCCTAGTAAAGAAATATTCTCGGAATTGGACGAAACTTTCGCCCAGGGTCCTATTTTTGCACGAAGCTTCCAGAAGACCGAAGACCTAACGAAGTGGGGCCACGAGGTGGCCGGAGGCTAGGCCGGCGCGGCCCAGGCCCTGGCGCGCCGACCTGCCCCCTGGGCCCCTCGTGTGGCCCCCGCGTTGACCTTCCGCCTACTTAAAGCTCCCGTCGCGAAACCCCCAGTACCGAGAGCCACGATACGGAAAACCTTACGAGACGCCGCCGCCGAATCCCATCTCGGGGGATTCAGGAGATCGCCTCCGGCACCCTGCCGGAGAGGGGATTCATCTCCCGGAGGACTCTTCATCGCCATGATCGCCTCCGGAGTGATGAGTGAGTAGTTCACCCCTGGACCATGGGTCCATAGCAGTAGCTAGATGGTCGTCTTCTCCTTGTTGTGCTTCATTGTTGGATCTTGTGAGCTGCCTAACATGATCAAGATCATCTATATGTAATTCTATATGTTGTGTTTGTCGGGATCCGATGGATAGAGAGTACTATGATTATGGTGATTATCAATCTATTGTTCATGTGTTGTTTATGATCTTGCATGCTCTCCGTTATTAGTAGAGGCTCTGGCCAAGTTTTTACTCTTAACTCCAAGAGGGAGTAATTATGCTCGATAGTGGGTTCATGCCTTCATTGATACCTGGGACAGTGACAGAAAGTTCTAAGGTTGTGATGTGCTGTTGCCACTAGGGATAAAACATTGATGCTATGTCTAAGGATGTAGTTATTGATTACATTACGCACAATACTTAATGCAATTGTCTGTTGCTTTGCAACTTAATACTGGAGGGGGTTCGGACGATAACCTGAAGGTGGACTTTTTAGGCATAGATGCGGTTGGATGGCGGTCTATGTTCTTTGTCGTAATGCCCAATTAAATCTCACTATATTTATCATGTCATGTATATGCATTATTATGCCTTTCTCTATTTGTCAATTGCCCGACTGTAATTTGTTCACCCAACATGCTTTTATCTTATGGGAGAGACACCTCTAGTGAACTGTGGACCCCGGTCCTATTCTTTACATAGCATACAATCTACTTGTTTTACTGTTTTCTTTGCAAACATCTTCCACTCGATACGTTTAATCCTTTGTTACAGCAAGCCGGTGAGATTGACAACCTCACTGTTTCGTTGGGACAAAGTACTTGGGTTGTGTTGTGCAGGTTCCTAGTTGGCGCCGGAATCCCTGGTGTTGCGCCGCATCACATTTCGCGACCATCAACCTTCAACGTGCTTCTTGGCTCCTACTGGTTCGATTAAACCTTGGTTTCTTTCTGAGGGAAAACTTGCTACTGTGCGCATCATACCTTCCTCTTGGGGTTCCCAACGAACGTGTGAGTTACACGCCATCATACGGCGCCAGAAAATAGCTTACTGGCGTGCAGTTGATGGTAGTAATATTGTAGGAAGTAAACAAGCAGTAGTAACGCAGCAGTAGTAACTCAGTAAAACAGTAAACAAGCAGTGATAGCAGTATTTAGGAACAAGGCCTAGGGAATAGACTTTCACTAGTGGACACTCTCAACATTGATCACATAACAGAATAGATAAATGCATACTCTACACTCTCTTGTTGGATGATGAACACATTGCGTAGGATTACACGAACCCTCAATGCCGGAGTTAACAAGCTCCACAATTCAATGTTCATATTTAAGTAACCTTAGAGTGTAAGATAGATCAATACGACTAAACCAAGTACTAACGTAGCATGCACACTGTCACCTTCATGCTTATGTAGGAGGAATAATACACATCAATACTATCATAGCAATAGTTAACTTCGCAATCTACAAGAGATCATGATCATAGCATAAACCAAGTACTAACACGGATGCACACACTGTCACCATTACATCGTGCAGGAGGAATAAAACTACTTTAATAACATTGCTAGAGTAGCACATAGATAAATTGTGATACAAAATACATTGCAATCATAAAGAGATATAAATAAGCACTTCACTACGCCATTCATAACAGTGAATAAGTATTCTGTGAAATATAGCCTAAGAGACCCACACGGTGCACACACTGTCACCTTTACACACGTGGGACAAGGAGTCTCCGGAGATCACATAAGTAAAACTCACTTGACTAGCATAATGACATCTAGATTACAAGCATCATCATATGAATCTCAATCATGTAAGGCAGCTCATGAGATTATTGTATTGAAGTACATAGGAGAGAGATGAACCACATAGCTACCGGTACAGCCCCGAGCCTCGATGGAGAACTACTCCTTCCTCATGGGAGCAGCAGCGTTGATGAAGATGGCGGTGGAGATGGCAGCGGTGTCGATGGAGAAGCCTTCCGGGGGCACTTCCCCGTCCGGCGGCGGAACAGAGACTCCTGTCCCCCAGATCTTGGCTTCGCGATGGCGGCGGCTCTGGAAGGTTTCGCGTACCGTGGCTTATTCCCGTAAGGGTTTTTAGGTCAGGACCTTTAAATAGGCGAAAGGGGAGCCTCGGAGGGGCACCAGGGTTGCCCTCACCACCAGGTGGCGCGGCCAGGCCTAGCCCACGCCCAGGTGTGGTGTGGGGCCCCCTGCCCATCTCTGGCCCCTCTTCGGTGATCTGGAAGCTTCCGGGAAAAATAGGAACCTGGGCGTTGATTTCGTCCAATTCCGAGAATATTTCGTTACTAGGATTTCTGAAACCAAAGCAAACGAGCGGCACTTCGCATCTTGTTAATAGGTTAGTTCCAGAAAATGCGTAAATACGACATATAATGTGCATAAAACATGTAGGTATCATCAATAAAGTAGCATGGAACATAAGAAATTATCGATACGTTGGAGACGTATCAATAACCCATGTTTTTATTTTATTACTGTATTGTTGAGTCTTGGAAGTTGTTACTACTGTAGAAACCTCTCCTTATCATGTTTTTGTGCCAAGTAAAGTCGCTATGGTAAAGTTGATGCTAGATTTGGATTGCTGCGCAGAGATTGCTGTCTGTCACGAATTTGCGCAGAACTCTCTGTAAAAAATAAAAAAATCTGCCAATTTACGTGCGTGATCCTCGGATATGTACGCAACTTTCATTAGTTTTGAGTTTTTCCATCTGAGCAAGTTAAGTGCCTCTGTAAAATTCGTCTTTACGGACTGTTGTTTTGTGAGATTCTGCCTTTTATTTTGCATTGCCGCTTTTGCTATGTTGAATGGGTTTCTTTGTTCCATTAACTTTAAGTAGCTTTGTGCAATGTCCATAAGTGTTAAGAATGATTATGTCACCTCTGAATATGTGAATTTTTAATTATGCACTAACCCTCTAATGAGTTTGCTTGTAGTTTGGTGTGGAGGAAGTTTTCAAGGGTCAAGAGAAGAGGATGATACAATATGATCAAGAAGAGTGAAAGGTCTAAGCTTGGGGATGCCCCGGTGGTTCATCCCTGCATATTTTAAGAAGACTCAAGCATCTAAGCTTGGGGATGCCCAAGGCATCCCCTTCTTCATCGACAACTTATCAGGTCACTTCTAGTGAAACTATATTTTTATTCCATCACATCTTATGTTCTTTACTTGGAGCGTCTGTTTGCTTTTATTTTTGTTTTTGTTTGAATAAAGTTGGATCCCACCATCCTTATATTGGAGATATTACGCTCCGCTTTTTCATATGGAACACTTGTGTTCTTAGTTGTGCTTTAATGTTCATGGCGAAGGCTGAAAATTGCTTCGTTGATTGCTATTTGGTTGGAATCAGAAAATGCTTCATATGGTTTGGAATAACTTGAAACTTGGCAATTGTTTTGAGCTCTCATAGATCATGTTTAAGCTCTTGCATCATGTAGTTTAATCTATTAGTGGAGAACTACCGTAGAGCTTGTTAAAATTTGGTTTGCATGATTGGTCTCTCTAAGTCTAGATATTTTCTGGTAAAGTGTTTGAACAACAAGGAAGACAGTGTAGAGTCTTATAATGCTTGCAATATGTTCTTGTGTAAGTTTTGCTGTACCTGTTCATACTTGTGTTTGCTTCAAACAACATTGCTAGCCCAAACCTTGTACTGAGAGGAAATGCTTCTCGTGCATCCAAACACCTTGAGCCAAAACCCATGCCATTTGTGTCCACCATATCTACCTACTATGTGGTATTTTTCTGCCATTCCAAAGTAAATTACTTGAGTGCTACCTTTAAAATTTCATTCCTTTATCTTTGAAATATATAGCTCATGGGACAAATAGCTTAAAAACTATTGTGGTGATGAATATGTAGTTATGTGTCTTAGTTCTTATAAGTTGCTTGTTGAGCGGTAACCATGTTTTCTGGGGACGCCATCAACTTTTTAACTTTGTTGGATATCATGTGAGATGCTATGCATGTTCGTCTTGTCTGAAGTAAGGGCGATTTTCATGATCAAATGGTTTGAGTATGCATATTGTTAGAGAAGAACATTGGGCCGCTGTTACCCTCCAAAACCCCCCGACGGGCGTTGGTTAAGCAACACGAAGAGCCGGGAAGCTCCCAGGGCCGCTTAGTGGATCCCTGGCACCTCGCGTCGTCCCGCAAATCTTCTGGCCAAACGTCCTGGCGGTTGCTAGGGCGTGCCACCTGACCTAGACCCGATCAGGAAGGTGTTAGTGCTTCGATTGTTCCTGCATGGTAGACACGTAAACATTAAATACGAGCCCTATCGGCTCTCAGGTTTCCCTGTGGATCGGCTCAAGGAGCCGATCGCCCCATGCTTCACGTTGGATTTACAATGGCATGGGGATCCTGCTTGATCAGGACAAAGCTAAAGCGATCCACGACAGTTTAGGGTTTTCACCGCATAATCGGAACGTCCTACGTGCGATCGGGCCTAGCAGCTACGAGAGACGATGCAAACTACCCCTACGAGAGGCCTAAAAACCAACATAACGTTGATCCCCGGAACATCCCTCGCAGGGACGGTAAACAACATCTAACGCACCACCGGATCCTCCGACCCCAACATAAGGCCTAACTATGCAGATATTAAACTAATCCTTGCGTAGCAAGGAGCAACTATAACGGATCGGATCTACTAAGTAAGAACAAGCAAGATGCTGTCCTTACGACGTAAGGGCAGCTAGGTGTCTAGGGACGGCATTGCCACGCAGATATGCACGTGAAAGCACCAATGCAAGCCCCTAAACACCTAAGGATAAATAGTACTGCTCGCCATCAACAAGGCTTCAGCACGAGCAGTACAAGGATAACGAATAAACGTTTACTGCCTAGATCGCTAGATGCGATCTAGGCAGCATGGTGCTTACCCGGGAGAAACCCTCGAAGAAAAGGGTGGCGATGCGCCTGATTTGTGTTGGTTGAACGATGATTGTCCTCCTTTTCCGATAACCCTAGATACATATTTATAGTCCAAGGGACTTTCTAATTGAGGCGTGCACCTAACCGTGCACGGGCCAGACTCTATCTCTTAATTCTAAATTACAACGCGACCTACTATATTACAGATACACGGGCCACTTAGCCCAAACTCTTAGCACAAGGCCGCTTCGAAGATGCTCCACGTGTACGTCCTTCAAGCCCATCTTCACTTACGGCCCAACTCCTGATTTGGCCAAAATCGGGTGGTAACACATGCCCCCCTGGTTTTGATAATGGTAATTGCAAAACCATCTGTTTCCTTCGAAGGGTCATGTCGTGGCAGAACCGTCGCAGTTTTCTTCGTGATGATGTCTTGCCTTCTCAACTTCTCTGCACGATTTGACGGTTCTGGCACCACGTCCTCGGAAACTGCTTAGGCATTAAATCGCTATACCCCTTTTTATTTGGCCACTTCCTGTGGTTTCTTTCTTCATCCCCCTGCTCCACAGTAGCCATCGGCAAACCGAAAAACCCTCCTCCGCCGCCATGTCTTCCTCTTCGTCTTCTCCCTCATCGGGTCTTTCCACCCAATCCTCCACCTCCCGTGAGCCAACGCCTGAACGGGACCCACAGGAGGTCCACGCGGCCAACATTCGCCGCGCCATAGCCGACGGGGACGAGTCGACCCACGACTCCTTCGTCTGGTCCGAAGACGACCAGTCCTTAACGGACGGGGAGAGCGACCTTCGCTTCCTTGCCGTTGGGCAATCGGAGGAGGAAAGCGACGACGACGGCTTCTCCTGGGACGGCTACTCCTCCGCCGAGGAGGTGAAGGAAGAGGAGGAGGACACCACCTCCTCCGACGAACCGCCGGCCAAGCGTCTCTGCCCCTGGCCCGGCAACATCAGCGACTTCGACAGCGACTATGGCGACGCTAGCGAAGAAGATGAGGACAATGAAGGTCCCGCCGGTGGTCACTACAGCAGTGACGACGAGCCGGCCGGGAGCAGCGCCGACAGCGGCGACGGCGACGATGAGGGCAGCAGCGGCCCTTAGATAGGATAGAGCTAGGAGTAGTAGATGGGGCAATGTTCCCCCTAGCAATTCCTTTTGAGAGCAATCAGCTCTTTATGTAAGAAATCCTTGTTTATCAATGAAGAATTCCCCATTTGATTTTACTGATTCCTTAGTGATGATTTAGCCGATTGCCCTTCGTACTGAGTCTGCCGATTGTCGATTCGGTAGATGCTCAATGAGCCGATGGCAAAGCATCAGCTTTTCCAATAGATTGCAAAACAGATCGATCTAATCACCTTCTCAGATATTAACTTGCAATCCATGAAATTCAGATCCAAACTCCCAACCGGACAGGCGCACAGCCTTGAGACCCCTAGATCCTTGGACTTCGAAATCATCCGATTGTAGTGTTTGTCCTGACAACAAAACTCCTGGGTTAATGTTTCCAGGAAAGCTCCTTAGCCCGCTGCTGATAACCTTGAGATTGAAGCTGACACCTCTGCTCAACAGGTGCTTGCTCACAGCTTTCCTTGCGATGTTATACTCCTTCGCAGCGACTGGTCTAGAGCCTAACCACTGATGATGGCTCCTTCCTCTGCAAGAGTCCTCCTGTTCAACATGGTTATTATGCAGAGATAGCCAATGTCAACTCCACGGGCTCCTCAGAATGAGGAATTTTCAAGACTAGCTGCCCCCCGAGCCTCGGTCAAGGCGAGGACAAGAAGCGCATCCACCGAATGGGCCACCATCGGCTTCCCAATTGCAGTGCAGCATTAGCCGATTCTGACCAAATCGGCTGTAATAGCAGAGAACCTCCAAGGTGAGCTGCCCCCCGAGTCATTCCAGCTCTTCATCAAAACTTGGCAGGAAAGCTTACGCCCAGGGAGACAGTGCACTAGGACGGCTCTGGAAGGATCAGCAGCTCCCTTGAACCTCATCACCTCGAGTAGACCAATGCGGTTTGGTGACGATGTCGATGAAGTTGCCACCTTGGCCAAACCCTAGGAGGAGATGCCACAGCCAATGAATGTTCCTGAACCTGATCTGCATGCTTACGCAGGCGCTGCTGATCCTTGAAGATTTGCCGGAGCCACCAACCATTCCACTGAGGGACTCCTTCAGTAGAACTGCTCCATTAGGCTTCTGCTTGTAACAGTCGTATCCCTTGAGTCGATGGCCGTGCATCGGCTTTGAATTCTTAAGTCGATGTCTACGCATCGGCTTTGTTCAAAAATTTCTATATTTTCGATTTTTTATGGCCGATTTGTTTATATATCGGCCCCCATACTTAAGTTGCTCTGCTGGACGTTTGACATCCGTTCCCAGCTCCGTATCCTCGTATCTCATCCCTCTATGTGCCCCCCGAGCCGATTCTGTCAAGTAATTGATGGCATCGGCTCTTCAGGCATCTGTTGGATCAATGCTGAACGCAGACAAGGTATGTTGAGGATAATTTTGGCCGATTGCGGGAATCGGCCTCCTTTTCCGTTGCAAGGCTTTGGCGATGATTTGCAACTTCTTGGATTTTCATTGTAGCTACGTGGCATGCTGGAGATAAGATCCTTTGCTTTTCATTTTTTGAGGGCCGATCTCAGGGACCGGCCTTGCCACGTATGTCCAATGTCTTGGACTTGCTACTCCGTCCGGGTCATGGATATCATGTTCGTATCAGCCGATGCCTCTGCATCGGCATCAGCCGATGCCTGTGCATCGGCTTTCGCCTGTTTTGGGCGCCATACTTTCTTTGGCGGGCGCGCCTTTGTCTCCAACGTTTGCTGGATTTTCGCGGCCAGAT
Source organism: Lolium multiflorum (assembly GCA_030979885.1). Lineage (NCBI taxonomy): Eukaryota > Viridiplantae > Streptophyta > Magnoliopsida > Poales > Poaceae > Lolium > Lolium multiflorum. The sequence continues at coordinate 432,632,420 of CM061750.1, forward strand.
CGGGCCGCGCTCTTCTCAATGTGTACAGGTACTGTGCCTCGGCTTCTTCCAAGTTTCGCAGCCGCTGCACCCTACGCTTCTGAGAATGGCTGAGTCCATCAGGGCACCACCTTGGTCGGTGATACCTATCTTCTTCTCCATCTGACTCCTCGAAGTCTTCTTCTTGAGATGACTCAGCTCGTTTACTCTGATGTGGGAGAGGTCCTAGACGCTCGAACACTGAAACTTCGTTCGTCCTTCTCCTTTGCTGTGTGCATTCTGGGCAGTTCTCGATTGTTGGCAATCGGCTCATTCCTGAGTCCCAGCAATGTTTGAAGAAGGGACAGTTCCAGTGCCTATCCACGTTGTCTTGCTCCCTTGACCTCCCACTGGCGCGACGTTCGTACCCGTCGTTGTTGCCGCTGTTCTGACGATACCTCCTGTTCTCCGCATCAGACCGACGATATCTTTCATCGTCTTCGTCGTAGCGCCGACGTCGGTCATACTGCTGCTCATATTTGTTGAGGAGATGCACGGATAATGGGCGCTGATACCGTATGCTTCTCACCTCCTCTTCGGTTAGGTACCGTCTATCGTCGTCTTGGGGCCGGTCGCGTGGAACGGCCTCCTCTTTATCCTTGCCACGGGAGTGGCTGCTCTCTGCTTTGTCCACGCCATGGCGGATCACAAACCCTGCCATATTGACATCGAAAGAGAACCCTGGCTCTCTTATGGAGTGGCTTAGGTCCACCATGTTGACGTCCGGAAACGGACGCATGTCTACCTTCATGGCAAACTGTCCGAAAGTTAATCGGCCTGATTCTATCGCCATCTGAATTTGTGCGCGCAACACTTTGCAGTCATTGGTGGCGTGCGTGAACGTATGATGCCATTTGCAGTATGGCCTCTTGTTCATCTCCTGTGCCGTAGGGATCTTGTGGCCTTCGGGTAGCTTCAACTGTTTCTCTTTCAGAAGCAGATCGAAGATCTGTTCAGTCTTGGTCACGTCAAAGTCCAACCCTCTTGGAGGCCCTGGCGGGTTCACCCATTTGCAGGACACAGGTACTGGCGTCCGAGTCCACTCGGCTACTGCAACTTCCTGATCTTCCGCAGAATCTTCATCCTCATCAGCATTGACCAGGGTTATCGCGCGCTTGAACTTGTCCTGGTACAGTTCTGGATGGCGCTGTTCATATAAGGTCAGTCTATTGACCAGGTGCGTCAACGAGTTGTACTCGACCTGGAACGTCAGGTCCTTGAACGACGCTGCAAGGCCTGCCACGGCCAGCTCGACTGCCTCTTTCTCAGTTAGGTGAGCCGAATAGCATCGGTTCTTGACAGTTCTGAAACGTTGGATGTATTCAGAGACTGTCTCTCCTCGCTTCTGCCGAACCTGAGCTAGTTCGGCAATACCAGCTTCAGTACCTTCTGAATGGTACTGGGTGTGGAACAGTTCCTCCAGCTGCTTCCATGATTGCACTGAATTTGGCGGCAACGAGGTGTACCATCCAAACGCTGGACCGGTGAGGGACTGCGAGAAGAACCTCACCCGTAGCTGATCCGATACTGAAACCATGCCCAGCTGGGCCAGGTATCGGCTCACGTGCTCGATGGAGCTTGACCCTTCTGACCCACTGAATTTGTTGAAGTCCGGAAGCCGGTACTTAGGCGGTAGTGGGATCAGGTCGAACTCATTGGGGTACGGCTTGGAATAGCCGATTATCTTCTTCTTCGGCAAGATGCCGAACTGATCTCTCAGGACTGCGCTGATTTGATCTGCGGTGGAGGTACTGGCGGCTGAGCTTTCCTGGACTGGTGCAGTGGTGTACTTGGCTAGCCACGCTTGTTTCTCAGCTTCCGCTCCTAGACTCCCCGCTGCTGCAGTCGTTCTTCCTGCCGGAACAATCGCTCCTGCTCCGGCAATCCCTCCTGGTGGAGCCTGGATCGCTTGCGTCCAGCTGTTGCAATCCGGCACATACGCGCACACGTATCCGTGTGGGATTTCCTTGGGCGGGTCATGCAAGAACTGATAGTCGCCCGGGTCACCCCCAACTTTGTAGACGACGTATGCCGGTGAGCCTTGTTGCTGTGGAGCCGCCGTTGCGTACGGCAGAGGTGGCCTGGTGTGGAGTTGCATCTCTCCCTGGTGAGTCCCTAGAACAGGTCCTGAAGGGGAGTATCGACGCTCCATGATCTCTTGCACCACACGGAGCGCAACGCGCTCCAAAGTGTTCACCAGGCTCTCAGAGTGCCGATGCAGTGAATGGGCCACCATGTAGTTGACCTCCTGTCGCAGGGCTCTGGTACGTTCATCTGAAGGGAGAGCAGATCTACCCCGTCGAGGACGCCTTGTGGCGTGAATCCTTTGAACCTGATACCGTGCGAACGGGTCTTCTCAAAGGAGCCGATGAGTTTGGCTTCAATGATGGCCTTCAGCTCATCGTACTTCTTTTTATGATCAGGAGGAAGATCCTCGTATGTGATCTGTTCCTCCGCCATCTCGGATGCCGATGTTGACGTGGATGTTGCAGGATGACGTGGATGTCCCACCGGGCGTGCCAGAATGTGTTACCCTCCAAAACCCCCCGACGGGCGTTGGTTAAGCAACACGAAGAGCCGGGAAGCTCCCAGGGCCGCTTAGTGGATCCCTGGCACCTCGCGTCGTCCCGCAAATCTTCTGGCCAAACGTCCTGGCGGTTGCTAGGGCGTGCCACCTGACCTAGACCCGATCAGGAAGGTGTTAGTGCTTCGATTGTTCCTGCATGGTAGACACGTAAACATTAAATACGAGCCCTATCGGCTCTCAGGTTTCCCTGTGGATCGGCTCAAGGAGCCGATCGCCCCATGCTTCACGTTGGATTTACAATGGCATGGGGATCCTGCTTGATCAGGACAAAGCTAAAGCGATCCACGACAGTTTAGGGTTTTCACCGCATAATCGGAACGTCCTACGTGCGATCGGGCCTAGCAGCTACGAGAGACGATGCAAACTACCCCTACGAGAGGCCTAAAAACCAACATAACGTTGATCCCCGGAACATCCCTCGCAGGGACGGTAAACAACATCTAACGCACCACCGGATCCTCCGACCCCAACATAAGGCCTAACTATGCAGATATTAAACTAATCCTTGCGTAGCAAGGAGCAACTATAACGGATCGGATCTACTAAGTAAGAACAAGCAAGATGCTGCCCTTACGTCTGGATCGACGTAAGGGCAGCTAGGTGTCTAGGGACGGCATTGCCACGCAGATATGCACGTGAAAGCACCAATGCAAGCCCCTAAACACCTAAGGATAAATAGTACTGCTCGCCATCAACAAGGCTTCAGCACGAGCAGTACAAGGATAACGAATAAACGTATACTGCCTAGATCGCTAGATGCGATCTAGGCAGCATGGTGCTTACCCGGGAGAAACCCTCGAAGAAAGGGGTGGCGATGCGCCTGATTTGTGTTGGTTGAACGATGATTGTCCTCCTTTTCCGATAACCCTAGATACATATTTATAGTCCAAGGGACTTTCTAATTGAGGCGTGCACCTAACCGTGCACGGGCCAGACTCTATCTCTTAATTCTAAATTACAACGCGATCTAATATATTACAGATACACGGGCCACTTAGCCCAAACTCTTAGCACAAGGCCGCTTCGAAGATGCTCCACGTGTACGTCCTTCAAGCCCATCTTCACTTACGGCCCAACTCCTGATTTGGCCAAAACATTGGGCCGCTAACCAAAGCCATGTATCATGGTGGAAGTTTCAGTTTGGACATACAACCTCAATCTCTTATGAGAATATTATTTGTTGTTGAATGCTTATGCATTAAAAGAGGAGTCCATTATCTGTTGTCTATGTTGTCCCGGTATGGATGTCCTAAGTTGAGATCTATTAAAAACGAGAAATCAAATGCAATTGATCTCCTAGGACCTTTGTACAGGCGGCATAGAGGTACCCCTTTGTGACACTTGGTTGAAACATATGTCATGCAATGATAATCCGTGTTAATCCAAGCTAATTAGGACAAGGTGCGAGCACTATTGGTACTCTATGCATGAGGCTTGCAACTTGTAGGAAGTATTATGCATAACACATATGAATTATTACTACCGTTGACAAAATTGTTTCTATGTTTTAAAAATAAAAGCTCTAGCACAAAAATAGTAATCCATGCTTCCCTCTGTGAAGGGCCATTCTTTTACTTTATGTTGAGTCAGTTTACCTACTTCTTTCTATCTTAGAAGCAAACACTTGTGTTAACTGTGTGCATTGATTCTTACATGTTTACCTATTGCACTTGTTATATTACTCTATGTTGACAAATATCCATGAGATATACATGTTACAAGTTGAAAGCAAATGCTGAAACTTAATCATCCTTTGTGTTGCTTCAATGCATTCTACTAAGAATTTATTGCTTATGAGTTAGCTCTTATGCAAGTCTTGTTGATGCTTGTCTTGAAAGTACTATTCATGAAAAGTTTTGCTATATGATTCATTTGTTTAGTCATCATCTTTTGTTAGCAATCTTTTGCTTCAGATCACTCCATCCATCTCATATGCTTTACAATAATGTTGATCAAGGTTATGTTGGTAGCATGTCACTTCAGAAATTATTTGTTGTTATCGTTTACCTACTCGAGGGCGAGTAGGAACTAAGCTTGGGGATGCTTGATACGTCCCAAACGTATCTATAATTTCTTATGTTCCATGCTACTTTTATGATAATACTTGCATGTTTTATACATACTTTACAGCATTATTATACATTTTCCGGCACTAACCTATTAACAAGATGCCGAAGTGCCAGTTGTTGTTTCTGCTGTTTTTGGTTTCAGAAATCCTACAAAGGAAATATTCTCGGAATTGGACGAAATCAACGCCCATGGTCTTATTTTTCACGAAGCTTCCGGAAGACCGAGAAGGATATGAAGTGGGGCCACGAGGGCCGTAACCATAGGGCGGCGCGGCCGGGCCCTGGCGCGCCGGCCTATGGTGTGGGGCCCTGTGCCCCTCGACCTACCCGCCTGCCAAAGCCTTCGTCGCGAATACCCTGTGAGAGCCACGATACGGAAAACCTTGCGAGACGCCGCCGCGCTCCCATCTCGGGGGATTCGGGAGATCGCCTCCGGCACCGGAGAGGGGAATCATCACCGGAGGGCTCTACATCATCATGCCCGCCTCCGGATTGATGCGTGAGTAGTTCATCTTTGGACTATGGGTCCATAGCAGTAGCTAGATGGTTGTCTTCTCCGCTTGTGCTATCATTGTTTAGATTTTGTGAGCTGCCTAACATGATCAAGATCATCTATTTGTAATGCTACATGTTGTGTTTGGTGGGATCCGATGAATCTAGAATATTATGTCAAGTTGATTATCAATCTATCATATATGTGTTGTTTATGTTCTTGCATGCTCTCCGTTGCTAGTAGAGGCTCTGGCCAAGTTGATACTTGTAACTCCAAGAGGGAGTATTTATGCTCGATAGTGGGTTCATGCCTCCATTGAATCTGGGACAGTGACAGAAAGTTCTAAGGTTGTGGATGTGTTGTTGCTACTAGGGATAAAACATCAATGCTTTATCTAAGGATATTTGTGTTGATTACATTACGCACCATACTTAATGCAATTGTCTGTTGTTTGCAACTTAATACTGGAGGGTGCGGATGCTAACCCGAAGGTGGATTATTTAGGCATAGATGCATGCTGGATAGCGGTCTATGTACCTTGTCGTAATGCCCTGATTAAATCTCATAGTAATCATCATTGATATGTATTGAATCTTTATTTGTCAATTGCCCACCTGTAATTTGTTCACCCATCATGTTAGTTATCTTATTGAAGAGACACCACTAGTGAACTGTGGACCCCGGTCCATTCTTTTACATCTGAATACAATCTACTGCAATCATTGTTCTCTACTGTTCTTTGCAAACAAACATCATCTTCCACTCGATACGTTTAATCCTTTGTTTTCAAGCCGGTGAGATTGACAACCTCACTGTTACGTTGGGGCAAAGTATTTTGATTGTGTTGTGCAGGTTCCACGTTGGCGCCGGTTTCACTGGTGTTGCGCCGCACTACACTCCTCCACCAACAACCTTCAGGTGCTTCTTGGCTCCTACTGGTTCGATAACCTTGGTTTTATACTGAGGGAAACTTGCTTCTATACGCATCATACCTTCCACTTGGGGTTCCCAACGGACGTGTGCTTCGCGCGTATCACGCTTGCATCATATAGTTTAAATCTATTAGTGGAGAACTACCGTAGATCTTGTTGAAATTTGGTTTGCATGATTGGTCTCTCTAAGGTCTAGATATTTTATGGTAAAAGTGTTTGAACAACAAGGAAGACAGTGTAGAGTCTTATAATGCTTGCAATATGTTCTTGTGTAAGTTTTGCTGTACCTGTTCATACTTGTGTTTGCTTCAAACAACCTTGCTAGCCAAAGCCTTGTACTGAGAGGAAATGCTTCTCGTGCATCCAAACACCTTGAGCCAAAACCCATGCCATTTGTGTCCACCATAACTACCTATATGTGGTATTTTTCTGCCATTACAAAGTAAATTACTTGAGTGCTACCTTTAAAATTTCATTCCTTTGTCTTTGCAATATATAGCTCATGGGAAAATAGCTTAAAAACTATTGTGGTGATGAATATGTAGCTATGTATCTTAGTTCTTATAAGTTGCTTGTTGAGCGGTAACCATGTTTCTGGGGACGCCATCAACTTTTTACACCTTTGTTGAATATCATGTGAGTTGCTATGCATGTTCGTCTTGTCTGAAGTAAGGGTGATTTATCATGATCAAATGGTTTGAGTATGCATATTGTTAGAGAAGAACATTGGGCCGCTAACCAAAGCCATGTATCATGGTGGAAGTTTTCAGTTTGGACATTAATCCTCAATCTCTTATGAGAATATTATCTGTTGTTGAATGCTTATGCATTAAAGAGGAGTCCATTATCTGTTTTCTATGTTGTCCCGATATGGATGTCCTTAGTTGAGATCTATCAAAAACGAGAAATCAAATGTGATCTATCTCCTTGGACCTTTGTACAGGCGGCATAGAGGTACCCCTTTGTGACACTTGGTTGAAACATATGTTATGCAATGATAATCCATGTAAATCCAAGCTAATTAGGACAAGGTGCGAGCACTATTGGTATTCGATGCATGAGGCTTGCAACTTGTAGGAAGTTTTATGCATAACACATATGAATTATTACTACCATTGACAAAATTGTTTCTATGTTTTCAAAATAAAAGCTCTAGCACAAAAATAGTAATCCATGCTTCCCTCTGCGAAGGGCCTTTCTTTTACTTTATGTTGAGTCAGTTTACCTACTTCTTTCTATCTTAGAAGCAAACACTTGTGTCAACTGTGTGCATTGATTCTTACATGTTTACTTATTGCACTTGTTATATTACTTTATGTTGACAATTATCCATGAGATATACATGTTACAAGTTGAAAGCAATTGCTGAAACTTAATCATCCTTTGTGTTGCTTCAATGCCTTTCACTAAGAATCTATTGCTTTATGAGTTAGCTCTTATGCAAGACTTATTGATGCTTGTCTTGAAAGTACTATTCATGAAAAGTCTTTGCTATATGATTCAGTTGTTTAGTCATTGTCTTTACCATTGCTTCGAATCACTTCATTCATCTCATATGCTTTACAATATTGTTGATCAAGATTATGTTGGTAGCATGTCACTTCAGAAATTATTCTTTTTATCGTTTACCTACTCGAGGGCGAGTAGGAACTAAGCTTAGGGATGCTTGATACGTCTCCAACGTATCTATAATTTCTGATGTTCCATGCTAGTTTTATGACAATACCTACATGTTTTGTTCACACTTTATATCCTTTTTATGCATTTTCCGGAACTAACCTATTAACAAGATGCCGAAGTGCCAGTTCCTATTTTTTTGCTGTTTTTGGTTCCAGAAATCCTACACAGGAAATATTCTCGGAATTGGACGAAACAAAAGCTCAAGATCTTATTTTTCCACGGAGCTTCCAGAGAGCCAGAGAGGGACCAGAGGGGAGCCCAGGGGGCCCCACCCCACATGGCGGCGCGGCCAAGGGGGCCCCCCTATGGTGTGGGACCCTCGGGACCCCTCCGAGGCTGCCCTTCCACCTATATATTCTCTCCGCCTCGAAAACCCTAAAAAGATAAGCCACGGGACGAGAAAAGTTACGCAGCCGCCGCCATCGCGAAGTCAAGTTCGGGGGACAGAAGTCTCTGTTCCGGCACGCCGCCGGGACGGGGAATTGCCCCCGGAATCCATCTCCATCGACACCACCGCCATCTTCATCGCCGTTGCTGTCTCCCATGATGAGGAGGGAGTAGTTCTCCCTCGAGGCTGAGGGCTCTACCGGTAGCTATGTGGTTAATCTCTCTCTCATGTACCTCAATACAATGATCTCATGAGCTGCCTTACATGATTGAGATCCATATGATGAGCTTTGTATCACTATTAATCTATGTGCTACTCTAGTGATGTTATTAAAGTAGTCTATTCCTCCTTCATGATGTAAAGGTGACGGTGTGTGCATCATGTAGTACTTGGCGTAGGTTATGATTGTAATCTCTTGTAGATTATGGAGTTAACTATTACTATGATAGTATTGATGTGATCTATTCCCCCTTTCATAGCTTAAAGGTGACAGTGTGTATGCTATGTTAGTACTCGGTCTAAATTGCAACGGTCTATTATGCTCTAGAGGTTACTTAAATATGAACTCCGAATGTTGTGGAGCTTGTTTACTCCGGCTTGAGGGAGCTCTTGTAGCCCTACACAATGAATGGTGTTTGTTATCAAACAAGAGAGTGTATGTAGCACAAGTGAGGAGAAGTTATTTATTTATTATGTGATCAATGTTGAGAGTGTCCACTAGTGAAAGTAGGATCCCTAGGCCTTGTTTCCAAATACTGCAAACATCGCTTATTTACTGTTTTACTGCATCTTTACTTCCTGCAATATTACCACCATCTATACCACCTGTGTTTTAATATCTCTTCGCCGAACTAGTGCACCTATACATCTGACAAGTGTATTAGGTGTGTTGGGGACACAAGAGACTTCTTGTATCTTAATTGCAGGGTTGCTTGAGAGGACTATCTTTGACCTCTACCTCCCTGAGTTCGATAAACCTTGGGTGATTCACTTAAGGGAAACTTGCTGCTGTTCTACAAACCTCTGCTCTTGGAGGCCCAACACTGTCTACAAGAATAGAAGCACACGTAGACATCAAGGAGTAATAAAGTTTTGAATTGTTTAAAGGTAGCACATGAAGTATTTACTTGGAATGGCATAAAAATACCACATAGTAGGTAGTTATGGTGGACACAAATGGCATAGGTTTTGGCTCAAGGTTTTGGATGCACGAGAAGCATTCCCTCTCAGTACAAGGCTTTGGCTAGCAAGGTTGTTTGAAGCAAACACAAGTATAAACCGGTACAACAAAACTTACACAAGAACATATTGCAAGCATTATAAGACTCTACACTGTCTTCCTTGTTGCTCAAACACTTTTACCAAAAAATATCTAGACCTTAGAGAGACCAATCATGCAAACCAAATTTCAACAAGCTCTACGGTAGTTCTCCACTAATAGGTTTAAACTACATGATGCAAGAGCTTAAACATGATCTACTTGAGAGCTCAAAACAATTGCCAAGTATCAAATTATTCAAGATAATATACCAATTACCACATGAAGCATTTTCTGTTTCCAACCAAATAACAATAAGTGCTGCGGCTTTCAGCTTTCGCCATGAACATGAAAAATAAAACGAAGAACACAAGTGTTCAAATGAAAAAGCGGAGCGTGTATCTCTCCCACACAAGCATGTTAGGATCCGATTTATTAAGAAAACTTAAAATAACAAAACTAAAATAAAAGCACACGGATGCTCCAAGTAAAGCACATAAGATGTAACAGAATTAAAATATAGTTTCACTAGAGGTGACCTGATAAGTTTGATGAAGAAGGGGATGCCTTGGGCATCCCCAAGCTTAGAAGCTTGAGTCTTCTTGAAATATGCAGGCATGAACTACGGGGGCATCCCCAAGCTTAAACTTTTCACTCTTCTTGATCATATTATATCATCCTCCTCTCTTGATCCTTGAAAACTTCCTTCACACCAAACTCAAAGCAATCTCATTAGAGGGTTAGTGCATAATCAAAAATTCACATGTTCAGCAAGGACACAATCATTACCAACACTTCTGGACATTACCCAAGGCTACTGAAATTTAATGGAGCAAAGAAATCCACTCAAACACAGTAAAAGAGGCAATGCGAAATAAAAGGCAGAATCTGTCAAAACAGAACAGTCCGTAAAGACGAACTTTTTCGAGGCACTTAACATGCTCAGATGGAAAAGCTCCAGTTGAACGAAAGTTGCGTACATATCTGAGGATTACTCATGAATTTTTTCAGAATTTTTAGATTTTTCTACAGAGAGAAAAGCTCAAATTCGTGACAGCTAAAAATCTGTTTCTGCGCAGAAATCCAAATCTAGTATCAACTTTCTATCAAAGACTTTACTTGGCACAACAATGCAAGAAAATAAAGATACAAAGGTATTGCTACAGTAGTAACAAGCACCTTGACTCAAATATAAAACAAAAATTGCAGAAATAAAATAATGGGTTGTCTCCCATAAGCGCTTTTCTTTAACGCCTTTCAGCTAGGCGCAGAAAGTGAAAATCAAGTAACATCAAGAGAAGAAGCATCAACATCATAATTTGTTCTAATAATAGAATCAAAAGGCATCTTCATTCTCTTTCTAGGGAAGTGTTCCATACCTTTCTTAAGAGGGAATTGATATAATTCCTCTTCCCTAGCTTTAATGAGAGCATTTGTAATATGTTTTGTAAAGGCCAAGTTTATAGCACTAGCATTAGGACTTCTAGAAAGTTTTTGCAAGAACTTAATAACTTCAGAAATATGACAATTATCAAAATCAAAACCATTATGATCTAAAGCAATGGGACCATTGTCCCCAACACTTTGAAAAATTTCAGCACTTTTATCACAAACAGTTTCAGCAGTTTCAGGCAATTTTGCACGCTTTGTAGTAGAAGTAGAAACATTGCCAACACCAATTATTTTACCATTGATAGTAGGAGGTTTAGCAACATGTGAAGCATCAACATTACTAGTGGTGGTAATAGTCCAAACTCTAGCTATATTATTCTCTTTAGCAAGTTTTTCTTCTCTTTCCCACCTAGCATGCAATTCAGCCATCATTCTAATATTGTCATTAATTCGAACTTGGATAGCATTTGCTGTAGCAAGAATTTTGTTATCATTATCCTCAGGTTTAGCAGCCATTTTATTAATTAAAGAAGCTTGTGACTCAGACATGTATGAAATTCGGTTTTCAGCATTTGAAAGCTTAGTTTGCAAACCAGAAATTTCCATATTCAAATTCTCAAGTTGATTCCCTATATTTTTCAACAAGGCAGATTGTTCATTCATAGTTTTAGTAAACAATTGATTTTGCTCATATTGTGATTGCATATAGCTCTTAGTAGCTCTTTCAATTTCCAGCATCTTTTCCTCACTAGGCAAAACAGATCTACCATAAGAATTACCATAACCACTACCACTATTAGAAGGATATGGCCTATAGTTGTTGTTACCAAAATTATTCCTATAAGCATTGTTGTTGAAATTATTATTTTTAATGAAGTTCACATCAACATGCTCTTCTTGAGCAACCAATGAAGCTAAAGGAACATTATTAGGATCAACATGAGATTTACCATTAACAAGCATAGACATAATAACATCAATCTTATCACTCAAGGAAGAGGTTTCTTCAACAGAATTTACCTTCTTACCTTGAGGAGTTCTTTCAGTGTGCCATTCAGAGTAGTTGATCATCATATCATCAAGAAGCTTTGTTGCAGCACCCAAAGTGATGGACATAAAAGTACCTCCAGCAGCTGAATCCAATAGGTTCCTTGAAGAAAAATTTAATCCTGCATAAAATGTTTGGATGATCATCCAAGTAGTTAGTCCATGGGTAGGGCAATTCTTTACCAAAGATTTCATTCTCTCCCATGCTTGGGCAACATGTTCATTATCCAATTGCTTAAAATTCATAATGCTACTTCTCAAAGATATAATTTTAGCAGGAGGATAATATTTTCCAATGAAAGCATCTTTACATTTAGTCCATGAACTAATACTATTTTTAGGCAAAGATAGCAACCAATCTTTAGCTCTTCCTCTCAAGGAGAAAGGAAACAATTTCAGTTTTATAATATCCCCATCTATATCCTTATACTTTTGCATTTCACAAAGTTCAACAAAATTATTAAGATGGGCAGCAGCATCATCAGTACTAACACCAGAAAATTGCTCTCTCATAACAAGATTTAGTAAAGCAGGTTTAATTTCATAAAATTCTGCTGTAGAAGCAGGTGGAGCAATAGGAGTGCATATGAAATCATTATTATTTGTGCTAGTGAAGTCACACAACTTAGTGTTCTCAGGAGTACTCATTTTAGCAATAATAAAAATAAATAAAGCAAAACCGAATTAAATAAAGTAAAACAAGTAACTAATTTTTTTGTGTTTTTGATATAAAGAAAGCAAACAAGACAGAAAATAAAATAAAGCAAGACAATAAACAAAGTAAAGAGATTGGGTGTGAGAGACTCCCCTTGCAACATGTCTTGATCTCCCCGGCAACGGCGCCAGAAAAGTAGCTGCTTGTGACGGTAAAGCACACGTCCATTGGGAACCCCAAGAGGAAGGTATGATGAGTACAGCAGCAAGTTTTCCCTCAGTAAGAAACCAAGGTTATCGAACCAGTAGGAGATGAAGATCACGTGAAGGTTGTTGGTGAAGGAGTGTAGTGCGGCGCAACACCGGGGATTCCGGCGCCAACGTGGAACCTGCACAACACAATCAAACTACTTTGCCCCAACTTAACAATGAGGTTGTCAATCTCACCGGCTTGCTGAAAACAAAGGATTAAACGTATGGTGTGGAAAATGATGTTTGCTTGCAGAAAACAAAAGAGAACAATGATTGCAGTAGGTTGTATTTCAGATGTAAAAGAATGGACCGGGGTCCACAGTTCACTAGTGGTGTCTCTCCAATAAGATAAATAACATGTTGGGTAAACAAATTACAGTTGGGCAATTGACAAATAGAGAGGGCATAACAATGCACATATATATCATGATGACTACTATGAGATTTACTTAGGGCATTACGACAAAGAACATAGACCGCCATCCAGCATGCATCTATGCCTAAAAAGTCCACCTTCGGGTTAGCATCCGCACCCCTTCCAGTATTAAGTTGCAAGCAATAGACAATTGCATTAAGTACTTGATGCGCGTAGATGTACACGTCCGTTGGGAACCCCAAGAGGAAGGTATGATGCGCACAGTGGCAAGTTTGCCCTGAGAAAGAAACCAAGGTTTAATCGAACCAGGAGGAGCCAAGAAGCACGTTGAAGGTTGATGGTGGCGAAATGTGATGCGGCGCAACACCAGGGATTCCGGCGCCAACGTGGAACCTGCACAACACAACCAAAGTACTTTGCCCCAACGAAACAGTGAGGTTGTCAATCTCACCGGCTTGCTGTAACAAAGGATTAACCGTATTGTGTGGAAGATGATTGTTTGCGAAGAAAACAGTAAAACAAGTATTGCAGTAGATTGTATGCGATGTAAAGAATAGGACCGGGGTCCACAGTTCACTAGAGGTGTCTCTCCCATAAGATAAAAGCATGTTGGGTGAACAAATTACAGTCGGGCAATTGACAAATAGAGAGGGCATAACAATGCATATACATGATATGATAAATATAGTGAGATTTAATCGGGCATTACGACAAAGTACATAGACCGCCATCCAGCATGCATCTATGCCTAAAAAGTCCACCTTCAGGTTATCATCCGAACCCCTTCCGGTATTAAGTTGCAAGCAACAGACAATTGCATTAAGTATGGTGCGTAATGTAATCAACAACTACATCCTTAGACATAGCATCAATGTTTTATCCCTAGTGGCAACAGCACATCCACAACCTTAGAACTTTCTGTCACTGTCCCAGATATCAATGGAGGCATGAACCCACTATCGAGCATAAATACTCCCTCTTGGAGTTAAGAGCAAAAACTTGGCCAGAGCCTCTACTAATAACGGAGAGCATGCAAGATCATAAACAACACATAGGTAATAGATTGATAATCACCATAACATAGTATTCTCTATCCATCGGATCCCGACAAACACAACATATAGTATTACAGATAGATGATCTTGATCATGTTAGGCTGCTCACAAGATCCAACAATGAAGCACATAAGGAGAAGACGACCATCTAGCTACTGCTATGGACCCATAGTCCAGGGGTGAACTACTCACTCATCACTCCGGAGGCGATCATGGCGATGAAGAGTCCTCCGGGAGATGATTCCCCTCTCCGGCGGGTGGAGCGACCTCCTGAATCCCCGAGATGGGATTCGCGGCGGCGTCTCGGAAGGTTTTCCGTATCGTGGCTCTCGGTACAGGGGTTTCGCGACGAAGACTTTAAGTAGGCGGAAGGGCAACGCGGGGGCCACACGAGGGCCCCACGCTAGGGCCGCGCGGCCAAGACCTGGGCCGCGCCGCCTGGTGTGGCGGCGCCTCGTGGCCCCACTTCCTTTCCCCTCGGTCTTCTGGAAGCTTCGTGCAAAAATAGGACCCTGGGCGTTGATTTCGTCCAATTAGAATATTTCCTTACTAGGATTTCTGAAACCAAAAACAGAAAACTGGCTCTTCGGCATCTTGTTAATAGGTTAGTGCCGGAAAATGCGTAAATACGACATATAATGTGTATAAAACATGTAGATATCATTAATAATGTAGCATGGAACATAAGAAATTATCGATACGTCGGAGACGTATCAGCATCCCCAAGCTTAGTTCTGCTCGTCCCGAGCAGTGCGACAACAAGGATAATTTCTGGAGTGACATGCCATCATAACCTTGATCATACTATTGTAAGCATATGTAATGAATGCAGCGATCAAAACAATGGTAATGACATGAGTAAACAAATGAATCATAAAGCAAAGACTTTTCATGAATAGTACTTCAAGACAAGCATCAATAAGTCTTGCATAAGAGTTAACTCATAAAGCAATAATTCAGCGGTTGCTTTCAACTTATAACATGTATATCTCATGGATAGTGTCAATGTAAAGTAATATAACAAGTGCAATATGCAAATATGTAGGAATCAATGCACAGTTCACACAAGTGTTTGCTTCTTAAGGTGGAGAGAGATAGGTAAACTGACTCAACAATAAAAGTAAAAGAAAGGTCCTTCAAAGAGGAAAGCATCGATTGCTATATTTGTGCTAGAGCTTTTATTTTGAAAACATGAAACAATTTTGTCAACGGTAGTAATAAAGCATATGTATTATGTAAATTATATCTTACAAGTTGCAAGCCTCATGCATAGTATACTAATAGTGCCCGCACCTTGTCCTAATTAGCTTGGACTACCGGATCATCGCAATACACATGTTTTAACCAAGTGTCACAAAGGGGTACCTCCATGCCGCCTGTACAAAGGTCTAAGGAGAAAGCTCGCATTTTGGATTTCTCGCTTTTGATTATTCTCAACTTAGACATCCATACCGGGACAACATGGACAACAGATAATGGACTCCTCTTTAATGCATAAGCATGTGGCAACAATTAGTGTTCTCATATGAGATTGAGGATATATGTCCAAAACTGAAACTTCCACCATGATTCATGGCTTTAGTTAGCGGCTCAATGTTCTTCTCTAACAATATGCATGCTCTAACCATTAAGGTGGTAGATCTCTCTTACTTCAGACAAGACGGACATGCATATCAACTCACATGATATTCAACAAAGAGTTGATGGCGTCCCCAGAAGCATGGTTATCGCACAACAAGCAACTTAATAAGAGATAAAGTGCATAAGTACATATTCAATACCACAATAGTTTTTAAGGCTATTTTGTCCCATGAGCTATATATTGCAAAGGCGAATGATGGAAATTTAAAGGTAGCACTCAAGCAATTTACTTTGGAATGGCGGAGAAATACCATGTAGTAGGTAGGTATGGTGGACACGAATGGCATAGTGGTTGGCTCAAGGATTTTGGATGCATGAGAAGTATTCCCTCTCGATACAAGGTTTAGGCTAGCAAGGTTATTTGAAGCAAACTCAAGGATGAACCAGTGCAGCAAAACTCACATAAAAGACATATTGTAAACATTATAAGACTCTACACCGTCTTCCTTGTTGTTCAAAACTCAATACTAGAAATTATCTAGACCTTAGAGAGACCAAATATGCAAAGCAAATTTTAGCAAGCTCTATGTATTTCTTCATTAATGGGTGCAAAGTATATGATGCAAGAGCTTAAACATGAGCACAACAATTGCCAAGTATCACATTATCCAAGACATTTTAGAATTACTACATGTAGCATTTCCCGATTCCAACCATATAACAATTTAACGAAGAAATTTCAACCTTCGCCTTGAACATTATGAGTAAAGCCTAAGGACATATTTGTCCATATGCAACAGCGGAGCGTGTCTCTCTCCCATACGGTGAATGCTAGGATCCATTTTATTCAAACAAAAACAAAAACAAAACAAACCGACGCTCCAAGCAAAGTACATAAGATGTGGCTGAATAAAAATATAGTTCCAGGGGAGGAACCTGATGATGTTGTCGATGAAGAAGGGGATGCCTTGGGCATCCCCAAGCTTAGACGCTTGAGTCTTCTTAAAATATGCAGGGATGAACCACGGGGGCATCCCCAAGCTTAGAGCTTTCACTCCTCTTGATCATAGTATATCATACTCCTCTCTTGACCCTTGAAAACTTCCTTCACACCAAATTTCAAGCAAACTCATTAGAGGGTTAGTGCACAATTAAAAATTCACATATTCAGAGGTGACACAATCATTCTTAACACTTCTGGACATTGCACAAAGCTACTGGACATTAATGGATCAAAGGAATTCATCCAACATAGCAAATACGGCAATGCGAAATAAAAGGCAGAATCTGTCAAAAACAGAACAGTCCGTAAAGACGAACCTGAAAGGGGCACTAGACTTGCTCAAATGGAAAAACTCAAAACTAATGAAAGTTGCGTACATATCTGAGGATCACGCTCGTAATTTTGCAGATTTTTTCGAATTTTTTACAGAGACTTATGCCAGAATTCGTGACAGACAGCAATGCTGTTTCTGCGCAGCGATCCCAAATATAACATCAACTTTAACATAGAAACTTTACTTGGCACAAAAACATGATAAGGAGAGGTTGCTACAGTAGTAAACAACTTCCAAGACTCAACAAAACAAAAATTGCTGTAGTAAAATAAACACATGGGTTATCTCCCAAGAAGTGCTTTTCTTTAACGCCTTTCAGCTAGGCGCAGAAAGTGTAATTCAAGTATTATCAAGAGATGAAGCATCAACATTACCTTGGGCTTTACCTTTACCTTTCTTGTTCTTTTTCTTACTCTTTGGTTTAGGGAATACATGTCTACCCCCGGGTGTAGAGGTGAACTTTAGGGTGCCTTCTCCCATATCTATGACTGCTCCCAATAGTTTCAGCAGGGATCTTCCGAGTGTGATTTGTCCTGTTCCTGCACATTCAATAACAAGATAATCAATGGATATTGTTCTACCAAGAATGGTTGTATGCACACCCGCAGCTATTCCTTTAGGAATTATAACAGAGTTATCAATAAGAGTTATTCCTTCTCCCCCTTCAACGAATCCCCAAAGTTGCAAAGATTCATGAATACTCTTAGGCATTAAGCAAAATTCAGACATAATATCACAATTGGCATGAAGAGTTTGGTCACCGATAACAATTTTAACAGTAGGATCCCATAATGAAGGTTCAGAGTTCACTAAAACTTGATCAAGACGGTTACGAACATATCTATAATTTTCATTCAAGCGAGATGCACTTGTCTCAAGAGTGTTTAATCTATTATAAATGCTAATAAGGGCTGAATCAAAGTTATTAGCTGAATCATGTGATGCAACCAACTTCTTTATGGCGTTAAAAGCTTGATCCCCATTACAATGAAGGAAATCTCCCCCCACTACAGCATCCAAGGCATATCTATAGCGAATCATAAGACCAAAATAAAAATTACTAAGGAGCAAACTTAGAGTCATTTGAGGTTCAGCTTTACGATAAGAAGTAAAAATCCTGGACCAAGCATCTTTAAAACTTTCCTCATCCCCTTGTTTAAAAGTAAAAACTAATTCCTCAGGTGAAGAAGTAACAAGTACAGAGCTAGACATGATAACAAAAGTAAACTAAATGCAAGTAACTAATTTTTTTGTGTTTTTGATATAGAGAGCAAGACAGTAAATAAAGTAAAACTAGCAACTAATTTTTTGTGTGTTTTGTTTAGGTGCAGCAAACAAAGTAGTAAATAAAATAAAGCAAGACAAAAACAAAGTAAAGAGATTGAGAAGTGGAGACTCCCCTTGCAGCGTGTCTTGATCTCCCCGGCAACGGCGCCAGAAAACAGCTTGATGCGCGTAGATGTACACGTCCGTTGGGAACCCCAAGAGGTATGATGTTGGCGTCGAGAAACCCACCGGCGGGCAGCGACTGGCCAACACGGTAGAGCCGGGAATGACTAGGGCTGCGGCTGGCCCCAGTCCCTCAGAGCGACGGCCCGCAAAGCCTCCTGGTCGCGCGCCGATGCTGGGTCGCAAGGGCGTGCCACCTGACCTATACCTGGCCAGGAAGGTGTGGATGATGCCTCGCTTAGTTTCCTGCAGGGCACACACGTACACGTTAAATACGAGCCTCGATCGGCTCTCAGGTTGTCCTGTGAATCGGCTCAGGGAGCCGATTCACCCATGATTCGTCCAAGGTGGCCGAATATATGGTGGTCCTGCTTGATCAATATAAAGCGTATGAGATCCACGACGATCTAGGGTTTTCACCGCATAATCGGATCATCCTACTCACGATTGGGCCTCGCGCTCACGCACGGTAAACGTAAGCCAGCCCTAGACAAGGCCTAAAAACCAACACTAGGTTGATCCTCGGAACGTCCTGTCTAGGGGCAGCAAACTACACCCTGCATGCCGCTGGATCCTCCAACCCTTTGTAAGGCCTAACTATTGCAGATATTAAACTAATCCTTGATGAATCAAGGATCGACCATAACGGATCAGATCTACTAAATAAAGATCAAGCGGGGTGCCGCCCCTGCACCCATGATGAGGCACAAGGACGGCTAGACGCGCTAGGATTGCACTACGCAAGCATATGATGCTAAGAACGATGCTAACCCTAACGCGTCTACGATAACTACGTCGCTCGCCATCAAAAAGGCTTCAGTACGAGCAACGCATGAACAACTAGGCAGGCTCGTGCTGCCTAGATCGCGATGCGATCTAGGCAGCATGGTGCTTACCGGAGGAACCCTCGAGACGAAGGAGTTGGCGATGCGCCGAGATTGGTTTGTGTTGAACGTTGGTTGTTGTTTATTCCATAAACCCTAGGTACATATTTATAGTCCAGGGGACTTTCTAATGTGGGCGTGCACTAAACCGTGCACGAGATAAACTCTAATTTCTAAACTAAGATGCGATCTAATATGTTACAGATACACGGGCGGTTCAGCCCAACTTGGTAAGCCGATTCACGTATTTCTTCCACGTCCATCTCGATCGCGGCCCACCTCTAGCTTGGTCAAATTCTGGTGATAACACATGCCCCCCTGGTTTTGGAAATGACATTTCCAAAATCATTATGCTTTTCTCTCGTAGGGTCATGTCGTGGCAGAGCAGAACCGTCGCAGAGTCCTTCATCATGATAACTTGCCTCCTCAACTTCTCTGCACGATTTGACGGTTTCGGCACCACCTCCTCGGAAACTGCTGTGGCATTGAATTTTTACTATGCCCCTTTTATTTAACCGCAGCAAACAGTCTTCTTCCTCATCCCCTTCGCATTAGCATCCAAAAAACCCTCCTGTGCCACCATGTCCTCTCCTCCTCTGCCTCATCGGATCTTTCCACCCAGTCCTCGTCATCTCGCGAGCCGACGCCGGAGCACAACCCGGCGGAGGTCCATGCGGCCAACATCCGCCGTGCCATTGCGGCCGGGGAGGAGTCAGATCATGACTTCTCCATCTGGTCAGAGGACGACAAGTCCCTGACTGATGGGGAGAGCGATCTCCGCTTCCTCGCCGACAAGGAAGCGGTGGAAGAAAGCGATGATGATCGCTTCCCCTGGGATGGGGCCACCTCCGAGGAGGTGAAGGAGGAGGAAGAGGAGGATGCGACGACGACAGCTCCCCCGACGAGCCGCCGGCCAAGCGCCATTGCCCCTGGCCGGGGAACCTGAGTGACTTCGACAGCGACGACGACGACGACGAGGACGAGGACAATGAAGGTCCCGCCGGCGGCCGCTGGAGCAGCGATGACGAGCCGGCCGGGAGCAGCGCCGACAGCGGCGATGACGGCGATGACGAGGGCAGCAATGGCCCGTAGATAGGGCCCTAGCATAGGATCCGTAGAAGTAGGCGGGGCAATGTATCCCCTTTTGAGGGCAATCAGCTCTACTATGTAAGAAATCTTTCTTATTAATGAAGAACTTTTCCCCATTTGATTTGCCGATTTCCTCTTCCACTGACCTTGCCGATTCGTTCCCCCTGCCAATGCGTAATGAGCCGATAGCACCGTATCGGTCCTGCAAAATTCGCCCTTCCCTTCTTCAACCGATGATTTTCTAAATTTGGCAGAAAATGCAGTATCTTCAGGGAAACCTTTGAACTTTCCCAACCAAACCTAATAATGTTCTTCAATAATCATCATTTGTGAAGAAGGTTGCAATGAAGGACCAGCCGTTGATATCCCAATCGGCTTTTAAACAGAGCAAAAACAGAGCATCCACCAGGCCTGCTGCCCCCCGAGCCTTACTCGAGGCGAGACTTAGCCGAATTAGCCTGGGCTTGATCATGCAGAGCCAGCCGATTTGCACGTAAATCGGCTTGCAGAGAGCCTTCAAGGTGGGCTGCCCCCCAAGTTTCTTCAGTCCGCTCCTAGCGCTCTGCTGGTCAGATCGGCTTCTTTCCTTTGGCGGATCTAATGCGATCCATCCTCGACCTGATCTGCACGTCCAGGCTGCCCTTGAAGAGAGGATCCGAGCCCTTAAATTACTCCATTGAGGAGTTCTTCCATTAAAATCCCCTTCGTGCTTCATTGATCCTCTGATCGTAACAGTTATTCCTCTTGAGTCGATGCCCTTGCATCGGCTACTTCTCAATTCTAAGTCGATGCCCTTGCATCGGCTGTAAAAATGTTTAAAAATTTTAGGCCGATTTGTGTATCGGCCCCCATACTCAGTATTATTTCATATCCTCGTGTTTTATCCATCTAGGTGCCCCCCGAGCCGATTCTGTCAAGAGAATTGATGGTATCGGCTCTTCAGGTAGTCCCTGTTGGGTCAAACGTTGATCCCAGGCAGAATGGATGGTGAGGATAATTTGGGCCGATTGCTGGAATCGGCCTCCATGTTGCTTGTTCGGTGAAGGTTTTGTAATATCCCTTCATCAGTTTCGGAGGGCCGATCGCAAGGATCGGCCTCGCCATGTTGCTTATTGACGTAGTCTTGCTACTCGTCCATGTCGGCGGATAAAACCAGCCCAATCTCTGACTTTAGCACGTTGGTGTGCTTGCTGTTATCCATGTCGGGTGCACTGTGTAATCGTGGAGCACTACACTCCGCCGGACGAATGAACACCATGTTTGTGCCAGCCGATGTGTCATCATCGGCTCTCTTTTGCTTGGGGCGCCACTCTTTTCTTTGCGGCAGTCCCTCCTCATCCAGGGTCCTCTGGACTTTTGCAGCCAGATCAGGTCGTGCCTTCCTCAGCGTATGCAAGTACATCCTTTCGGCTTCCTCCAGACCGCGCAATCGCTGAACCCTGCGTTTTTGTGAATGGCTGAGACCGTCAGGGCACCACCTTGGACGGTGGTACCTGTCTTCTTCGCATTCCCCTTCGTCTTCTGAATCCTCGAGATCTTCCAACGGAGGGGTCTCAGCACGTCTGTTTTGCGGTGGGAGAGGCCCTAGGCGCTCGAACACAGACACGTTGGCTGTCTCCTTCTTTTTCCGGTTGCATTCTGGGCAGTTGCCGATTGTTGGTAATCGGCTCATTCCTGAATCCCAGCAGTGTCTGAAGAAGGGGCAGTGCCAATGCCTGTCCGTATCGTCCTGCTCCCTGCCGTGGCGCTCCTGTCGCTCCTCATCATGATTATGCCGGCGATGTCTTCCGTCGTTTATGGTCATCCGACCTCTTTCATCATTGTTATCGTATCGCCGGCGTTGGTCATATCGACTAACATACTTGTTGAGGAGGTGATCAGAGAGGGGTCGTTGGTATCTTATGTTCTTCACTTCCCCCTCTGTGACGTAGCGCTTGCCATCTTGACGGAGCCGATCGCATGGAGCGGCCCCCTCAGTGTCCTTGCTCTGAGAGCAGCTGTCCTCATCCCCGTCCTTCTCAGAGCGGTGTCCAAGCTCTACCATGCTGATGTTGGCTGAGAAATCAGGCTGGCACCCTCCAAGGTGGGTAAACTCCACCATGTTGACGGCGGGGAAGGGGTGTGTGTCGACCTTCATGGCGTACTGGTTAAAAATTAATCGCCCATTTTCTATCGCCACTTGGATCTGCTGACGCCACACCCTGCAGTCGTTGGTGGTGTGGGTGAACGTGTTATGCCACTTGCAGTATGGCTTTCCGTTCAGCTCTTGCACCGTAGGAAACTTGTGGCCTTCGGGTACCTTTATGTGCTTCTCCGCGAGTAAGAGGTCGAAAATCTGCTCGGTTTTCGTCACGTCGAAGTCGAACCCTCTTGGAGGCCCTGGTGGCTTTACCCATTTGCAGGTTACTGGGCCTGCAGCTCGAGTCCACTCAGCTACTGCGACCTCTCGCTCTCCCGTAGGACCTTCATCTTCGCCTGCGTCAACCATGGTAACCACGCGCTTGAATTTATCTTGGTAGATATCCGGGTGGCGTTGCTCATATGCTGACAACTTCTGCACCATGTGTGCTAATGAAGGATAGTCCGCCTGGGAGGCCACTTCCTTGATCGATGATGATAGACCCACCACCGCCAATTCGACTGCTTCCTTTTCGCTTACATGAACCGAATAGCATCGGTTCCTGACGGTCCTGAAGCGCTGGATGTATTCTGATACTGTTTCCCCGCGCTTCTGCCGTACTTGTGCCAGATCGGCAATGCCAGCCTCGGAAGCCTCTGAGTGATATTGCTCATGGAACCGCTCTTCCAACTGCTTCCAGGTCTGGATTGAGTTCGGTGGCAGCGAAGTGTACCAACCGAAAGCCGATCCTGTGAGGGACTGTGAGAAGTACCTCACACGCAGCTCGTCTGACGCTGAGATCATGCCCAGCTGCGCCAAATATCGGCTCACATGCTCGATGGAGCTGGAACCATCTGATCCGCTGAACTTTGTGAAGTCCGGGAGCCGATATTTGGGTGGTAGCGGGATCAATTCGTACTCATTGGGGTACGGCTTGGTATAGCCGATCGCCTTTCTTTTCGGCATCATGCCGAACTGATCTTTCAGGATCGTACAAATTTGATCCGCGGTGATGGCTGCAGGTGCCGAACCCTGAAGGTTCGTCGGAGTGGCGTACTTAACCAGCCATGCTTGTTTCTCTGGTTCTGAGCCAACTGCAGGAGCTGGGCTCGGGAGCTTTGTCGGGGTGGCGTACTTAGCTAGCCACGTTTGCTTCTCGGGGTCTGCCTCCGACGTTCCTCCTGTTGCCCCAGAAGTCCCTGCTATAGCAACCTGGTTCGAGGGTGCCCAGGTGCTGCAGTCTGGCACGTATGCACATGCGTACCCGTGCGGGACCTCCTTGGGCGCGTCTTGTAGGAATTGGTAGTCACTGGGGTCACCACCAATCTTGTAGACGACAAAAGCCGATGAGTTCGGCGCTTCGGGCGCTGCCAACGCGAATGGCAGCGGTGGACGGGAATGGAGCAGCGCTTCCCCTTGGTGAGTCCCTAGGGCTGGTCCTGACGGAGAGTACTGATGGCTCATGATCTCCTGGATCACGCGCAGCGCGACGCGCTCCAACGTATTCACCAGGCTCTCAGAATGGCGGTGCAGCGAATGAGCCACCATGAAGTTGATCTCCTGACGCAGCGACCTGGTGCGTTCCTCGGACGGGGTGGACAGGTCCACTCCATCAAGCGCGCCTTCAGGTGTGAACCCCTTCCATCTGATGCCATGGGAGCGGGTCCTGTGGAAAGAGCCGATTAGGTCGGCTTCGAGGGCAGACTTGATCTCGTCGTACTTCTTCTTGAGCTCGCCAGTGAGATCCCCGTACGTGACCGGAGTTTCTTCTGCCACTTCTGATGAAGACGGTATGGTGTCTTTCGCCATCTCTGATGTGGATGGCGAGATGGTTGTCGTTGAAGATGTGTCCCACCGGGCGTGCCAGAATGTGTTGGCGTCAGAAACCCACCGGCGGGCAGCGACTGGCCAACACGGTAGAGCCGGGAATGACTAGGGCTGCGGCTGGCCCAGTCCCTCAGAGCGACGGCCCGCAAAGCCTCCTGGTCGCGCGCCGATGCTGGGTCGCAAGGGCGTGCCACCTGACCTATACCTGGCCAGGAAGGTGTGGATGATGCCTCGCTTAGTTTCCTGCAGGGCACACACGTACACGTTAAATACGAGCCTCGATCGGCTCTCAGGTTGTCCTGTGAATCGGCTCAGGGAGCCGATTCACCCATGATTCGTCCAAGGTGGCCGAATATATGGTGGTCCTGCTTGATCAATATAAAGCGTATGAGATCCACGACGATCTAGGGTTTTCACCGCATAATCGGATCATCCTACTCACGATTGGGCCTCGCGCTCACGCACGGTAAACGTAAGCCAGCCCTAGACAAGGCCTAAAAACCAACACTAGGTTGATCCTCGGAACGTCCTGTCTAGGGGCAGCAAACTACACCCTGCATGCCGCTGGATCCTCCAACCCTTTGTAAGGCCTAACTATTGCAGATATTAAACTAATCCTTGATGAATCAAGGATCGACCATAACGGATCAGATCTACTAAATAAAGATCAAGCGGGGTGCCGCCCCTGCACCCATGATGAGGCACAAGGACGGCTAGACGCGCTAGGATTGCACTACGCAAGCATATGATGCTAAGAACGATGCTAACCCTAACGCGTCTACGATAACTACGTCGCTCGCCATCAAAAAGGCTTCAGTACGAGCAACGCATGAACAACTAGGCAGGCTCGTGCTGCCTAGATCGCGAGATGCGATCTAGGCAGCATGGTGCTTACCGGAGGAACCCTCGAGACGAAGGAGTTGGCGATGCGCCGAGATTGGTTTGTGTTGAACGTTGGTTGTTGTTTATTCCATAAACCCTAGGTACATATTTATAGTCCAGGGGACTTTCTAATGTGGGCGTGCACTAAACCGTGCACGAGATAAACTCTAATTTCTAAACTAAGATGCGATCTAATATGTTACAGATACACGGGCGGTTCAGCCCAACTTGGTAAACCAGGCCGATTCACGTATTTCTTCCACGTCTACCTTGATCGCGGCCCACCTCTGGCTTGGTCAGATTCTGGTGATAACAATGATGCGCACAGTGGCAAGTTTTCCCTCAGAAAGAAACCAAGGTTTAATCGAACCAGGAGGAGCCAAGAAGCACGTTGAAGGTTGATGGTGGCGAAATGTGATGCGGCGCAACACCAGGGATTCCGGCGCCAACGTGGAACCTGCACACACACCAAAGTACTTTGCCCCAACGAAACAGTGAGGTTGTCAATCTCACCGGCTTGCTGTAACAAAGGATTAACCGTATTGTGTGGAAGATGATTGTTTGCGAAGAAAACAGTAAAACAAATATTGCAGTAGATTGTATGCGATGTAAAGAATAGGACCGGGGTCCACAGTAGAAGTGTCTCTCCCATAAGATAAAAGCATGTTGGGTGAACAAATTACAGTCGGGCAATTGACAAATAGAGAGGGCATAACAATGCATATACATGATATGATAAATATAGTGAGATTTAATCGGGCATTACGACAAAGTACATAGACCGCCATCCAGCATGCATCTATGCCTAAAAAGTCCACCTTCAGGTTATCATCCGAACCCCTTCCAGTATTAAGTTGCAAGCAACAGACAATTGCATTAAGTATGGTGCGTAATGTAATCAACAACTACATCCTTAGACATAGCATCAATGTTTTATCCCTAGTGGCAACAGCACATCCACAACCTTAGAACTTTCTGTCACTGTCCCAGATATCAATGGAGGCATGAACCCACTATCGAGCATAAATACTCCCTCTTGGAGTTAAGAGCAAAAACTTGGCCAGAGCCTCTACTAATAACGGAGAGCATGCAAGATCATAAACAACACATAGGTAATAGATTGATAATCACCATAACATAGTATTCTCTATCCATCGGATCCCGACAAACACAACATATAGTATTACAGATAGATGATCTTGATCATGTTAGGCAGCTCACAAGATCCAACAATGAAGCACATAAGGAGAAGACGACCATCTAGCTACTGCTATGGACCCATAGTCCAGGGGTGAACTACTCACTCATCACTCCGGAGGCGATCATGGCGATGAAGAGTCCTCCGGGAGATGATTCCCCTCTCCGGCGGGTGCGGAGCGATCTCCTGATCCCCGAGATGGGATTGGCGGGTGGCGTCTCGGTAAGGTTTCGTATCGTGGCTCTCGGTACGAGGGGTTTCGCGAGGAAGACTTTAAGTAGCGGAAGGGCAACGCGGGGGCACGAGGGCCCCACACGCTAGGGCCGCGCGGCCAAGACCTGGGCCGCGCCGGTGTGTGGCGCCCTCGTGGCCCCACTTCCTTTCCCCTCGGTCTTCGGGAGCTTCGTGCAAAAATAGGACCCTGGGCGTTGATTTCGTCCAATTCCGAGAATATTTCCTTACTAGGATTTCTGAAACCAAAAACAGCAGAAAACAAACTGGCTCTTCGGCATCTTGTTAATAGGTTAGTGCCGGAAAATGCGTAAATACGACATATAATGTGTATAAAACATGTAGATATCATCAATAATGTAGCATGGAACATAAGAAATTATCGATACGTCGGAGACGTATCAGTCTTGTGCGTAATGTAAACAATACTAATATCCTTAAACAAAGCATTGATGTTTTATCCCTAGTGGCAACAACACATCCACAACCTTAGGGGTTGTTGTCACTCCCCCAGATTCAATGGAGACATGAACCCACTATCTAGAATAAATACCCTATCTTGGAGTTACAAGTATCAACTTGGTCAGAGCCTCTACTAGCAACGGAGAGCATGCAAGATCATAAACAACATATATATGATAGATCAATAATCAACTTGACATAGTATTCCATATTCATCGGATCCCAACAAACACAACATGTAGCATTACAAATAGATGATCTTGATCATGATAGGCACCTCACAAGATCTAAACATGATGGCACAATAGGAGAAGACAACCATCTAGCTACTGCTATGGACCCGTAGTCCAAGGATGAACTACTCACGCATCAGTCCGGAGGCGGGCATGGTGATGTAGAGCCCTCCGGTGATGATTTCCCTCTCCGGCAGGGTGCCGGAGGAGATCTTCTGAACCCCCCGAGTTAGGGTTGATGGCGGTGATGCGTGTAGATGTACACGTCCGTTGGGAACCCCAAGAGGAAGGTATGATGCGCACAGTGGCAAGTTTTCCCTCAGAAAGAAACCAAGGTTTATCAAACCAGGAGGAGCCAAGAAGCACGTTGAAGGTTGATGGCGGCGAAATGTAGTGCGGCGCAACACCAGGGATTCCGGCGCCAACGTGGAACCTGCACAACACAACCAAAGTACTTTGCCCCAACGAAACAGTGAGGTTGTCAATCTCACCGGCTTGCTGTAACAAAGGATTAACCGTATTGTGTGGAAGATGATTGTTTGCAAGAAAACAGTAAAACAAGTATTGCAGTAGATTGTATGCGATGTAAAGAATAGGACCGGGGTCCACAGTTCACTAGAGGTGTCTCTCCCATAAGATAAAAGCATGTTGGGTGAACAAATTACAGTCGGGCAATTGACAAAATAGAGAAGGGCATAACAATGCATATACATGATATGATAAATATAGTGAGATTTAATTGGGCATTACGACAAAGTACATAGACCGCCATCCAACTGCATCTATGCCTAAAAAGTCCACCTTCAGGTTATCATCCGAACCCCTTTCAGTATTAAGTTGCAAAGCAACAGACAATTGCATTAAGTATGGTGCGTAATGTAATCGACAACTACATCCTTAGACATAGAATCAATGTTTTATCCCTAGTGGCAACAGCACATCACAACCTTAGAACTTTATGTCACTGTCCCAGGTGTCAATGAAGGCATGAACCCACTATCGAGCATAAATACTCCCTCTTGGAGTTAAGAGCAAAAACTTGGCCAGAGCCTCTACTAATAACGGAGAGCATGCAAGATCATAAACAACACATAAGTAATAGATTGATAATCACCATAACATAGTATTCTCTATCCATCGGATCCCGACAAACACAACATATAGTATTACAGATAGATGATCTTGATCATGTTAGGCAGCTCACAAGATCCAACAATGAAGCACAATTAGGAGAAGACGACCATCTAGCGACTGCTATGGACCCATAGTCCAGGGTGAACTACTCACTCATCACTCCGGAGGCGATCATGGCGATGAAGAGTCCTCCGGAGATGAATCCCCTCTCCGGCAGGGTGGAGGCGATCTCCTGAATCCCCCGAGATGGGATTACGGCGGCGCGTCTGGAAGGTTTTCCGTATCGTGGCTCTCGGGTGTTCTGGATGCTTCCGGGCAAAATAGGAACCTGGGCGTTGATTTCGTCCAATTCCGAGAATATTTCCTTACTAGGATTTCTGAAACCAAAAACAGCAGAAAGCAACTGGCTCTTCGGCATCTTGTTAATAGGTTAGTTCCAGAAAATGCGTAAATACGACATATAATGTGCATAAAACATGTAGATATCATCAATAATGTAGCATGGAACATAAGAAATTATCGATACGTTGGAGACGTATCAGCATCCCCAAGCTTAGTTCTGCTCGTCCCGAGCAGGTAAAACGATAACAAAGATAATTTCTGAAGTGACATGCCATCATAATCTTGATCATACTATTGTAAACATATGTAATGAATGCAGCGATCAAAAACAATGGTAATGACATGAGTAAACAAATGAATCATAAAGCAAAGACTTTTCATGAATAGTACTTCAAGACAAGCATCAATAAGTCTTGCATAAGAGTTAACTCATAAAGCAATAAATCAAAGTAAAGGTATTGAAGCAACACAAAGGAAGATTAAGTTTCAGCGGTTGCTTTCAACTTATAACATGTATATCTCATGGATAGTGTCAACATAAAGTAATATAACAAGTGCAATATGCAAGTATGTAGGAATCAATGCATAGTTCACACAAGTGTTTGCTTCTTAAGGTGGAGAGAGATAGGTAAACTGACTCAACAATAAAAGTAAAAGAAAGGTCCTTCAAAGAGGAAAGCATCGATTGCTGTATTTGTGCTAGAGCTTTTATTTTGAAAACATGAAACAATTTTGTCAACGGTAGTAATAAAGCATATGTATTATGTAAATTATATCTTACAAGTTGCAAGCCTCATGCATAGTATACTAATAGTGCCCGCAACTTGTCCTACTTAGCTTGGACTACCGGATCTTCGCAATGCACATGTTTCAACCAAGTGTCACAAAGGGGTACCTCCATGCCGCCTGTACAAAGGTCTAAGGAGAAAGCTCGCATTTTGGATTTCTCGCTTTTGATTATTCTCAACTTAGACATCCATACCGGGACAACATGGACAACAGATAATGGACTCCTCTTTAATGCATAAGCATGTAGCAACAATTATTATTCTCATATGAGATTGAGGATATATGTCCAAACTGAAACTTCCACCATGATTCATGGCTTTAGTTAGCGGCCCAATGTTCTTCTCTAACAATATGCATGCTCCAACCATTAAGGTGGTAGATCTCTCTTACTTCAGACAAGACGGACATGCATAGCAACTCACATGATATTCAACAAAGAGTAGTTGATGGCGTCCCCAGAAGCATGGTTATCGCACAACAAGCAACTTAATAAAAGATAAAGTGCATAAGTACATATTCAATACTACAATAGTTTTTAAGGCTATTTTGTCCCATGAGCTATATATTGCAAAGGTGAATGATGGAATTTTAAAGGTAGCTCAAGCAATTTACTTTGGAATGGCGGAGAAATACCATGTAGTAGGTAGGTATGGTGGACACAAATGGCATAGTGGTTGGCTCAAGGATTTTGGATGCATGAGAAGTATTCCCTCTCGATACAAGGTTTAGGCTAGCAAGGTTATTTGAAGCAAACTCAAGGATGAACCGATGCAGCAAAACTCACATAAAAGACATATTGTAAACATTATAAGACTCTACACCGTCTTCCTTGTTGTTCAAAACTCAATACTAGAATTATCTAGACCTTAGAGAGACCAAATATGCAAACCAAATTTTAGCAAGCTCTATGTATTTCTTCATTAATGGGTGCAAAGTATATGATGCAAGAGCTTAAACATGAGCACAAAAATTGCAAAGTATCACATTATCTAAGACATTTTAGAATTACTACATGTAGCATTTTCCAATTCCAACCATATAACAATTTAACGAAGAAGTTTCAACCTTCGCCTTGAACATTATGAGTAAAGCCTAAGGACATATTTGTCCATATGCAACAGCGGAGCGTGTCTCTCTCCACAAAGTGAATGCTAGGATCCATTTTATTCAAACAAAAACAAAAACAAAAACGCTCCAAACAAAGAACACAAGATGTGACTGAATAAAAATATAGTTTCGGGGGAGGAACCTGATGATGTTGTCGATGAAGAAGATGCCTTGGGCATCCCCAA
Source organism: Lolium multiflorum (assembly GCA_030979885.1). Taxonomy (NCBI): domain Eukaryota; kingdom Viridiplantae; phylum Streptophyta; class Magnoliopsida; order Poales; family Poaceae; genus Lolium; species Lolium multiflorum. Next base: position 432,663,470 of record CM061750.1, read on the forward strand.
GCTTAGACGCTTGAGTCTTCTTAAAATATGCAGGGGTGAACCACGGGGCATCCCCAAGCTTAGAGCTTTCACTCCTCTTGATCATAGTATATCATACTCCTCTCTTGACCCTTGAAAACTTCCTTCACACCAAACTTCAAGCAAACTCATTAGAGGGTTAGTGCACAATTAATAATTCACATATTCAGAGGTGACACAATCATTCTTTACACTTCTGGACATTGCACAAAGCTACTGGACATTAATGGATCAAATAAATTCATCCGACATAGCAAATATGGCAATGCGAAATAAAAGGCAGAATCTGTCAAAAACAGAAAAGTCCGTAAAGACGAATTTTAAAATGGCACCAGACTTGCTCAAATGGAAAAACTCAAAACTAATGAAAGTTGCGTACATATCTGAGGATCACGCTCGTAAATTGGCAGATTTTTTTGAATTTTCTACAGAGACTTAGGCCCAGATTCGTGACAGACAGCAATGCTGTTTCTGCGCAGCGATCCCAAATATAACATCAACTTTAACATAGAAACTTTACTTGGCACAAAAACATGATAAGGAGAGGTTGCTACAGTAGTAAACAACTTCCAAGACTCAAATATAAAACAAAGTACTGTAGTAAAAACATGGGTTGTCTCCCATAAGTGCTTTTCTTTAACGCCTTTCAGCTAGGCGCAGAAAGTGCAAATCAAGTAACATCGAGAGTAGAAGCATCAACATCATAACTTGTTCTAATAATAGAATCAAAAGGCAACTTCATTCTCTTTCTAGGGAAGTGTTCCATACCTTTCTTGAGAGGAAATTGATATTTAATATTACCTTCCCTCATATCAATAACAGCACCAACGGTTCGAAGAAAAGGTCTTCCCAACACAATAGGACAAGATGCATTGCATTCAATATCCAAGACAACAAAATCAACGGGGACAAGGTTATTGTTAACCGTAATGCGCACATTATCAATCCTCCCCAAAGGTTTCTTTTTAACATTATCGGCAAGATTAACATCCAAATAACAATTCTTCAATGGTGGCAAGTCAAGCATATCATAAATCTTTTTAGGCATAACAGAAATACTTGCACCAAGATCACATAGAGCATTACATTCAAAGTCATTGAATTTCATTTTAATGATGGGCTCCCAACCATCTTCTAACTTTCTAGGAATAGAAGTTTCAAGTTTTAGTTTCTCTTCTCTAGCTTTTATGAGAGCATTTGTAATATGTTTTGTAAAGGCTAAATTTATAGCACTAGCATTGGGACTTTTAGCAAGTTTTTGTAAGAACTTTATAACTTCAGAGATGTGGCAATCATAAAAATCTAAATCATTATGAGCTACAGCAATGGGATCATTGTTCCCAAGGTTGGAAAAAATTTCAGCAGTTTTATCACAAGCAGTTTCAGCAGTTTTAGCAATTTCAGGCAGTTTTGTACGCTTTGCACTAGGAGTAGAAACATTGCCAACACCAAATATTTTACCATTGATAGTAGGAGGTGCAGCAACATGTGAAGAATTAACATTACTAGTGGTGGTAATAGTCCAAACTTTAGCTACATTATTCTCTTTAGCTAGTTTTTCATTTTCTTCTCTATCCCACCTAGCACGCAATTCAGCCATTAATCTTATATTCTCATTAATTCTAACTTGGATGGCATTTGCTGTAGTAGTAATATTATTATCAATATCATTATTAGGCATAACTTTCAATTTTAATAGATCAACATCAGAGGCAAGTCTATCAACTCTAGAAGCAATAATATCAATTTTATCAAGCTTTTCCTCAACAGATTTGTTAAAAGCAGTTTGTGTACTAATAAATTCTTTAAGAATAGCTTCAAGACCAGGGGTACACTCCTATTATTGTTGTAAGAATTCCCATAAGAATTACCATAACCATTACCATTAGCAGAAGGATATGGCCTATAGTTATTACCAGAGTTGTTCCTATAAGCATTGTTGTTGAAATTATTATTTTTAATGAAATTCACATCAACATTTTCTTCTTGAGCAACCAATGAAGCTAAAGGAACATTATTTGGATCAACATTAGATCTACCATTCACAAGCATAGACATAATCACATCAATCTTATCACTCAAGGAAGAGGTTTCTTCAACAGAATTTACCTTCTTACCTTGTGGAGCTCTTTCAGTGTGCCATTCAGAGTAATTTATCATCATATCATCAAGAAGATTTGTAGCCGCCCCCAAAGTGATGGACATAAAGGTACCTCCAGCAGCTGAATCCAATAAATTCCGCGAAGAAAAATTTAGTCCTGCATAGAAGGTTTGGATAATCATCCAAGTAGTCAGTCCATGGGTTGGGCAATTCTTTACCAAAGTTTTCATTCTCTCCCATGCTTGAGCAACATGTTCAGTATCTAATTGCTTAAAATTCATTATGCTACTTCTCAAAGATATAATTTTAGCGGGAGGATAATATCTACCAATAAAAGCATCCTTACACTTAGTCCATGAATCAATACTATTCTTAGGCAAAGATAGCAACCAATCTTTAGCTCTTCCTCTTAATGAGAAAGGAAACACTTTCAATTTAATAATATCACCATATACATCCTTATACTTTTGCATTTCACAAAGTTCAACAAAATTATTAAGATGGGCAGCAGCATCATCAGAACTAACACCAGAAAATTGATCTCTCATAACCAGGTTCAGTAAAGCAGGTTTAATTTCAAAGAATTCTGCTGTAGTAGCAGGTGGAGCAATAGGTGTGCATAGGAAATCATTATTATTTGCGTTTGTGAAGTCACACAACTTAGTATTTTCAGGGGTATTCATTTTAGCAACAGTAAATAAAGCAAACTAGATAAAGTAAATGCAAGTAACTAATTTTTTTGTGTTTTGATATAGAGAACAAGACATTAAATAAAGTAAAACTAGCAACTAATTTTTTTGTGTTTTGTTTAGGTGCAGCAAACAAAGTAGTAAATAAAATAAAGCAAGACAAAAACAGAGTAAAGAGATTGAGAAGTGGAGACTCCCCTTGCAGCGTGTCTTGATCTCCCCGGCAACGGCGCCAGAAAAAGTGCTTGATGCGCGTAGATGTACACGTCCGTTGGGAACCCCAAGAGGAAGGTATGATGCGCACAGTGGCAAGTTTTCCCTCAGAAAGAAACCAAGGTTTATCGAACCAGGAGGAGCCAAGAAGCACGTTGAAGGTTGATGGCGGCGAAATGTAGTGCGGCGCAACACCAGGGATTCCGGCGCCAACGTGGAACCTGCACAACACAACCAAAGTACTTTGCCCCAACGAAACAGTGAGGTTGTCAATCTCACCGGCTTGCTGTAACAAAGGATTAACCGTATTGTGTGGAAGATGATTGTTTGCAAGAAAACAGTAAAACAAGTATTGCAGTAGATTGTATGCGATGTAAAGAATAGGACCGGGGTCCACAGTTCACTAGAGGTGTCTCTCCCATAAGATAAAAGCATGTTGGGTGAACAAATTACAGTCGGGCAATTGACAAAATAGAGAAGGGCATAACAATGCATATACATGATATGATAAATATAGTGAGATTTAATTGGGCATTACGACGAAGTACATAGACCGCCATCCAACTGCATCTATGCCTAAAATGTCCACCTTCAGGTTATCATCCGAACCCTTTCAGTATTAAGTTGCAAAGCAACAGACAATTGCATTAAGTATGGTGCGTAATGTAATCGACAACTACATCCTTAGACATAGAATCAATGTTTTATCCCTAGTGGCAACAACACATCACAACCTTAGAACTTTCTGTCACTGTCCCAGGTGTCAATGAAGGCATGAACCCACTATCGAGCATAAATACTCCCTCTTGGAGTTAAGAGCAAAAACTTGGCCAGAGCCTCTACTAATAATGGAGAGCATGCAAGATCATAAACAACACATAAGTAATAGATTGATAATCACCATAACATAGTATTCTCTATCCATCGGATCCCGACAAACACAACATATAGTATTACAGATAGATGATCTTGATCATGTTAGGTAGCTCACAAGATCCGACAATGAAGCACAATTAGGAGAAGACGACCATCTAGCTACTGCTATGGACCCATAGTCCAGGGAACTACTCACTCATCACTCCGGAGGCGATCATGGCGATGAAGAGTCCTCCGGGAGATGAATCCCCTCTCCGGCAGGGTGCCGGAGGCGATCTCCTGAATCCCCCGAGATGGGATTCGCGGTGGCGGCGTCTCTGGAAGGTTTTCCGTATCGTGGCTCTCGGGTGTTCTGGATGCTTCCGGGCAAAATAGGAACCTGGGCGTTCATTTCGTCCAATTCCGAGAATATTTCCTTACTAGGATTTCTGAAACCAAAAATAGCAGAAAACAGCAACTGGCTCTTCGGCATCTTGTTAATAGGTTAGTTCCAGAAAATGCGTAAATACGACATATAATGTGCATAAAACATGTAGATATCATCAATAATGTAGCATGGAACATAAGAAATTATCGATACGTTGGAGACGTATCAGGCGGCGCGTCTCTGGAACTGTTCTGGTATTTTGGCTCTTGGTACTAGGGTTTTCGGGAACGAAGGAATAAATAGGTGAAGGGGCAGCGTCGGGGGAACCAGGGGCTCCCTCCCCACATCACGGCGCGGCAGTGGCCCCCCCCGCACCGCCATATGGGGAGGGCCCCCTGCTGGCCTTCCTCGACTCCTCTTCGGTCTTCTGGAACACTCCGAGGAAAATAGGGCCGTGGGCTTTTGTTTCGTCCAATTACGAGAATATTTGTAAAACAACTTTTCTGAAATCAAAAACAGGAACTGGCACTGTGGCATCTTGTTAGTAGGTTAGTCCCAGAAAATGCATAAAAACATGATAAAGTGCGAATAAAACATGTAGGTATTGCCATAAAACTAGCATGGAACATAAGAAATTATAGATACGTTGGAGACGTATCACGGCTACATCTAGTGGAAGGCATTGACAGGCGGAGACCTGTGAGAAGGAACACTATTTTTAGGCAGCTAGCCGGAGCCGACGGAGAAGACGACCGCATCACGAATTTTCAAGCCGGAGCTTCAACTGATTTGGAACAGCACGAGGTGGCGGTTGAAGCTAGTCGTTGCAGGACTAATTAATAAGAGCATCACCGTTGTTGATCTGATACAGAGTCATCGGGTTTGTGCGAGGGATAGACATACAAAGGAAGAGACGAGCTTCCTGGTTGCCGTGCCGACGGATACAACATTCATCCTCCTCATCTGTGTCAGAGCGGCGAGTTGAGCCACCTCATGCGCTTCGCCAGCGAAGACCCCAACGTGCACCGGCCGGTGGGGGAGGTTGAATCCGGAGACAACTAGCTCGCCAATTAATGCGGATATTGATGGTGCTGAGCAGAATGACACACGTTGGCCTTTGGTAGATGGTACATATCAATACATACGTGTATTGTGTTGCGCATAGACTCTGGTATGTCCTCAAATTTGAATTATGCTCAGATCACGAAGCTCTATTGAATGGTACAGATTAGAGGAGCATCTGAGCTCGAGAGCCAAAATGCCATGTCCAATATGGCCTTTGGATGGGTGTGCGTCAACTTCAAAGTCGCCGCGGTGGACCTTGGGGCTGAGCTCCTGCACGAGGTGGATGGCCCTCTAGGCTCCATATTCCCGATCTACGGACAAGTATGACCTTTCTTATACAAGACTTTTACAGTGCCCCAAGTAAAGAGGCCATCCAGTTTAGCTGATCGGGCGGCTAAGCCTGCCTGTACTCCACGACAAGGACCTAGAGTACCAATATTTTTTTGATGGGAAACTCGCGGAGTACATCCCACCAGAGGGTCAAAACATAATTTTTCATAGTAGGTTCCTCCTGGTAGGGTGGCCACTTGTGCGATTTAGAAACTTCTTTGAGAGTTTCTTCTGCCATCCTCAAATACGCAGCTACACACCTTCAAGTTGAAAGTGTTTCTTCAAGACAATAATTAATATAACAGAAAAGCTTTCCTACCCGGATGATGGAGTGTAATCTGACTGTTTGTTAGAGTTCATCGCCTAGTTCCGTAGATGGAATTGAGTTGAGAATTTAGATATCTCTATTCTCTGGAATTATGACTGCTATACCAGTGTAGTCCATGGTTCAATGCTAAGAAAATCTGCATTACCATAGCTGTAAGATTGTGGACAAAATAATTTATTTAGGTACCATGGCATGCCCTTCGTCCTTCGCATGAGTACGGGGGTGCCAGCAGCCATGGGGGCTGCTGGTGGCCGTTCCGGCTTGTGGATTCTTCCCCGCCTTGCTGTGATGGTAGGGGAGCGGTGGCATGTCGGTGCCCTTGGTCGAGTTTGGTGTCCTCGCAGCGGTGTCTCTCGTTTGCCTTGGTGCGACAGTGCGCAGAGTTGGGATCCCGGGGCGGCAGCCCTAGACAGTGGGAGTCTCGGTGGTTGGCGGGCGTGCCACGGCCTCTGATGCTAGCCGGCTCCCTCGGCCGTGTGGAAGGCGTGGTGCAGGCGAGCCGCGCGGTGTGACGGTGTTACGGTTGTTGTGAGGGCGGCGACCGCTATCTTGTGTGGATAGTTAACTTCACCTGCCGGGGGAAACCCTTGCCCTCTAGGCCACGAAGGTGGCATCCGTGGACGTTGTTCCCTTCTTGAAGGCGTCGTTGTGGCGATGCTCAGTCCTCTTCACGTTCTCCGGGTGAAAACCCAAGATCCCCGGATTGGGTGGCAGTGGCGCCTTTGGCCATGCTCTTCTTGAAGATGCCATCTTGGAGATCTCACGCCGTGTAGATATCCGTTGTTTGGGTGGCGGAGGTCGTCCTCGGTCTGCCCTCCTCGGCAAAGCTTCCTTCGTGCTCTGCACCCGCGGTGTTTCTCGAAGGGTTCTCTCCTGGTGTCCTCGTCGGTGTGTGAGTTGTGCTGGTCGATTCCTAGTGGCGGCCGGCCTCTGGTGGCGTCTGCGACGGTGGTGCTGTGTCGTCGGCGTGGCGGTTGTCGGTTCGCCCATGCTAGGGTGGGCACCGGTCCGATAACGTATCATGTCCTATGTTTGCTCTTCCTCTTCATAGACTGTAATAGTTGTGCCGACTGCTTGTGTTGTCGGCGGTTGTGGCCTAGGTTGAACCTTGTCTTGTGTGTTGCTATCATGTAAGCTAGGCTCAGCATCTTGTATCTGTTTTGCCGTTGAAGATGTTATAACTACTATACTAAAGCTGATCAACTTCGATTTTTCTCAGATTTTTGACTTTTTTCCTTTGTGGTTGATTCCCACTGCCTTTTTTCCTGTGTGCAGTTTTACTGCTTCCTAGCGATTTGGTTTGCCATTTGATCTGTTTCTTTTTTTCTTGGTGGACTGTTTGGGTGGTTTCTTGGTGTGCCCATAGCTGGAAAGAACATAGATACCACGAGTGTGCCTTTCTGGAAGAGTCCTTTCCATCGTTCTCTCGCGTTCGTGGATTTCTCCTCTTCGTCTCCCAAAACCTATACGCATACGCCCCCACAAGGAGCTCGACGGCCGCACGCCCGCCGTGCCCGGCTCTGCACCCGCCCGACGCGCCGCGCCGTCGGCTCTGCCTCGAGCTCGCCCCGCCCGGCTCCTCCCCGCCACGCGGCTGCGCCCCGGCGCCGCCGGGTCGCCCGCCCCCGCTGTCGGCCACCTGCCCGAGCTCGCCCCGCCTCGCCCCGGGCCGCTCCGGGCCGCCCCGCCCCTGCGCCGCCCCACACCGCCCACGAGCCCCACCCTACGCCGACCACAAATTTGGCTAGATTCCGGTGATGAAGTGTCAACACCCGGATTTTTAAGTCCGGATGCCTATTATGTCATTCATCGCAATCCCAGGAATATTGTTGTTGCGAGACATAACAGTTGATACCATAAGTCATCATTCATTACAAACCATCATTGTCTTACAAAAGGGGATCACATGATCCAATATTACACAAATAGTTGATCTATTGATCAACGAACAACATAGTAGCGGAAGCGTAATAGGAGTGGACTATCTATTTCCACAGGCCAACGCTTGACGTCAGGCGACTCCTAGTTGTTGTAGACGTCCTGCTGACCGTCATCCTCATACTGCTGCTCTTCTTCATATTCTGGCCATTTGAATAGCCAGGGACACAGCCGTGAGTACTTTAAAGTACTCGCAAACTAATACTAAAGTAATCACTATCTATTTTAAAGAAAGGGTGCTAAGCTCTAGTTTTATTTGCATAAAGCCAATTTTAGTTCATAATCATTTCATATAGACCATTCATAAATTAACTAACTCAAGTGGGAACATTAGTGTCATTCCCACAACTCAGTTGTGATTCACCATTATTCATCATTCACCATTCATATTTTCAGATTCTAATACTGGAAACTAGATGGCCTTTCCAACCGTCCGTAACCGTGGACACGGCTATTCGAATAGGTTTACACTCTGCAGAGGTTGCACACTTGTGCCACAACATTTGATTTCATCCGTCGGGATTTCCCCGAATCATCGTATCACAGTACGCGGATCATCAACCATAACCTTTCATTTACTAACCCTAGTATGAGCACCTCTCCCCATGAGTTTGGCCTCCCAGTGAAGACCAACTGTCAACCTGGGAACTGCACAGGGCTTGGCCGTACAATTCACCTCAATTCACATCATTTCTCAACAACGGAGGCAGCCTCGGCATAACCCCTATGATGTGTGTTCAGAGGGAACCCATACTAAGATACATAAACTTCTAGTTAAGCCCTACCCATAATCAGGTATTGTGGGGGTACTCAATAATTGGAAAGGTATCGCATCCAAACCAACATTAGTTTTCATCAAAAATCACTATCTTCTCTTGGTCTTATTCACCTTCAAAATTCCTTTCATAGTTTCACCATCATCATCTCATATCACAATGTTCCCATCTAGAGTAGTCAATTTTAGTTATTTAGCACTAGCCACTAGTCATGAGGGGTGCTAACTTAGCTTAATTGCCATAGACTAACTTTGATGATATTGTTCTACTCTAGAGCAAGTGAATCATGAATCAAAAAGTACTTTGATAAAGTAAAGTAATAAAACTTGAAAGCAAAACTTGTAATAAAAACTGGGATAGGCTTAGTAAAGATAAAACAAAATGGTGGGGTGCTTTGCTCTTGGGAGCTTTGCACTTTGCAAGGGTATTAGCTTGCCTTGGTTGTTGTACTGGTCAAAGTGGTCTTCCTCTCCTTGAGTGTAGACCTCCTCCTCCTCGGCGTACTCCTCGGTACTAGCGTCTAAATACGAGTATAATACACACAATCACCACACAACTCAAATACTAAGCTAAGCACACACATGAATCACTCTTACTAAGCTATCATAACAACATGCTTATTATGTGAGTTGATTTAATTATTATTCTTAAAAAAAATTTCTTCTCATTATAAATATAGATTTGTATTTCTATTTATTTCTTGAGAGAAAATAATTTCCCCCCATTAAGTCTTATTAAGATTTAATTTCCTCAATTAATATCATATGGCCTAGGTTGACCAAGGTCAACCTCTTCATAATCATTATTTGGGAAAAAGATTTAAATGAGGTACATCACCTCATGCCTTTTAATAACTCTTGATTAATGATTTAATATCATCAACTAATTTAATATGAGTTTAAATTGACCATGGTATCTTCCTCATATTAACTTAGTTGAGACAAGATTCAAATGAGAGAGATGCTCTCATACATATTAATAATGGATAGGTTCATTTAAAAAGCACTATAAATAGCCTTAGGGCCAATTTTTAAACAAGGGTATGATCATACAAACAACTATGCAATATTTTTACATATTCAGATAGATATATTGAAATATGATTTTTGAGAGTTGGTTTCAACTTAAAAGCATTTTTATTTAATTTTTAATAATTAATTGAAGTGGAAAAAGGCCCTGCCTTGTTTATTTTATCAGATTTATTCTACAAATAATCTAGGGTTGGGACCAGTGTAGTTTTGTAGATATTTTCACAAGGTTTCCAAATATATAAAATTTGTCAAATTTGGTTTGGTAGATTTTATTCTATTTAAATTTGAAAACAGCATCTGAGAGTAATTAACAAAATTCGAAAATTAATGTTTGAATTAAATGGGCTGGCGGGAAACTAAACGGGCTGCACAGGGGAAAAGGAAAGTGGGCCGGCCCAGGAGCGCGTCCACGCAACGGGCCAGCTGACAAGGTGGGGGCCACCTGTCATTGTGTTTTAATCGCGAAACGGAGAGAGATAGCCGTTGGATCAGATGCGGATCGGACGGACGACGAGCGTCGTCGTCTCCGACGAGAAGCGGCGCGGCGGCTCAGGTAGGGGGTCGACGGCTCACCGGCGGCGCGGCGAGGGTCGGCGAGGCGCGGAGAAGACGTTGTCGATGAAGAAGCAGCAAGTAGCAGTTTCGCGTGCTGGGGAGGCCTCCTTCTCCGGCGAGCTCCGTGTCTGGCGGCGCGATGATCTTGCAATTGGGCGGCGCTACGGGGTAATGTGGAGGGGCGAGGTGGCTGGGCGTCTCGGAAGGAAGAGGGGAAGCGAGATGGTGTGGTGGAATTGGAGCGAGGAGCACCCCTTTTATAGTGGCGAGGCAGTGCTGCGGGGCAGGGATGTTCTCACCATCGACGACGGTGCTACAGCGGCAGTGATGGTCTGGCGATGACGCACGCGGGTAGGCGACGTCCTGGCGGTGACGCAGCGCTTGACGGCGTTGAAAATGAGGCACAGGAGAGGACGGGCGCGTGATGTGAGCTCCAGTACCGTGGCGGACGTCGTCGACGAGCTCGTGGCGCACGGCGTTCCCGCGGGCCAGTGGGCATGTCCTGGGCGGCAGGGTGGCGTCGTGTTGCGGTTGGCGTTGGGAGCGAGATCCGTGGTCAACGGAGTTGGCGGGGGAGCTGGCGCTCTGGACGTGTCCGTGGCATCGCCGTGCACGCTCTGGCGCGCGCGTGCACGTCGCTGGCACGCGTCGCTCGTTTGGGCCGTGTGATGCACGAAATCGTCGTGGCTCGTGTCGAGGAGGCTCGGTGGAGTGGGGAGAGACTAGATGGCAAGGTGGTGCATGCAGGAGAGGGTCTGAGGAAGAGGTGGCATGATCACCTCCATGCCATGCCACGGCATGGATGAGCTAGGTCAAAATGATGATGAAATCTTGTACCACTCCTTGTCTTTTTTGCTTGGCAATGCTTGGTGAGTACAGAGGGGTACTGGGGATGACCTAGGGATGATGGTGCATAGCAAAATCTGATGGGTTTTGCAAAGAAGGGAGTTGGCAGTTTGGTGCACACAAGGTGTTTGTTGAAATGGCCGCAAGAACTAAATTTTGGAATTTTTGAGTGAAATTTGGAGGGTTTGATTTATATATTATTTGCAGTAGAGTGGTGGTGGTGGTGGTCAAAATTAAGGTTGTTTGCAAAAAATCAAATTGGGCATGATCTTCACATTGATTCAAAGTCCTCACTTGTCACACTTTTACTGGTCAACCTAGTCAACTCTAGCCAGGGTGGTCAACATGAAAGTTCATCACCTTGACATGGTCTTGGATGACATGGCTTTGGTTGACCAAGTTTAGTTTAAGAAGTGATTTAACCAGAGGGGTAAAGAGGGGATCAGGTTAAAAAGTGCACAAATGACCATCATCACATGTGAGATGGTTTTGAGTTAAAATTTGATTTAATTTTGGTTTCTTTGATGCAATTAGGTTTGTTTGAGTTATATAAGCATTTTAGAAACAAAAGATCAAGCCATGGTGGCCTTTGGTGATGATTTGCATATTTGACCTATGTGTATGAGAGGGTTTTAGATCCAATTTAGGATTTCTTTTATTTTTCTCAAAGAGGGGTGTTATGATCATATATTAGGGTTTAATAGCAAGTGATAATCATATCAACACTCATCATGGCAAATGCACCAAAGAAAATCACTCATATGCATGAACTTGTATGTGACACCATATGCATATAAAAAGTTTTTGTTTGTTGCAAAATTTGAGTAATTGATCTCTCCCTTGATTTCATTATTGTTAAAACTTGGGATGTTACAAACCCTTCCCCCTTACAAAAGATCTCGGGACAAAACTAGGTACTAAAGAGATCTGGGTATTCCTTCTTCATGTCTTCCTCTCGCTCCCAGGTGGCTTCTTCTTCAGTGTGATTGCTCCACTGAATCTTCAGGAACTTGATACTCCTGGTGCGGGTGGTTCTGTATGCTTCTTCCAGGATGCGAATGGGCACTTCGCGATACGTCAAGTCTGAGTTGATGTCCACCGATCTGTGATCAATATTCTTGAACACTTCAGTCTTCTCCGGTACTTCAAGGCACTTCCGGAGCAGTGAGATGTGGAACACATTGTGCACAGCCGCCATTTCTTCCGGTAGTTCCAGTTGATAAGATACTTCTCCGCGGCGACTCAGAACTTTGAAGGGTCCGACATATCGGGGCGCGAGCTTTCCTTTCACCTGGAATCTCTGCATTCCTTTGAGGGGTGACACCTTGAGATAAACAAAATCTCCAATCTCGAATGTCATCTCTCGGCGTCTCTTGTCGGCGTAGCTCTTCTGTCTTGATTGCGCAGTCTTGAGGTACTCGCGAATCTTGTGCACCTTCTCTTCGGCTTCTCGAAGAACATCCGGTCCAAAGACTTGGCTTTCTCCGACTTCCGACCAATTCAGAGGGGCACTTTCTTCCGTACAGGGCTTCAAAGGGGGCCATCGTAAGCTGGCTTGATAACTTTGTTGTATGAGAATTCTGCGTAAGGCAAACAGTCTTCCCACTTGGATCCATATTCCAGTACAGGCTCTGAGCATGTCCTCGAGTATCTGGTTGACTCTTTCAGTCTGTCCGTCAGTCTGGGGGTGATAAGCGGTGCTGAAATTCAGCCGGGTTCCAAGTCCTTCATGTACTTTCTGCCAGAATCTTGAGGTGAACTGCGATCCTCTATCTGACACTATTGACTTCGGTGTTCCGTGCAGGGCGACTATTCTTGAGATGTACAACTCTACTAGCTTGGGGCCTTGATAAGTGGTTTTGACGGGGATAAAATGGGCTACTTTGGTTAATCTGTCTACCACTACCCAAATAGAATCATTTCCTCTGCTAGATTTGGGCAATCCGGTGATAAAGTCCATTCCGACTGAGTCCCACTTCCATTCCGGAATCTGTAAGGGTTGCAACAGTCCGGCGGGTCGTTGATGTTCTGCCTTGACTCTCTGACAGATATCACACTTAGCTATGTAGCTCCCGATTTCTCGCTTCATTCCATGCCACCAAAATTGTTCCTTCAAATCTTGGTACATCTTGGTACCTCCGGGGTGGATAGAGTATAAAGTGTCGTGGGCCTCCTGCAGTATGACTTGCTTCAATTCTGAGTCTGACGGCACACATAGGCGACCGTTGTACCAAAGTACTCCTTCTTCATCTTCTGTGAATCCCGGTGCCTTTCCTGCTGCCATTTGACTCTTGATTCCGTCAATGCTTGCATTTCCCTTCTGGGCTTCCTTGATTTGACCAATCAAAGTAGGTTGCAGCTCTATGCTGGCTAGGTATCCTTCACTAACTAGCTCCAACCTAAACTGTTCAAACTCTTCATGCAGGCTAGGTTGTTCTGCTGCTATCATGGAGTTCAGCTGACACGGCTGTCTACTCAAAGCATCTGCTACCACATTGGCCTTGCCGGGGTGATAGTGGATTTCCATATCATAGTCCTTTATCAGTTCCAGCCATCTTCTTTGCCTCATATTCAGCTCTTTCTGTGTGAAGATATACTTCAGGCTCTTGTGATCTGAATAGATCTCGCATCGATTACCCATGAGGTAATGACGCCAAACTTTCAATGCTAACACTACGGCTGCAAGTTCAAGGTCATGGGTTGGGTAGTTTTGCTCATGCTGCTTCAATTGCCGGGACAGATAAGATATCACCTTTCCTTCTTGCATCAACACACATCCAAGACCAATCTTAGATGCGTCACAATAGACGTCAAAGGGCTTGGTGATGTCCGGCATGATTAGGATGGGGGCTGTGGTTAGTCTGGTCTTAAGCTGCTGGAAGCTGGCTTCACATTTATCAGTCCATTCAAACTTCTTATCTTTCTTCAACAGTTGTGTCATTGGCCTAGCAATGCTTGAGAACCCCTCAACAAATCTGCGGTAATATCCGGCTAGTCCAAGAAATGCACGGACCTCGGTCTGTGTGGTTGGGGTTTTCCATTCTTCAACGGTTTTGATTTTGGCTGGGTCTACAGCAATTCCTCCTGCAGACAAGATGTGTCCCAGGAATCCAACCTCTTTCAACCAAAACTCGCACTTGCTGAACTTGGCGTACAACTTGTGTTGTCTAAGGGTTTCTAGGATAACCTCCAAATGTTGCTCGTGTTCCTCTTCGGTTTTGGAGTAGATAAGGATGTCGTCGATGAAGACAACGACAAACTTATCCAGAAAGTTCATGAAAATCTTATTCATGAGGTTCATGAAGTAGGCAGGGGCATTGGTTAATCCAAATGACATGACATTGTATTCATACAACCCATATCTGGTGGTAAAGGCAGTCTTGGGGATATCCGATGCACGGATCTTCAGCTGATGGTAACCAGTCCTAAGATCAATCTTAGAGAACACGGTGGCACCGGTCAACTGGTCAAACAGGTCTTCTATCTTTGGCAAGGGGTATTTGTTTTTGATGGTGACATCGTTAAGTTTACGATAATCCGTACATAACCGATTGGCACCATCCTTCTTATCCACAAACAAAACTGGTGATCTCCAAGGCGACGAACAGACCCTTGAACAACATATCATCCAGTTGCTTCTTCAACTCTACTAACTCTGCTGGGTTCATGCTATAGGCTCTTTGGGCTATAGGTCCGGTTCCAGGGATTAACTCGATGATAAACTCGATATCCCGATCCGGGGGCATACCGGGTAGATCATCCGGAAACACATTAGCGTATCGACAGACGACCCTGATCTGATCCAGAGTTGGTTTGGCTACACTTTGATTGCAGGTGAAATTTAGTTTTTCAGACACATGTTCTATTGTTATTCCGGTGCTACTAGTCATGGTGATGGCCTTCTTGGCGCAGTCTATCAATCCATGATGTTTCGCCATCCAATCCATACCCAGTACTACTTCCAATCCTTTTGTTCCCAGAACAATTAAGTTTGCGAAAAACACTATTTCTTGAATTCTTATGGGTACTTCTTTGCAAAATTTTCTAGCTTTAGTGGTTGATCCAGGTATTTGAACTATCATGACATGTTTCAAGCTGATGGGTTGGATCTTACTAGTGCTCACAAAATCTTCTGTAACAAAAGAATGTGATGCTCCTGAATCAAACAACACTCTTGCTGGTATTGAGTTAACAGAGAACATACCCAGCACCACATCTGGTGCTTCCTGGGCTTCCTCGGCGTTCATGTGGTAGAGGCGACCTCCGCGGTTGTTCGGGTTGTTGGGGGCGAACTTCTTGCCGGTGGAGACATGGCGCTGCTGCTGAGCTGGTGCGAGGTGTTGCCGAGCTTGGCCAGCCTTTTGGGGCACTCATTGGAGAAGTGTCCCACAACTCCACATTCATAGCAGGTGATTGTGGACTTATCCTTGGTTGCCACGGGGATGGCATTGCTTCCTGTCCTGGGTGCAGTGTTGGTGTTGTTGTTGTTATGGTTGTGGTTGGGGGTTCGCGGCGGGGCGCGGTTGAAGTTACTGTTGTGATGCACATAGTTGTTGTTGTGGTGGGGGCCTCCTGGCCTTGGGTTTCCTCCGCTCCGGTTCTGAAAACCGGGGCGCGACATCTGGTTTTGAGGCTTGGTGTTGCGGGGGTTGAAACCACCGCTTGAGCTGGGGCGAAACCGGGGGGTATTGCTGGGCCCACCTTGGTTCATCATGCGGCGTTTGCGGTTTTCATTTGCCTGATGTAGTTTGCCTTCCATCTGGATGGCAGAGTCCACGAGGGCTTCTAGGTCAGCGAAGGGAATATTGACTAAGACTGTCTGCATCTCATCGTGCAGACCGTTGAGGAATCTCTCCTTTCTTTTCTCTGTGGTGTCGGTTTCATCGGGGGCGTACCTTGACAGGGTGAGGAACCTGTCGCGGTATTCTACCACCGACATTCTTCCTTGCTTCAGTTCCCTGAATTCATCCCTCATTTTCTTGATCAAACCTGGTGGCACATGATACTTGCTAAACTTGAGCTTGAAATCAGCCCAGGTCATCATTTGTCCGGCATTTAATGCACGGGCGCTTGTCCACCAAGCTCTTGCTGGTCCGGCTAGGAAATGCGTAGCAAACAACACCTTCTCATTTTCATCTACTCCGGCTACCTCCAAGTTGTTTTCCATCGTTTGCAGCCAATCATCTGCATCTAAGGGTTCTTCCGTCTTGCTGAAGACAGGTGGGTTGGTGTTTTGGAAATTCTTAAGTTTGGATCCAGGATGATCATGGTTTCCATGGCCCTGATTGGCGATCTGCTGCAGTGCTGCTATGTTGGCTTGCCTTTCAGCCCTTTCATCTTCTCGGTCAGCCAACAGAGTTTGCAGTAATTGTAGCATTGCATCCTGGTTGCGGTTCGGAGGGGCCATCTGAACAGATAGATAGATCATGAGATGAGAGGGAATTTCTATGGCTTATTTTGAGTTAAGTTTGAACTTAAAACTTGAAATATTTTCATGATGAACATAACACACATTTTATTTATTCACACAACATCACACATTACAGGTTAACACACTAAGGGTTTTAAGAACCCTTCTTCCACAAGCTACGATACATGGTGCGGGATACAACTCACACCTACGTAAGTGAAGCTAGTGCAACTACTCCTCATCTTATTCATCCACATCGATGGGAATGATCCCATCGTCCTCGGACTCCAGAAACGCGTAGTCCTCCTCATCAGTGAACTCATCATCCTCAAAGTCGTTGTCGTCACTCAGGAAGTCATCGCCTCCCTGGATGTCTTCTCCATCCTCCTCCATCTCCTGGATCTGGTCCTGCTGGGTCCGGACAGTCACCTCCAAGGTGCGGATCTTCTCGCGAAGACGGTTGATAGTGGCATCCTTCTTGGCGCGCTGTAGGCGGAGTGACTTGCGGTCCTTGGCGAGCATCCTGATGGCGTCGGCATGATGAGCCAAAGCCATCTGGGCACGGTGGGCGTGAACACGCGTCAGCTCCAGATCCTTCCGGGTCTCATGAAGCATAAAGTCCAAATGCTCCACATGAATCTTGAGCACCGGGTGCGAAGAGAGTGCCATGGTGTCGTGCCTCACGAAGTGGGCGAAGCGGCTTCCCCGGAGTGCGGCGATGTTCTGTCCGCACACCCGGGCAAGTCCCTCCTGAAGGGCGTGAGCAAGACCGTCCACCCAGTTGCATGCCTTGAAGGAGAAAAGGATCCTCTCCGAGATGGGAGGCTCCGGGCTTCCCTTCAAGTCAGCGGTGATCATCCACTGCTGTTCCCCGGTGGGGGTGTTGTGGATCCGGACTCCGTGGAACTGGGGAGGTGGGCGTTCGAGCTTCTCGGACACCAGGTACAAGTCACGCTCAAACACCAGACTTCCTCCGTTTCCCAGCTCGTAGGACTCCGTCTGGACGTAGGGATCCATCTGAAAGTGAAATGGATGAGTAAGTTAGAGATGTGAACAAGTGTGGCCAAAATTTTAGATGGATTTAAAAGGAGGAGCATGGTCATCATTCGTTTGAAAAGATCTTGTAGAGAAGCAAATGAGTAAGTTTTTCCAAGTATTCACTTCATTTGTTTTAGAAACTAAATTTTTCAGAACGTCCATTCTAAACTAGGGTCTCCTAAGGTCAAACAATGGCTCTGATACCAACTTGTCAACACCCGGATTTTAAGTCCGGATGCCTATTATGTCATTCATCGCAATCCCAGGAATATTGTTGTTGCGAGACATAACAGTTGATACCATAAGTCATCATTCATTACAAACCATCATTGTCTTACAAAAGGGGATCACATGATCCAATATTACACAAATAGTTGATCTATTGATCAACGGACAACATAGTAGCGGAAGCGTAATAGGAGTGGACTATCTATTTCCACAGGCCAACGCTTGACGTCAGGCGACTCCTAGTTGTTGTAGACGTCCTGCTGACCGTCATCCTCATACTGGTGCTCTTCTTCATATTCTGGCCATTTGAATAGCCAGGGACACAGCCGTGAGTACTTTAAAGTACTCGCAAACTAATATTAAAGTAATCACTATCTATTTTTAAAGAAAGGGTGCTAAGCTCTAGTTTTATTTGCATAAAGCCAACTTTAGTTCATAATCATTTCCTATAGACCATTCATAAATTAACTAACTCAAGTGGGAACATTAGTGTCATTCCCACAACTCAGTTGTGATTCACCATTATTCATCATTCACCATTCATATTTTCAGATTCTAATACTGGAAACTAGATGGCCTTTCCAACCGTCCGTAACCGTGGACACGGCTATTCGAATAGGTTTACACTCTGCAGAGGTTGCACACTTGTGCCACAACATTTGATTTCATCCTTCGGGATTTCCCCGAATCATCGTATCACAGTACGCGGATCATCAACCATAACCTTTCATTTACTAACCCTAGTATGAGCACCTCTCCCCATGAGTTTGGCCACCCAGTGAAGACCAACTGTCAACCTGGGAACTGCACAGGGCTTGGCCGTACAATTCACCTCAATTCACATCATTTCTCAACAACGGAGGCAGCCTCGGCATAACCCCTATGATGTGTGTTCAGAGGGAACCCATACTAAGATACATAAACTTCTAGTTAAGCCCTACCCATAATCAGGTATTGTGGGGGTACTCAAAAATTGGAAAGGTATCGCATCCAAACCAACATTAGTTTTCATCAAAAATCACTATCTTCTCTTGGTCTTATTCAACTTCAAAATTCCTTTCATAGTTTCACCAACATCATCTCATATCACAATGTTCCCATCTAGAGTAGTCAATTTTAGTTATTTAGCACTAGCCACTAGTCATGAGGGGTGCTAACTTAGCTTAATTGCCATAGACTAACTTGGATAATATTGTCTACTCTAGACCAAGTGAATCATGAACCAAAAAGTACTTTGTTAAAGTAAGGTAATAAAACTTGAAAGCAAAACTTGAGATAAAAACTGGGATAGGCTTAGTAAAAATAAGTAAAATGGGGGGGTGCTTTGCTCTTGGGAGCTTTGCATTTTGCAAGGGTATTAGCTTGCCTTGGTTGTTGTACTGGTCAAAGTGGTCTTCCTCTCCTTGAGTGTAGACCTCCTCCTCCTCGGCGTACTCCTCGGTACTAGCGTCTAAATACGAGTATAATACACACCATCACCACACAACTGAAATACTAAGCTAAGCACACACATGAATCACTCTTACTAAGCTATCATAACAATATGCTTATTATGTGAGTTGATTTAGTTATTATTCTTACAAAAAGAATTTCTTCTCATTATAAATATAGATTTGTATTTCTATTTATTTCTTGAGAGAAAATAATTTCCCCTCATTAAGTCTTATTAAGATTTAATTTCCTCGATTAATATCATATGACCTAGGTTGACCAAGGTCAACCTCTTCATAATCATTATTTGGGAAAAAGATTTAAATGAGGTACATCACCTCATGCCCTTTTTTAATAACTCTTGATTAATGATTTAATATCATCAACTAATTTAATATGAGTTTAAATTGACCATGGTATCTTCCTCATATTATCCTAGTTGAGACAAGATTTAAATGAGAGTGGTGCTCTCATACATATTAATAATGGATAGGTTCATTTAAAAAGCATTATAAATAGCCTTAGGGCCAATTTTTAAACAAGGGTATGATCATACAAACAACTATGCAAGGTTTTTACATATTCAAATAGCTATATTGAAATATGATTTTTGGGAGTTGGTTTCAACTTAAAAGCATTTTTATTTAATTTTTAATAATTAATTGAAGTGGAAAAAGGCCCTGCCTTGTTTATTTTATCAGATTTATTCTACAAATAATCTAGGGTTGGGACCAGTGTAGTTTTGTAGATATTTTCACAAGGTTTCCAAATATATAAAATTTGTCAAATTTGGTTTGGTAGATTTTATTCTATTTAAATTTGAAAACAGCATCTGAGAGTAATTAACAAAATTCGAAAATTAATGTTTGAATTAAATGGGCTGGCGGGAAACTAAACGGGCTGCACAGGGAAAAGGAAAGTGGGCCGGCCCAGGCGCGTCCACGCAGCCGCTGACAAGGTGGGGGCCACCTGTCATTGTGTTTAATCAGCGAAACGGTACGAGAGATAGGCCGTTGGATCAGATGCGGATCGGACGGACGACGTCGTCGTCTCCGGCGAGAAGGGCGAGCACCGCGCTCAGTAGGGGTTGACGGCTCACCGGCGGCGTCGAGGGCGAGCGCGGAGAAACGTTGTCGATGAAGGGGAAGCCTGTAGATTCGCGTCTGGGAGGCCTCCTTC
Organism: Lolium multiflorum; assembly: GCA_030979885.1. Classification (NCBI taxonomy): domain Eukaryota; kingdom Viridiplantae; phylum Streptophyta; class Magnoliopsida; order Poales; family Poaceae; genus Lolium; species Lolium multiflorum. The sequence goes on from CM061750.1 coordinate 432,683,889, forward strand.
TCCGGCGACTCCGTGTCTGCGGCGGCGATGATCTTGCAATTGGGCGGCGCTACGGGGTAATGTGGAGGGGCGAGGTGGCTGGGCGTCTCAGAAGGAAGAGGGGAAGCAGATGGTGTGGTGGAATTGGAGCGAGGAGCACCCCTTTTATAGTGGCGAGGCAGTGCTGCGGGGCAGGGATGTTCTCACCATCGACGACGGTGCTACAGCGGTGATGATGGCGATGACGCACGCGGGTAGGCGACGTCCTGGCGGTGACGCAGCGCTTGACGGCGTTGAAAATGAGGCAGAGGAGAGGACGGGCGCGTGATGTGAGCTCCCAGGCCGTGGCGGACGTCGTCGACGAGCTCGTCGGCTACAGCGTTCCCGCGGGCCAGTGGGCATGTCCTGGTGCTGCAGGGTGGCGTCGTGTTGCGGTTGGCGTTGGGAGCGAGAGCCGGGGTCAACGGAGTTGGCGGGGGAGCTGGCGCTCTGGGCGTGTCCGTGGCGTCGCCGTGCACGCTCTGGCGCGCGCGTGCACGTCGCTGGCACGTCTGGGCGTTGCTCGTTTGGGCCGTGTGATGCACGAAATCGTCGTGGCTCGTGTCGAGGAGGCTCAGTGGAGTGGGGAGAGACTAGATGGCAAGGTGGTGCATGCAGGAGAGGGTCTGAGGAAGAGGTGGCATGATCACCTCCATGCCATGCCACGACATGGATGAGCTAGGTCAAAATGATGATGATATCTTGTACCACTCCTTGTCTTTTTTGCTTGGCAATGCTTGGTGAGTACAGAGGGGTACTGGGGATGACCTAGGGATGATGGTGCATAGCAAAATCTGATGGGTTTTGCAAAGAAGGGAGTTGGCAGTTTGGTGCACACAAGGTGTTTGTTGAAATGGCCGCAAGAACTAAATTTTGGAATTTTTGAGTGAAATTTGGAGGGTTTGATTTATATATTATTTGCAGTAGAGTGGTGGTGGTGGTGGTCAAAATTAAGGTTGTTTGCAAAAAATCAAATTGGGCATGATCTTCACATTGATTCAAAGTCCTCACTTGTCACACTTTTACTGGTCAACCTAGTCAACTCTAGCCAGGGTGGTCAACATGAAAGTTCATCACCTTGACATGGTCTTGGATGACATGGCTTTGGTTGACCAAGTTTAGTTTAAGAAGTGATTTAACCAGAGGGGTAAAGAGGGGATCAGGTTAAAAAGTGCACAAATGACCATCATCACATGTGAGATGGTTTTGAGTTAAAATTTGATTTAATTTTGGTTTCTTTGATGCAATTAGGTTTGTTTGAGTTATATAAGAATTTTAGAAACAAAAGATCAAGCCATGGTGGCCTTTGGTGATGATTTGCATATTTGACCTATGTGTATGAGAGGGTTTTAGATCCAATTTAGGATTTCTTTTATTTTCCTCAAAGAGGGGTGTTATGATCATATATTAGGGTTTAATAGCAAGTGATAATCATATCAACACTCATCATGGAAAATGCACCAAAGAAAATCACTCATATGCATGAACTTGTATGTGACACCATATGCATATAAAAAGTTTTTGTTTGTTGCAAAATTTGAGTGATTGATCTCACCCTTGATTTCATTATTGTTAAAACTTGGGATGTTACATGAAGGCGGGGAGGAATAGGGCATATAGTCTGCTATTTGTGTGATACAGGAGTGGTATCAGAGAACAAATTAATCAGTTTCTTCTATATTGGAAAATCAGCTAAACATTGTCTCTGACTACTTGGTCTGAAGTGCTTTTGTTGTTATTTTCAAGCAGGAAAACGAAGATTCGTGTTGGAGTCGGAGCCTCAGAGGTGTATTCTCAGTTCATTATTCTGCCTTTATCTCCTGTCGCTCCTGCCTCCTCAAGCAATCAACGTTGTAGCGTGAAATCCCTACACTATTCTCCGGCCTAATGGATTCATATCACATGACCATCTGAATCGGATTTAATCTATAAGATCTCATCATAAAATAGGTACATGTCTATCTTTCAGCGTTTCTCTCGAGTGTCGACAAGATTATGCTCTGTAGGTAGAAGATGGGAGCCAGTCTGGGTGGTTTGCATCTCCTTTAGCACTACCTTGTACATGGATTCACCATCCAGTCAGTTTCCATTAATGTGAATAGAAAGCTTTACATATTCTTTTTCTATATCAGCCGGCATTAGGTGACGGAATTAGTTGATAGTTTCCTATGGAAATGACTGAGGTTGACTGTCGTTGCCAATTGAGGCAAACACTCGCCCGATAAATTATCAAGAGAAGGTAAATGTGAACAAACAAAATCGTGGCAACGACAATAGAGTTCTTGATTTTCTTACATTGATCAACTAGAGTTATTTTCATCGATAGTTTGACAGAATAGATATAGGCAAGAGTAGCCCTCCTTTAGGATGCAATAATAATCAGCAATGACGATGTAGTTAGTCTCGACATGGTCCTCACTGATCGGGGTCTCTTTTCGCTGGCTATATACATTGCGCGAGTTACTATGAAAGTTTCTACTTACATGGTTCCTCTTTTGTATTTCAAAAATTATCCAGATTTTCCGGTTTTCTAAAAGGATAAGACATTTATATGTAAAAAAAATTCAACCGTAACTGTAGAATCCATAGTTAGTTTGTTCGTTTCTAATAATATGTACTATGATCTTTCCCTTTGAAGTTTGAGTATTTTGATTTTCGAGCTGACACTTACATAAAGTACAGCAAGGTATCTGCATCTATGACATCAGAATGGCATATTTGTGTTACCCATATTTAAAATTGTGTTATGTAGATTGATAATTGTCCAAATAATGCCCGGCTAAATCTGTTTTGTGCGGAATTAGTAGATTTATGTGTTCCATTGTACAGAGTAGATATTTAGTGTAATATGTATGCCGCTCCATGTAGGTATGGGATTGATTTGCCTCTTGATGGGTCTCTAGCTCACTTAGTTTGTCCCCCCTGTTGCCACAGTAACATACCAATTTTTTGGAAAATCGATGTAGAGATCCATGGTTTCTCTACAAGACTAGCTGGTATCTTCAATGGCTCAATGATGTGTTAAAAAAGGGCACTTGGAATGGTGTTCACATGGTGAGTGAACAGATTCAGATCTGTCTATTCTTACTTCCCCGGATAGTTCTCCTTATGGCTCCGGTACTTCTCATCGAATCTCGGGTGTTGTTTTCATGTGGTTAAAACCAACCATGGAGAGGCTAGCTAGATTAGTGCATTCTAAGTAGAAGGACTGGCGCCCTTGCCACTTTGTACATGCATGTGAAATGAAGAGGCCTGGGATTTCCCCATTTTGGAAAAAAAATCATTAATGTGAGCATCTGCATCATGCCTTCTCATATCGGTGGGTAAATCGCAATTTCTTAGGTTATGCCTGTCTATGCTTACATTAGGAGTGCTAATATGATTTATTCGATGCCTACTTCTAAATAGTTGTTACTTCACTGCCATTTTATGCTTATGTACATTCAGGTTTACAAATATGAACATGGTGGCGGCTCAAGGGCACGGGCGGGCTCAAGCAGAGGCGGCGGGAGTTTACGGCATGCTATGGCGACGACTGAGTGATACGGGACACCGTCCTACCTTATCTCCTCTTGACTCTCTCTGAAACGACCCATGGTGGCGTGTGAGGATTGGTGAGGGACAACGTCGTGTAGGTAGATGAATTCATCTACCTTATCTCCTCTTGACTCTCTGACTCTTGGCCGGTGCGCTGACCAATCGGATCACTGCCAGAGTCACCTTTTCCCCTGTTGTTGCGCTACCGCTAAGGCCGATAAGAGATTCTGCTATGGCGCCTTACCATTTTGCAGCTTATTACATCTTCTGGTTTTCAGAAATCGTGTGATTTGTCTAATTATTCGGCAAAACTTTTTGTGCCAAGAAGGTTGATAGACCAACAACAATTGATTGGGACCCAAGCCATTCATACAAAGATCTAGCTGGCTGGCTCTTCACAAGGTGTGAAATTATAATCTTATTATTAGCTTATTGTTAGTCGCCATGATATTTGAGATATGATCCTCATGGACTTGCAAGCATTTAGTTTTATGTTTTCCTGTTCTCCTATATGCTCTCTGTCATGAGAGTTGTGTACTGCCAGTTTTTTGTAATGGAACTAGGTAAAGCATGCTAGGGGTGTATGCAATTTGATATTTAATTCTCATGTGCTTTGAAGCGTGTAGTTTCTCCTGCTTTCTTGTATGCCCTGGAACTAGGAAAAGTAGTGTTCTTTTTTATTAACATAAGGGGATTTAGATATATATCCTTTTATTGCGTCCTCTCAATACCTGTCTATTAGGAATCCAGCAATGGAAACATCTTAAAGAATGGTGATGAATTTGGCCTTTGCTGTCTGTGAAGGAAAATACCAAAACAAAATAAAATATATTTTGATCCTCCTAGAATAAGTCAGTGGGTACATGAATTTACATATTTGGTTCATCATGTGTTCCTTTATTCCCTATGGAAAAATTCGGTTAGCATGGAACACGATGGATTTTTTTCATACTTATCTTTTGATGTTCTAGCTTGATTTATTGTTCTTTCATGCATTGTTCATCTACTTATATGCCCGTTTTCATGGAGAAGATGCAAAAGGTGCCGCTTTGTAATTTTTCTTAATTCCTACTGTTCAGCATGACCTGATAGCATAAACTGGAGGTGCGCATCTATGGGCTGGGCTCCATGCTCTTCTTTTTTTCTTGATCACTTCTGTCTTTACGATACGAGACTTTCTTGACATTTGTTGATTTTACCCAAACTGAATCAGTCTGATGCGAACTTTAGCCAAGGGGTAACTGGATCATATGGATTTGTTTCTGCATGCGAAGTTGCTTATCTTTCTTTCATATTTAATATCCATGTTCACTGGAAGTGTTGTTCGGTGATTCATCTCATACAGAAAATTCATGTAGATAAGTAACAGTTCCTAGATGATTGTGTGCTTTTTACACCTCCCTCTTAAGATAAGGTAACATACGACTTGCTTTTTTAAAATTCAGTTGCAGTTTAATGGTGCAATGACAACGCTGTTGTCGAAGTGGCAGTGTGGTTGCTTGGCTTTGCCGTAAACACCATGAGGTACACTTATATATAGTGGTTATATTGCTAAAATATGAGGCACTGGGTGTGGTGTGCGTTTTCACCCGAGTAGAAGGGCCTAGCAAATACCCAGTTACTGGCAGTGATTTTAGCTTCCAAGACAGAGCAACTATCTCAAGCTGAACAATCTGAGTGACCACACACCTAACTGAACCGTATTAAGGTGTCTATTGGATTAGTTCAGTTTCTCCACCGTTGATCCATTATAACGACATGGACATCATCTTATATGAAGGATATAGCAACTTCACTCGAGTTTGGTGTCGACACATTGAGTGTTAATGTGCCGCTGAAAGTGTTCTTCCTTGATTTTGCTTCTCGTGCTGTGTTTTTTCCCATACTGTTAACTGAATTTGTTTCTCTTAAACAAATTTACAACAGTGGTTTCAGTTCTTCTCCAAAGAGTATCGAGTTGTTTTATGATTTTCCTACTGCTACTTTTTTACTGCTACAAATTGTTGTTTTCCTGAACAAAATGCATTTGGTCTAGCATGTGTTGATGTGGAGGTTGATTCAAACAAGGTACAAGAGTTTGTGAAAGTTTTATCGTGTATGCATGATGATTTTGATCCAAGGCCTCAATTTTATACCAACATAATCATGAAAAATATATTAAAGGTGAATTCGTTGTTTTAGGTCGAATCTTATGCTAAATGTGGCACTTCCTCCCCATTGGCAGATTATGGTCTTGCCATATCTGCTAATCCAGGGATGTCCATGTTATTATTATCTAAAGTGTCATGATCTTACTTTTTCAGCAAGCTAACTCTGAGGACACCTGAATCAATGAGGTGATTTCTTCTCATATGTGTTCTATACATCATTCCTTTCCTTTCTTTCACCTGCCTTCATGTTTCCATTTATTTATCTCTGCATTTTCTACAAGAAATCAAATCTCATTGCATGTTACATTATCAGATCTTCGAACTTTAGTGTGTAGCCAACTGTTTTACACTGATTACTCTCTCTAAAAGGAAGATTATAGAGTGTTAAAGATGCAAGTCTTGCCGTTAAAACGTTTTATCGCCCCGGCAATGACCAGGACGCCCATGCCAGGTCAGTATCCAGAAACATGTTCTTCTGAGTTCCGACAAGGAACGTGATGGATTTCTAGAGCTATGCAGCCTGGATGTTAATTTTCCATTCTGCTTTTATTTTTCCAACTAAATTTAAATACGAGATAACCATCCAGCCAACTACACACATGTCACCTCTATGAAAATCTGAGTAATACATATTCTTTCACTTTATCTAAAATAATCTCCCAATTGTGCTGAAAAAATGGTTTTACTATATAATTGTTCCTAAATTAGTCCCCCCTTGGTCTAGAAGTTAACACGCAGCCAAAAGAAGAATCGTGTGTGTCTAGACAATGATATTATGCTTCCGTGATATTTGATGGTCTTGGTAGTGCGATGGATTATACACTATATATGCTATACTAAAGATCTGATTTTTATGGTTGGATCTTATATATCATGAATATCCCTTTCATAGGTAATGCAAGAAGTTTGGTGTTGGAAAAAAGTTCATCCCCATTTCGATCATTACCCTAGGGGTTCATATGTATTTAGAAGAGTCCAGGTAATCTTATTTCACAAATTGTTCTTTTCCATGATTTGACTCAATTGGCTTGTGTATTTATGAGAGATCGGTCGTGCTTGGTCTGCCGTGTTAGGTGGTTGAAATTATTAGCTGCTATTATTATTTTCAAACGGTATGCTGCCGTATTTAGATTGTATATCACCTAAGGTTGTAAATTTGCATTCCCTCTCCTCGCTAATTACAGTACTATTAATGTTAAAGGATGAACTTTAATTATTATTTACCTTTGTTGGTAATAACTTATTTTCCCTGCAGTTAATCAGTGTCTATCCTAATATGCCAATTGGTAAAAGGTAGTACTATTATGTTTTTCATATCTAAGCTTAATTTCCCATGATTTCCGTAAACCTAAAAGTAGACCTCTGTTTTCAGTGACTAATATGCATGTTCACTTTTAAAGCGCTGAATTTATGGAAGAAGAAAGGATAATCTAGAATGACAAATGGGTGAAGTGGAAGTAAGAGCTGCAAAAGAGTTAGTTTCCTAATCCAGGGTAATAGATGGATTAACACTGTTGCATCGGAAAAATATGTTGCTAGATAGTTTCATAATCCAGGGTAATAGATTAGCTTCATGAAACACAATGGCAACTAAACAAAATATATATACATTGTCGAGTTTCAGATCTTTAATCTTACAACTTTGGAAATGAAACATGTACCTTCATTTTGAGGGATGCCTGACGGCTAAGGGTGTGATATATTGATATGCTACAGGCTGAAATTGCAAGAGGTTTTCCAATAACTGCTACACCACTGTTCAGAAAGTGCAGAAAGTGAGATGCTACAGAAAATCTGTGTGTTGCCAGATAATAGTAAACTGAAGACTATCTCTGCGATCGTGTGCTCCTTTGGTGGAAGAGGTTTGCCCGAAGCTGCCACACTGTTGTTCGGAAAGTGAGATGCTACAGGAAATCTGTGTGTTGCCAGATAACAGTAAACAAAAGACTATCTCCGTGTTCGTCTGCTCTTTTGGTGGAAGTGGTTCGCCCGAAGCTGCCACACTGTTGTTTGGTACGTGAAATGCTACAACAAATTTGCATGTTGCCAGATGATAGTAAACTGAAGACTATCTCCTTTGGAATTGGTCTTGTGATCAAAATAGAGGGAATAGTGGGCAGCGCCATGAAACAATTGATGATTTCAGCTCACTGTTAATAGGCATGCTGGTCAGTCCTGTGATGTTAGTGAACCTTTACATCCAGAAACAATGACACTTCTTAATTCTTTCCAGGTAACTAAATTTAAATAAATCGAGGCCCACATAATTCTAAATGGACCACCGTATTTACTAGCCCACGGGTATTTACTAGCACACCAATTGTGTTAATCCAGTTTTATTATACATATTATAATTTAAGTAGTGTATCTGTGTCTTTTCACCTAATTTTCCGTCAGACAGCCACTATACTGGCGCGGCGTGCCGCCGCGCCTATCTTTGCTAGTTAACTGAACGTGGGGCTAATAGCCTTTTATCTAAAAAATGGACGCGTTTTCCATCCCTTGTTTTCATTAGTCCTTTAAAAGAGGTCAGGTAAGATATGTGGATTGCTTGGTAAAGGCTTAATTTTTAACTTTCTTCATCTTGAGTTATAATATAATATAATCTATAATTTTGTTTAATGCAATGGTAGATATTTGATGCGACCAGAAGATTAGTTGTTAGCCTTTTTATAGAGAGTGATATGCTCTATCCGGATCAATTTGGTGCACTCTCTTCTGATGTTTACCCATGCAATTGTTTTCTCTCTATTTCGTACGAGTACAAACAGTTATAACATAGTGTAGTTTTCTTAAAAACAGTTCAAGTAGATTCGGTAGAAATTACCATCCGTATCCTTCTTCTTTTGACGTTGCTGCTTGTTGTGTTCACAATACACAAAGGATGTATCCTCTTTATTGGAAGCTGATTTTGGCTTCCTGCTTGAAGGTCCTCTTAGTCTCTTTGTGATTATGTTCTCTCCTTCGTCGCTAGAGTTTATATCATCATGCGTAGATGTGTCCCCGTCATCATCGCGATTTGCTGAGTTAGGTCCCTTGTGCCATGTGCACTTGTCTCCCACCTTGCAGTTGGACTTCTGCAGCACGAAAGGATCTCGTCGTCAAAACTTTCTTAATAGCTTTCCTCGTAGCAGAATCTTCATCAGTGATCACATATTTTAGGTGTTTATGGCTCATCGCCCCCATGAAGGTATGAAGTAGTCACTCATATGATCCCACCGTCTCATCTGAAATAATACCAACCCCAAAAACAATTGTACTGCGATGATGATTCAAACCGATAAATATTGGAACAAAAGGGAGATTATACCGGTTCATCCGTATATGTGCTGTCAAAAACAACCAAATGCATCATAATACATTTGAGATTGTGAATCTTCCCAGAATAAATTTCTAAGATGTCCGTCGTCATCCGTTGTGTATTTGAAGAAAAACTCAGCATTTCGTTCTACTTGCGCTTTCATGTGGTTCAACACAAATTCACCAATCCTGCCTAAATTTCTTTTCTTCTTATACCTGGCACAGAAATTGTACATGTCTCTGGAAACAAACCCCAACTTGTCAAAACCACCGCTTTGAGTCACCATCACGTCATATATTTCGCACGTACGAAGGCCACCAATTCCAAATTCAATCGCATCAGTTTTTTGAGGGTCGGTCATCCGATGATGAGATAGCATAAAAACAACTTGTTCCGGGTCTGCTAGTGGATGAGTATGATCATCAAAAAAATTCTTCACAAACCACTAATCCATACCAGCAAATGAATCTCAAGCATAGCTCTACATCCACAATGAATCCGCTAGAGACACCCTCTTTTGCTCAGGCAAAAAAACAGTACCTTCTCTGGAACAGACAAAACGTCTTCCTTTCGCTTCTTTGGTCCCAGCCACATACTCTTTCTCGTCCAATCTAACGCTGAACTCTTTCTCTTTCACATATCGGTTGTAGTGCTTATAACCTTGTTTTTCTCTACCAAATATCTGATTGACCATCATGATATATTCTTTTGTCGCCTCTGTATCATCATTAGTATCCGTCATCCAAACCTGCCATTATCAAACATCATACGTACAACATGTCCATGTCATGTCTGCTCAATTTATTTAATCACATAATACCAGATACGTCTTAAGAACAAATTTTGACACAACTCATAAATTAAAACATCAGTAAACATCAACTGATTGGCTACAAATCGAATGAAAAATGTTATATAATTTCTAACATCAGTTTGGTTCAAAACTAGATATGATATCAAAGACAATCCTATGTGTTTCTACCACCTCTTCAAACAAACTGGGTGACGAGGGATCACCTCGCCAATGCCTACGTATTGTAGACTTGGGTTTCGGGAGAGCGACGATGGAGATTCCGGGAGCGAGATTAGGCACACGACGTACCCAGCTTCAGGTCCCCTCGGTGGAGGATCCATACGTGCTGCTAGCAATCCAGTATATGATCATATGTATGTTTACAGGGTGCCGCCGTAAGCGGAGCTATGTTATCTATATGTTGGCTTCCTTCTATCGGGTGCCCTAACTGGCTTTATATATGCAACCAGCCTAGGGTTTTATAAGAGTCCTAGTCGACTACTTCTTCGGGTTGCCTTGTTGGGCCTTCTCCATATTGGGCCGAGCCGATCCAGGTATACCAATAATGGGTACCCGAAGGGTATACCCATGTCAGTAGCCCCGAGTGTCTAGGGAAGTCGAAGACTTGCGTAGAGACTCCAAGCATAATCATCTCCAAAGGCGAGGTCCCTGTCGTAGATCATGTGTAGCGTAGATGATGTCGACGATTCTTGAAATTATTTTTCTATCGGGTGCGCGGCAGCGCTCCCAATGGGAGTAGCCCCCGAGTCTATGGGCAAGTGCTTGCACTTGGGAATAGACTCAAGTTGTACTACTCGATGAAGAACTTAACTATATTTCTGGAGGACTTGATGAAATCCATGGGCTCCCGATGGGAGTAGGCTCCACTCGAATCGTAGAATCAAGTTGAGTCTACAAAGCTTGATTGTCGTAGATGCTGTCGAAGTTATTTTTCTATCGGGTGCGACCAGCGCTCCCGATGGGAGTAGCCCCCGAGGCTACAGCCAAGTGTTTGCACTTGGGTGTAGGCTCAACTTGCTTTTAATCGACTCCACAATTTTTCCTCTTTCTTGTATCTTATTGAGAGGGTGAACAATGCTCTCGATAAGAGTAGCCCCCGAGCCTATGAGCAAGTGCTTGCACCTGGGCATAGACTCAAGTTGTACTACTCAATAACGAACTTAACCATATTTCTGGGCGCAACCCCTCTTTTTATCGACTCCCGGCCGTTGTTATCTATGTTGTTCAGGGATAATGGTAAATGGGGCTGGTTCATCTGACGGATCAGGTACCAGTTAACTGCTCTTGTGGCAATCCCGCAAGAACCTACTTCAAGATCACGTCCCTGGACATGATCTCGGGACCTGGCGTAATTCGTCACGTGCCGCTTAAGGACTTACCATGATCCGAATTCCAGTAATGTTATCGGATCCACAGCGCGTCCGCCGGGATATTTCTTCACATCTATTGATGTGGAAAAAAGTAGCAGAGCGCAGTCTTTGGCGATGCCACGCCGCACAGGACGGATCCCGGGGTCTTACCTTCGCAGAGTTTTGCGGCATTCAGAGATTATTCGCGACTTTTAGAGCTCTGAGAATATATTGTCGAGTGCCTTGTTTGGCTGATGCAATGACCCATTTTGCGGCTTCTTCTATTTTTCTCTCGGGCTTGATGAGTCAGCCGAATATATTGCGTTCTTCTATATTGTCGTCAGGCATATCACCGATGTTCTTGATCGGAACAAATGACGAGTCAATGGACCCGAAGATTTGTCCACTTTTTTTTTTGGTTCCTCCTTGATGAAAATTTCGTCGAGTTCCTCCTTCAGGAAAATTTCTTCGGGTCCTCTTTGAGGACAATTCTTCGGGTCCTCCCTGAGGACAATTCTTCGGGTCCTCTTTGAAGACAATTCTTCGAGACCTCCTTGAGGATAATTCTTCGGGACCTCATTGAAGATAATTTTTCGGGACCTCCTTGAAGATAATTCTTCGGGACCTCCTTGAAGATAATTCTTCGGGTCCTCCCTGAAGATAATTTTTCGGGTCCTCCCTGAAGATAATTCTTCGAGACCTCCTTGAAGATAATTTTTCGGGACCTCTTTGAAGATAATTTTTCGGGTCCTCCTTGAGGCAAAATTCTTCGGGTCCTTCTTGAGGCAAATTCGTCGGGTCCTTCTTCAGGCAAATTCTTCGGGTCCTCCCTGAATAAGATTTCGTCGGGTTCTCTCTTGAAGACAATTTCGTCGGGTTCTCTCAAGATTTCGTTGGGTTCTCTCTTGATTTTGTCGGGTTCCTCCCTGAAGAAGATTTCGTCGGGTTCTCTCTTGATTTCGTCGGGTTCCTCCCTGAAGAAGATTTCGTCGGGTTCTTTCTTGAAGACAATTTCGTCGAGTTCTCTCTTGAAGACAATTTTTGTAGGCACAGTTCTTCTTTTGCCAACCTGAGATGTATAGTGAAGAAATATGGCGCAGCCCCCGAGTGTGGGGTACGGCGAAAGTAAATGATAATTAACTTTATGTATAACAAAGGAATCACTTAGCTTATTGGGCACGACGGAGTCGGCGCGATGATGTCTTCGAGTGCGGAGAAGAAGTCGAGCCGAAGTAGAGATTACCAAATAGCGAAAATAAATGCCGCCATATTGTGTGAGGAAGAACTAGCCGAGCCCCCGAGCGCTGCTAGGGTGATGTCATTACTGTTGCTTAGACACCATGTCACAGTTGTTACTCGAGGCGAAATCATGGTCGAGCCCCCGAATGTTTACTATGATATCGAAAGAAATTGATGGAGTCGTGGCATCATATACGGTGAAACCATTTAGGATGAAGCCATAGACAATAATATACGAAGATGAATCCCAGATGAAGTATTTTAGATGAATCCATATTGAGGATTACGCCATTAAATATAGAGCATATATTGAAGATAAATCCGTCGATATCATAGAGGATGAATCCATTGGCCCGAAGAATCCAGTAATAATCATAGAAGATGAATCCGCTGATATCATAGAAGATGAATCCATTGATCCGAAGAAAATAGTTCTAGTAATAACCATAGAAGATGAATCCATTGTCCCGGAAACGCATCGGGTAATATTGTATAAGAGTGAACCAATAATAACCCGAAGAAAACCAATCGAGTAAACCGAAGAAAATAAATCCACTTAGCCGAAGAAGATAAATCCACTAAGCCGAAGAAAATAATTCCACTGAGCCGAAGAAAATTATTCCACTGAGCCGGAGAAAATAATTCTACTGAGCCGGAGAAAATTATTCCACTGAGCCGGAGAAAATTATTCTACTGAGCCGGAGAAGATATATCTAGAGCCGAAGAAAAAGAAATTCACCAAGTAACCAAGTATATTTGTGGTAACGAAGTAATGGCGCAGTCCCGGATGTCGGGTAAATTTGTTGTAATATTGTAATGGTACAGCCCCGAATATTCGGGTACGGCGAAAGTAAGTAAATGACTAAATCTTGGAGTAAGAAGAAAACTTAGCTTTTTTAGTGGGTGCAGCGAAGCCAATGTGGACGCAAATCCTGCCTCGGACGCAGTCTGTAGTCGCGCGGTGCCTGGTCGAAAGTAGTAGATGTGGCCGACATAGTCGATGAAGAGGACGCAGTCGATCCGGCAGAGCCGTGCGGCGTTTAGCCGAAAATATTTGACATGATAGAAATAGTCGGCATGAAGGAGAGAATCGTCGTATTCACCGCGGGCGAGCCCCGAGCATGCGACTGCGCGCGGCGAGTTAATCGGAGTCGTTCCGATCTGATGATAGGATTTAGGTGCCTTTGAATTTTGCTGCGTCATGAACCAAGCCGTGATTTGTCAGTGAATAGGGTGCCGCTGAATTAACCGATCTGATCTTAGGCCACACAGGAGGTTAGATCTAAATAGAATAATCAAGTAGGAAGAAAAAGGAAACGAATTGTAAGAAGAGAGAGATGAGATCGTATAGGGAAAAAAAAATCCCGTCAGCCGTCAGCCTGCGTCGTGCATGTGCTCCTCTCTCCTGGCCGAGCTTTCTTCAGCCGCTTTTTCTGGCCTTTGCGTGACGATGCGCCGGGCGCACAGCAAGCCGAGTTCCCATACTCTTCGCTTTCAGCGTGTGCTTTCTTTGGTTTAATCGACAGAAACTTGCAGCTCCTTCGCGTGCCCTTGTGCCGTACGCAGTCAGCCAACGCGTGACAAAAACGCGGATGTACTGAGACTAGTCGCCATATTCTCCAACCGAATGCTCGATGCGGACGACCTGCTTGATGCAATCTCGAAGATGATGATGATGATCCCGCCCGGATAACAAAATCCAGTCATCGCGACTTCCCACAGACGGCGCCAATTGACGAGGGATCACCTCGCCAATGCATACGTATTGTAGACTTGGGTTTCGGGAGAGCGACGATGGAGATTCCGGGAGCGAGATTAGGCACACGACGTACCCAGCTTCAGGTCCCCTCGGTGGAGGATCCCTACGTGCTGCTAGCAATCCAGTATATGATCATGTATGTTTACAGGATGCCACCGTAAGCGGAGCTATGTTGTCTATATGTTGGCCTCCTTCTATCGGGTGCCCTAGCTGGCTTTATATATGCAACCAGCCTAGGGTTTTACAAGAGTCCTAGTCGACTACTTCTTCGGGTTGCCTTGTTGGGCCTTCTCCATATTGGGCCGAGCCGATCCAGGTATACCAATAATGGGTACCCGAAGGGTATACCCATGTCACTGGGTATATGTTCAGCAATTAAAATCTGGGCAAAGAATGCAATATGTCCACTACTACTGTACTTTTACTTCACAAAGAATAGCAAGAACTAACCAGGTAGGGCGATGGTGCAGCGATTCAGTGGGGGCCGGGGCCGACGCGAGGCGTCTGCGGTGCGAGAGGTGTCGGCGGCGCGAGAGGCGGCGACGGTGCCAGGCGTCGATGGCGACATGCGGGGGCGATGGGAGGTGGGGACGCGAGATGAGAGGCGACCCAGTCGGCAGCGGATGCACAAGAGGCTTCGGCGGCGAGAGGTGGCGCGATGGGAGGCGGGGAAGCGAGACGAGTATCAACCGACTACAAAACTCTGCCTATCGTATTCCCCGTATTGTTTTGGGCTAAAGTGAAAATTGATGCTAATTTCTATTTTACCACTTTCACAATAATATAATTTAAACTAGTCCTATATCACGGATCCCCGAATCATTTTGGAGTACCAGGGTAGCGTAAAAGTTGTCTTGTTATAGGTTTGACAATGGTGTTGAGATGACTACATCAAAAAGGAGTAATTGGACGCGGATAATCAGAAGATACAAGCCCCAGATCCCATCAGACTATCATCGGTAAAAGAAATATGGTAGCTTCAATTCCTTTAAATTCCAATCATGTTGTTACATTTATAATATTAGTATGCATAGTTACCACAATGAATAATTATTTTTCTTCCTATGTGGTATTTTGCATGCCCTTTCGTCCACATGTTTCTCATGCCTCGCATGAAAGGATCGAAGTCACATGTTCCTTTGGCAATCATACCATTGAAGAAGTTCATGCCAAGCATAGAAATAATGGTAGAATCATTTTGACATCTAAGTGGGCGGACTGTGTTGATCAGAAGCTATTTGACCGTCAAAGTGAATAAAATCTAAGTAAGGGAATATGAATTTAGTTGGTTTGTTAGATATTTTGCAGATGTATGTAAGTACTTTTTGTATAAATTATGTGTATTATTGTGTGCTTTGAGCTTCTCTGCATTATGAATTATATATTATTATGTGCTATGAGCTTATGTGAACTATACGGTTTATACAATATATGTACGAGTATACCATATGTTTACGAGCTTCTATATATTGTACAATTTATGAGCTGAGAGATGCCATACGAGACACTATGTAGTTACCATTTAGCACCTAATGGCATGAAACATAATTTTCGCCGCAAGTCCATGTAACTCGGCATTAGATCCGTCTTCCACGTACGCAAGGCGAACTTAATGTGCCGCGCAAAAAAAAGCACCAAGTGTGCACCATCCCCAACATAATTATCAATGACGGCTTATATTTGTTGGGTTAGTATGCGCGTGGGAGATTATGCACGTGCATCAATGTTTAGAACCACCGGTCCGTCCACATGTAATTACGTTTTTCACTTAATTAATCTCAGGAATTTCGGTTTTACCATACCGAGAGGTCATCCAGTTATTAGATCATGATGATCGTGTCTTTCACGTATTGAAAGTACGAAACTTCCCCGTTAACAAGGTGCAGGACAACTCGGAGATGTGGCTCGCCCTTGTAGCCGCATCAAGGATAGCAGCTGGGAGCCTCAGCCGCAAAGTTAAACAGAAGCGGAGAGAGTGATCGCACCCTGCCCCGTTCCGGAATAGCTTTTAATAAGTTTTTAATATTTTGAAATATAATTTTTAATGAAGAAATCGCTGTAGCTGGATTATCATTTTGTTTCCAAAAAATTATAGCGTCTCGTGCACGTGTGCTCCAACGACAGTTGACCGACGGACAGGGCCAATCTCAACCGTGAACCACGTCGATCGGCCAGCCGTCACGTGCGTCGCGGGGTCGGTCGGTTGGGGAGCAAGAAAGAAAACGCTTCGCATGGATCGATCGGCGGCCCGCTGCCACGCACGATATATAGTGCTACCACCCTTTAAATGCTACTGTGCTACCGTACAAAAAAACGTATTTTATACGTGTCAAAAAATTATACAAAAAAAATGTAAGTGCTCATGAAGCATGTCCCTACAACATCCCAAAATTTCATATCCAAAATCGACATGGACACTGAGAAACAAAAAAGAGAAAATCAGCATGAATAGTGACTATTCATGCTGATTTTCTCTTTTTTATTTCTCAGTGTACATGTCGTTTTTGGATATGAAATTTTGGGATGTTGTAGGGACATGCTTCATGAGCACTCACATTTTTTCGTATAATTTTTTGACACGTATAAAATACATTTTTTTTGTACGGTAGCACGGTAGCACCTAAAGGGGTGGTAGCACTAGGAGAAGAATAGCACTTCACACCACTTCTTGGGGCGAAAGTTGCACAAAACCACAACCTCAGTTTGTTGTTGCACAAAACACCAGTTTTTCATGCAATTCTTTGCAGAGAACATAATAGTACTAATTAAGAAACCTAATAGGCGATTAACAAATCGGACGCAGTATCACGAGCCCAAGCCAAGCTCAATGTGACCAAACTGGTCTGCTGAAATTCATCAACGAGTTAAGCACACATGTTTCACACAACAGTTTGTACAAATTTGGGAACACTACAGGAAAACGCTTCTACGCCGACAGTACTTGTTGTCGGCATAGCGCACAAAACCGTCGGCAGAACCCTATGCCGACGGTCACCATCGGCCCACCACCCTCGGAAAAGCTTGTGACGGCACAACGAAAGAACCGTCGGTACAATATAACCGTCAGCATAGACCAGCTATGCTGACGGGTTTCTTTGGCCGTCAGCACAGATGTTGCCGTTAGGGCTCCACCACTAACAGACGGGGGTAACGGCACATGACCTATGCCAACGGTCATAAGTTGGCCACGTGTTAGGAGCTGACACCCTTGTGGATGGCTCGCCTGCGTGGATAATTTTGTACGGAACTAACCAGCTGCGGTGAGTGTCAAGGAGAGGCGCCGGCGGAGTGACGAGGACTCAGAAATGTTTCGCCTCCAAAATTCGTTATATTCCTGTTGGTCAAACCCTCACCAAAAGGATGAAACAAAACTAGCACTGCAGATGAATCTTACCCGTAGAATGAGATGGTGTTGACCGAGTCCATTGTCGGTGTCCTCATGGGCGGCGCGCCCGACGTGTCGCCCACGCCCCTGTCGGCTCCATTGGAGGCTGGTTCGAGTCTGAACCAGTCAATGTCTGGTTCTGCGGCTCCAAATACTTCATGGTCGGGGAGGGGCCGGGACTCCTCTGGCTCCTCCATCCTGGCCGTCGGAGCTGTGGATGGCTGCCCCTATCGAGGGTTTGCTATCGAGCGGAACCGGTGAAAGCACAGCCCGGTCGATCACATTGAGTGGAGGGTGAGAATGGATTAGGCCCTAATATATTAATGGCCTATTAGACTTTCTAATTAGTACTATTGTGTTCTCTGCAAAGAATAGCATGAAAAAGTGATGTTCTGTGCAACCACAAATTAAAGTTGTGGTTTTGTGCAACTTCAGCCCCAACAAGTGGTGTGAAGTGCTATTCTCTCTAGCACTAGATATGTTCTGTCACGCACGCCCTCCTCCTCGTCGCGCGCGCGTGTGCGTGTAGGCTGGCTGGGGCGGGCGGGGTCGGTCGGTTGGGACCAACACAAAACAAACAAACATCCTACGCGAAAAAAAAGTACGTGTTCAGCGGCGATGGCTGCACGTACGTGATCTTTTCTCCCCTCAATTTCAACACATCCTAGTAATAATTAACTAAATAAATTTTCAGTTGTACGCGCTGCCAACTGGATCACGTTTGTGCACTTTCAACACTTCTTTCTTTCTCCCTTCTCCTTTTTTTTTCTTTGTCAAATGTACAAATCCAACACTGCATTTTCTGCACCTTTTCAGATCATCACATCTACGAGAAATCACTTAACCATCAATCAGAAAAACACACAAACGCGAACCGCTCCCCTCTCTCTTCTGGATCAATTAATCAAATAATTTCAGTAAACCACATATATTGACTTCAACTTATTTTTAGCTTGGTCGTTCAGGAGCAATAGAATTGGACTTTTTATATGCGTGCCAAGGACTGATAGTTGCCTCGTTTTACTCATCTCCCCCACAATTAAACCGTGACCATGAATTAATATGGTTGCAGCCAATGCATTGGGCGTAGAGGTATTCCCGCTGGAAGATGGGAAGGTGGAAGGAGAGGTTAGTGGGATTGATTTACTAGGTAGAGATATTAATTACGAGCGTGATTAATTACGAGCATGGTGTGACTGGTGAAGCAGTTTTGGTCTTGGATCGGTGACGTGCCAACTTTTGAGACGGTTCTGATTCGTCCCAGCATGGGTTAGCCCAATGGTGACGCCGGCGAGGCAGGGGAGCCGGAGCTCGCACGGCGTGATGATTGGGCGGCGGCGTGCTCGACTCTCGGTCGGCAGAACCACCGCTAGGTTCCATAGCATTTTGGTGAGGCAACACGACGGAAAAGTCAGCTCGGGGGTGGCGAGCAGCAGTCCGTCCTACGCGTGTTCTGGTGTTCCGACGCCGGTCTCGTTCGTGGAGAGCCGCGGACTTGCCGCTCCCGGCAGGGGAGTAGCTAGGGTTTGCGCGGCGAGTTGTGGGAGGGCTACGTCCGCGGGGGATGCGAGCGGAGAGACGGTGTCAGATCTTTTGCGCCGAGCGGCGGCGGCATGGGGGGACGGAGTAGATGCTGGAGAGGAGGGTTGGGTACGGCGACCGATGGACGACGGTGAGTAGACGCTGGAGAGGAGAGTTGGGTACGGCGGCCGGTGGCCGGCGACGTGGCTTGTGATGTGAGAGAAAGGGAGGGGAATCGAGTGTGAGGTGAGTTTTCTTTTTTCCTTTTTTTCCCAGGTGCGAGCTGACTTTCACATTTTTTCGTGTGTCCTTAATGTCAGGGTATAGTTCTACGAAACGTAGTGTGTTGATTGGTCCTTCAGATCGACATCTTGGTATTCTCGCCGTTCTTCAGATCTGGCGAGATCACTTTCTCGTTGTGCCACTGATGTTCGTTCTTATCCGCGACGACGCTGGCGGCCGAGGGCGAGATGGTTCTTCTGGAGCGAAGATGTTGGTCCGGAGGTGGTGGAAATGCCGTTCTTCTCCGACTCCGTGGGGACATCTCCCGATCGTCGTACCACATCGACAAGTGCCTCGCTGCTTGCAGCATGCCTGCTCATCGACTCACAAAGCCTTGTTGGCGATGGCGCAGCCGAGGGTGAAGTTCTTTATCTGGTTGGCCTGCCTTGACAGATGCTGGATGGGGGAGAGACTGGCACGGCGAGGCCTTCCGCATTCGCCGAGCTGCCCGCTCTGCGACCAATCTGTCGAGACCATGAGCAACCTGCTCACAGGTGTTATCACCTGATTTTGGCCAAATCAGGAGACGGGCCGTAAGTGAAGATGGGCTTGAAGGACGTACGCGTGGAGCATCTTCGAAGCGGCCTTGCGCTGAGAGTTTGGGCTAAGTTGCCCATGTATGTAAATTAGTAGATCGTGTTGTGTTTAGATTAAAGAGATAGAGGCCCGTGCACGTTAGGTGCACGCCTCGATTAGAAAGTCCCTTGGACTATAAATATGTATCTAGGGTTATCGGAAAAGGAGGACAATCATCGTTCAAACAAACACAAAATACGGCGCATCGCCACCCCTTCTCTTCGAGGGTTTCTCCCGGGTAAGCACCATGCTGCCTAGATCGCATCTAGCGATCTAGGCAGCGTAAGTTTATTCGTTATCCTTGTACCGCTCGTGCTGAAGCCTTGTTGATGGCGAGCGGTACTATTTATCCTTAGGTGTTTAGGGGCTCGCATTGGTGCTTCCACGTGCATATCTGCGTGGCAATGCCGTCCCTAGACACCTTGCTGCCCTTACGTCCAGCATCTTGCTTGATCATGCTTAGTAGATCCGATCCGTTATAGTTGCTCCCTGCATCTGCAGGGATTAGTTTAATATCTGCATAGTTAGGCCTTATGCTGGGTCGGACGATCCGGTGGTGCGTTAGATGCTGTTTACCGTCCCTGCGAGGGATGTTCCGGGGATCAACGTTATGTTGGTTTTTAGGCCTCTCGTAGGGGTAGTTTGCATTGTCTCTCGTAGCTGCTAGGCCCGATCGCACGTAGGACGTTCCGATTATGCGGTGAAAACCCTAAGCTGTCGTGGATCGCTTCAGCTTTGTCCTGATCAAGCGGGATCCCCATGCCATTGCTAATCCATCAAGGACCATGGGGCGATCGGCTCTTTGAGCCGATCCACAGGGAAACCTGAGAGCCGATAAGGCTCGTATTTAATGTGCACGTGTCTACCATGCAGGAACAATCGAAGCACTAACACCTTCTGACCAGGTCTAGGTCGGGTGGCACGCCCGAGCAACCGCCGGGACGCGCGCGAAGATTTGCGGGACGACGCGAGGTGCCGGGGATCCACTAAGCGGCCCTAGGAGCCTCCCGGCTCTTCGTGTTGCTTAACCAAAGCCCGTCGGGGGTTTTGGAGGGTAACACATTCTGGCACGCCCGGTGGGACATCTTCGCAACATCCACGTCAACACCGACATCCGAGATGGCAGAGGAGCAGATCACATACAAGGATCTCCCTGCGAGCACAAGAAGAAATACGATGAGTGAAGGCCATCTGTGAAGCCAAACTCATCGGCTCCGAGACAACCCGTTCTCGCGACATCAAGCTCGGAGGAAACACGTGTCTGTCGCATGGCGTCAATACGGTAGATCTCAGCCACTCCATAAGAGAACCAGGGTTCTCTTTCGATGTCAATATGGCAGGGTTTGTGATTCGCCATGGCGCGGACAAAGCAGAGAGCAGCCACTCTCGTGGCAAGGATAAAGAGGAGGTCGTTCCACGCGACCGGCCCCAAGACGACGATAGACGGTACCTGACCGAGGAGGAGGTGAGAAGCATGCGGTATCAGCGCCCATTATCCGTGCACCTCCTCAACAAATATGAGCAGCAGTACGACCGACGTCGACGCTACGACGAAGACGATGAGAAACATCGTCGGTCTAATGCAACAGGAGGTATCGTCAGAACGACGGAACGACGTCGCGCCGAGAGGTCAAAGGAGGGCAACGTGGACAAGCAGGGCTGTCCCTTCAAACATTGCTGGGACTCGAAATGAGCCGATTGCCAACAATCGAGAACGCCCACATGCACACAGAAAGGAGAAGGACGAACGAAGTTTCAGTGTTCGAGCGTCTAGGACCTCTCCCACCACAGAGTAAACGAGCTGAGTCATCTCAAGAGGAAGACTTCGAGGAGTCAGATGGAGAAGAAGATAGGTATCACCGACCAAGGTGGTGCCACGATGGACTCAGCCATTCTCGGAAGCGGGTGCAGGCGGCTGCGAAACTTGGAAGAAGCCGGGCACGCACCTGTACACGTTGAAGAGCGCGGTCCGATCTGGCCGCGAAAATCCAGCAAACAGTAGAGACGAAGGCGCGCCCGCCAAAGAAAGTATGGCGCCCCAAACAGGCGAAAGCCGATGCACAGGCATCGCTGATGCCGATGCGGATGCATCGGCTGATACAAACATGGTATTCATACTCCCGTCCGAATTTCGCGCTCCAAGCGACGAGGAAGTTTCAGTGGCTCAATTCGACTGCGGTCCACGACCAGTTATTTTTGAAAAGCCACAAGATAGAAGCTACAGGCATTTGAAAGCCCTATACTTGAAGGGTTACATCATTGGGCAGCCTATCAGCAAGATGTTGGTTGATACCGGAGCGGCAGTCAACATAATGCCGTATTCCATGCTACGTCGTTTGGGGCATTCCAGCGACGATCTGATCAAGACCAACATCACATTAAGCGACTTCAACGGCCAGGCGTCAGAAGCAAAAGGTGTTCTGAATGTAGAGCTTACTGTAGGCCGGAAAACCATACCTACCGCGTTCTTCATCGTTGACAGCAAAAGCAATTATGCCGTCCTATTGGGAAGGGACTGGATTCATGCTAACTGTTGTATCCCGTCTACAATGCACCAATGCATCATACAGTGGGATGGAGATGAAGTGGAAGTCGTTCAAGCGGATGACTCAATCGAGATATCATTAGCTGCCATGAGCGTATGGGAAGCAGATGACCAAGAGCCGCTCTCTGGGATCAGTTTAGAGGGTTGCGAGCGCATCGAAGCCTCGAAAAATGGGGTAAGGCTGGTTTTATCCACCGGCCTAACGGAATAGCACGTCCAAGACATTGGACATACGTGGCAAGGCCGATCCCTGCGATCGGCCCTCAAAAAATGAAAGTAAAGGATCTTATCTCCAACATGCCACGTAGCTACAGTGGAAATCCAAGAAGTTGCAAACCATCGTCAAACATTGCAACAAAGAAGGAGGCCGATTCTAGTAATCGGCCGAAACTATCCTCAACATTCTTTTGTCTGTGTTCAGCATTGATCCAACAGATGCCTGAAGAGCCGATGCCATCAATTACTTGACAGAATCGGCTCGGGGGGCACATAGATGGATGAGATACGAGGATACGGAGCTGGGAACGAATGTCAAATTTCCAGCAGAGTAGCTCAAGTATGGGGGCCGATACGTAAGCAAATCGGCCGCAAAAAACTGAAAAAACTCCAAATTTTTTGAGTTCAGCCGATGCGTAGACATCGACTTAAGGATTCAAAGCCGATGCACGGCCATCCCTTCAAGGACTTCCAACTCCTTCTGCAAGACTTCAAGCTCGGCAGCACCAGCAGAAACATCAAGCTAGATATGGGTGAGCCCGACGAAGGAGCAGGTCTCTCCTGAGACCAGGAGGACGTCGATGATGAAGCGATCGGCTACGGCATGTTTTGATCAAGGTTTGGGCTACGGTGGCGACTTGGTCGGCGTTACTGTCAAAGGCTGTTACGACCAAAGTGGGGGAGAGCATCAGGAAACATCCTCACCGGGAGCTGCATCAGCCTGCCAAAGATGATGAGCCAATCTGATCAGCAAGACGCAGGACTTGAACGGAGGAAGCTCGGGGGGCAGTTGGCCATGAAGGATCCTTCGCTATAGGAAGCCGATTTTTTCGTAATCGGTTGGCCCTGCATCACAGCTTGTCTGAGGAACGGTGCTGATGTCGCCAAAAATATCAGTTTCCGCATACAAGTCAGTTGAGTGACACGCCCAGGGCTCTATTGTAGGCACCTGCCCGAAACCAGATGGCCAGCCCGTTGGGTTGGCTGGTAAGAGTCATGATCTTGTTTGAGGTTTCATGGGGCAAAGCCGACGCTTGGTCGTCGACTCAAAGGATACGGTGGTTACAAGCAGAAGTCTTATGGAGCGGCCATCACCAAATCGGCAGTGTTTGCGCAAGCCTACGGATCAGGTTAGGGTCATGAGGACAACCGATGATCATCCGATGATCTCCTAGAGCTGAACCATTTGCACCAGAAGCTGGCTCCTTGAGCGCAAGCGTTCTCGCCTTGTTTTTAAAATGGAGTAGCTCGGGGGGCAGCTAGCTCTGAAACATCGATGATCTGGAGAGCCGATTTTGTGGAATTCAGCTAACACAGCGCTGCAGTTGGGAAGCCGATGGTGGCCCAATCGGCTGGTCTGTTTTTATCCTCGCCTGGATTAAGGCTCGGGGGGCAACTCGCCCGTGAGGTTCCTTGTTCTCTGGAGCCGATTTGTTTGAAATCGGCCTGCTCTGCATCACGACTCGTCGAGAGAGGGTGAATTACTGCAGAAGGGAATGGCTGGAGGTGATGGGAGGAAGCAACGATCGTTGATGGGCTCCGGACCAGGTGTGACTACAAAGGAATGAAGCATTACAAGGACAGTTGTGGGCGAATAATGCCTGTTCGCAAAAGTATTAGCTTCAGTATCGGAGTTGTTCTATCGACAGTCCTAAGACCTCCTGAAGGCGAAGAGGGTCGGGAGACGAGGATGCCGCTAAAGTCCAACGCTCCGTTCGTTGGATCTACATTACCAGGATCTGGGGTTTGCACGGTTGTGGCTCGACCAGGAATTGGAAGTTCGGGTGGATTTACCTCAAATCTGTCATGAGAGTCCGATGCGCCGCCATCGACTCATTGAGCACTGACCAAATTGACAGTCGGCAGGCTCAGTACAAAGGGCAATCGGTTAAATTATCATGAAGAAGTTTAGCAAAAATCAAGTTGGGGAAATTCTTCATTGATAAACTAAATTTCTTACATAAGAGTGTTGGAGATATGCCCAAGAGGCAATAATAAAAGTGGTTATTATATATCTTTATGTTTATGATAAATGTTTATATACCATGCTATAATTGTATTAACCGAAACATTGATACATGTGTGATATGTAAACAACAAAGAGTCCCTAGTAAGCCTCTTAACTAGCTTGTTGATTAATAGATGATTAGTTTCATAATCATGAACATTGGATGTTATTAATAACAAGGTTATATCATTGTATGAATGATGTAATGGACACACCCATTTAAGCATAGCATAAGATCACGTCATTAAGTTATTTGCTATAAGCTTTCAATACATAGTTACCTAGTCCTTATGACCATGAGATCATGTAAATCACTTATACCGGAAAGGTACTTTGATTACATCAAACGCCACTGCGTAAATGGGTGGTTATAAAGGTGGGATTAAGTATCCGGAAAGTATGAGGCATATGGATCAATAGTGGGATTTGTCCATCCCGATGACGGATAGATATACTCTGGGCCCTCTCGGTGGAATGTCGTCTAATGTCTTGCAAGCATATGAATAAGTTCATAAGAGACCACATACCACGGTACGAGTAAAGAGTACTTGTCGGAGACGAGGTTGAACAAGGTATAGTGTGATACCGATGATCAAACCTCGGACAAGTAAAATATCGCGTGACAAAGGGAATTGGTATCGTATGTGTATGGTTCATTCGATCACTAAAGTCATCGTTGAATATGTGGGAGCCATTATGGATCTCCAGATCCCGCTATTGGTTATTGGTCGGAGTGAGTACTCAACCATGTCCGCATAGTTCACGAACCGTAGGGTGACACACTTAAAGTTGGATGTTGAAATGGTAGTACTTGAATATGGAATGAAGTTGGAATATTTGTTCGGAGTCCCGGATGGGATCCCGGACATCACGAGGAGTTCCGGAATGGTCCGGAGAATAAGATTCATATATAGGATGTCATTTTATGTGAATAAAATGATGCGGAAGGTTCTATGGAAGGTTCTAGAAGGTTCTAGAAAAGTCCGGAAGAAACCACCAAGGAAGGTGGAGTCCACATGGGACTCCACCTCCATGGCCGGCCAACCCTAGTGGGGAGGAGTCCCAAGTGGACTCCCCTTAGGGGGCCGGCCACCCCCCCATGGAAGGTGGAATTCCCACCTCTAGTGGGAGGGAAAGTTTCCCACCATATGGAAGGTTTTGGTTTCGGGTCTTATTCGAAGACTTGGACACCAACACTTGGGATCCACCTATATAAACAAGGGCCAAGGGAGGGGGCCGACCACCCCAAGACCACAAGCTGGCCGCCCCCCATAGAGTGGCCGGCCACCCCCTCCCAAACCCTAGCTTTGCTCCTCCACTTCATATTGCCCGCATAGCTTAGCGAAGCTCCGCCGGACTTCTACACCGCCACCGACACCACGCCGTCGTGCTGTCGGATTCAAGAGGAGCTACTACTTCCGCTGCCCGCTGGAACGGGAGGTGGACGTCGTCTTCATCAACAACCGAACGTGTGACCGAGTACGGAGGTGCTGCCCGTTCGTGGCGCCGGAACCGATCGTGATCAAGATCTTCTACGCGCTTTTGCAAGCGGCAAGTGAACGTCTACCGCAGCAACAAGAGCCTCCTCTTGTAGGCTTTGGAATCTCTTCAAGGGTGAGTGATGTCTACGGGTGCTTCTATTCTTGTAGACAGTGTTGGGCCTCCAAGAGCAGAGGTTTGTAGAACAGCAGCAAGTTTCCCTTAAGTGGATCACCCAAGGTTTATCGAACTCTGGGAGGAAGAGGTCAAAGATATCCCTCTCAAGCAACCCTGTAATCACAAAGCAAGAAGTCTCTTGTGTCCCCAACACACCAAATACACTTGTCAGTGTATAGGTGCACTAGTTCGGCGAAGAGATAGTGAAATACAAGTAATATGGATGTATATGAGTGGTAATAGCAATCTGAATAAAATATGGCAGCGAGTAAACATGCAACAGAACAGTAAATAAACGGTGTTTTCAGTATTGGAAACAAGGCCTAGGGATCCTGCTTTCACTAGTGGACACTCTCAACAATGATCACATAATAGGACTACTCTACACTCTTTTGTTGGATGATGAACGCATTGCGTAGGATTACAACCCTCAATGCCGGAGTTAACAAGCTCCACAATGCAATGTTCATATTTAAATAACCTTAGAGTGCAAGATAGATCAACATAATTACACCAAGAACTAACATAGCATGCACACTGTCACCATCATGCATATGTAGGAGGAATAATACACATCAATACCATCATAGCAATAATTAACTTCATAATCTACAAGAGATCATAATCATAGCCTATGCCAAGTACTCACACGGTGCACACACACCATTACACACATGGAGGAGGAATAGAGTACTTTAATAACATCACTAGAGTAGCACATAGACGATATTCAACTAGATCACATAAAGAGAGAGATGAACCACATAGCTACGCGGAGCCCTCAGCCCCGGGGGTGAATTACTCCCTCCTCATCATGGAGGCAGCGATGGCGGTGAAGATGGCGGTGGAGACGGCGGTGGAGACGGCTCCGGGGCAATTCCCCGTCCGGCAGGTGCCTAACAAGAGAGATGTCCCCGAATCTTGGATGGCGGCGGCTCTAAGGTTTTTTCCGTATCGTGGTCTCTAGGGTTTTAGGTGGGACCGGGAGACGGCGTCGCGGCTCGGGCGGGTAGGCGGGAGGCGGGCCAACCCTAGGCCGCGCCGCCACCCCTGGTGGGCCTGTCCCCCCTCCTCCTCGTCCCCGGAGCTTCGTGGAAAAATAGGAACCGGGCGTTGATTTCGTCCAATTCCGAGATATTTCGTTACTAGGATTTCTGAAACCAAAAACAGCAGAAAACAGAACTGGCACTTCGCATCTTGTTAATAGGTTAGTTCCAGAAAATGCATAAATATGACATATAATGTGTATAAAACATGTAGGTATCATCAATAAAGTAGCATGGAACATAAGAAATTATCGATACGTTGGAGACGTATCAGCATCCCCAAGCTTAGTTCTGCTCGTCCCGAGCAGGTAAAACGATAACAAAGATAATTTCTTAAGTGACATGCCATCATAACCTTGATCATATTGTAAACATATGTAATGAATGCAGCGATCAAAACAATGGTAATGACATGAGTAAACAATTGAATCATAAAGCAAAGACTTTTCATGAATAGTACTTCAAGACAAGCATCAATAAGTCTTGTATAAAAGTTAACTCATAAAGCAATAATTCAAAGTAGAGGTATTGAAGCAACACAATGGAAGATTAAGTTTCAGCGGTTGCTTTCAACTTATAACATGTATATCTCATGGATAATTGTCAACATAGAGTAATATAACAAATGCAATAAGCAAGTATGTAGGAATCAATGCACAGTTCACACAAGTGTTTGCTTCTTGAGGTGGAGAGAAATAGGTAAACTGACTCAACAATAAAAGTAAAAGAAAGGTCCTTCAAAGAGGAAAGCATCGATTGCTGTATTTGTGCTAGAGCTTTGATTTTGAAAACATAAAGAGAGCATAAAAGTAAAGTTTTGAGAGGTGTTTGTTGTTGTCAACGAATGGTAGCGGGCACTCTAACTACCTCATCAACCAGACTTTCAAGAGCGGCTCCCATGAAGGACGTTATCTCTACCAGCAAGGTAGATCATCCCTCTTCTCTTTTGTTTACACATGTACTTTAGTTTAGTTTTTCTTTATTTATGGATGACACTCCCCCCAACCTTTTGCTTACACAAGCCATGGCTAACCGAATCCTCGGGTGCCTTCCAACATTCACATACCATGGAGGAGTGTCTATTTGCAAATTTAAGTTGCTTACTGATAGATCAGAGCAAAACATGTGAAGAGAATTATTAATGCAAGTTAATTAATTGAGGCTGGGAACCTCATTGCCAGCTCTTTTTGCAAAATTATTGGATAAGCGGATGAAGCCACTAGTCCATTGTGAAAGTCTGTCCAAGTAAATGACAAGATTGAAAGATAAAACACCACATACTTCCTCATGAGCTATAAAACATTGACACAAATAAGAGGTAATAACTTTTGAATTGTTTAAAGATAGCACTCAAGCAATTTACTTTGGAATGGCGGAGAAATACCATGTAGTAGGTAGGTATGGTGGACACAAATGGCATGAATATTGGCTCAAGTATTTGGATGCATGAGAAGTATTCCCTCTCGATACAAGGTTTAGGCTAGCAAGGTTATTTGAAACAAACACAAGGATGAACCAGGTGCAGCAAAACTCACATAAAAGACATATTGTAAACATTATAAGACTCTACACCGTCTTCCTTGTTGTTCAAAACTCAATACTAGATATTATCTAGACTCTAGAGAAACCAAATATGCAAATCAAATTTTAGCAAGCTCTATGTATTTCTTCATTAATGGGTGCAAAGCATATGATGCAAGAGCTTAAACATGAGCACAACAATTGCCAAGTATCACATTATCCAAGACATTTTAAAATTACTACATGTAGCATTTCCCAATTCCAACCATATAACAATTTAACGAAGAGGAAACTTCGCCATGAATATTATGAGCTAAGAACACATGTGTTCATACGAACCAGCGGAGCGTGTCTCTCTCCCAAACAATCATTTATTCAAACAAAAACAAAAACAAAAGCATACAGACGCTCCAAGTAAAGTACATAAGATGTGACCGAATAAAAATATAGTTTCACTAGAAGAAACCTGATAAGTTGTCGATGAAGAAGGGGATGCCTTGGGCATCCCCAAGCTTAGATGCTTGAGTCTTCTTAAAATATGCAGGGATGAACCACCGGGGCATCCCCAAGCTTAGACCTTTCACTCTTCTCGATCACATTATATCACCCTTCTATTGACCCTTGAAAACTTCTGCCACACCAAACTTCAAGCAAACTCATTAGAGGGTTAGTGCATAATCAAAATTCACATGTTCAGAGGTGACACAATCATTCTTAACACTTCTGGACATTGCACAAAACTTCTGAAAGTTAATGGAACAAAGAAACTCATTCAACTTAACAAAAGCGGCAATGCGAAATAAAAGGCAGAATCTGTCAAAAACAGAACAGTCCGTAAAGACGAATTTAAATATGGCACCAGACTTGCTCAAACGGAAAAGCTCAAAACTAATGAAAGTTGCGTACATATCTGAGGATCACGCTCGTAAATTGGCAGATTTTTTCGAATTTTCTACAGAGAACTGTGCCCAGATTCGTGACAGACAGCAATGCTGTTTCTGCGCAGCGATCCCAAATATAACATCAACTTTGACATAGAAACTTTACTTGGCACAAAAACATGATAAGGAGAGGTTGCTACAGTAGTAAACAACTTCCAAGACACAAATATAAAACAAAGTACTGTAGCAAAATAACACATGGGTTATCTCCCAAGAAGTTCTTTTCTTTATAGCCATTAAGATGGGCTCAGCAGTTTTAATGACTCTCAAGAAATAGTATTTGAAGCAAAAGAGAGCATCAAGAGGCAAATTCAAAACACATTTAAGTCTAACATGCTTCCTATGCATAGGAATCTTGTAAATAAACAAGTTCATGAAGAGCAAAGTAACAAGCATAGGAAGATAAAACAAGTGTAGCTTCAAAAATTTCAGCACATAGAGAGGTGTTTTAGTAACATGAAAATTTTTACAACCATATTTTCCTCTCTCATAATAACTTTCAGTAGCATCATGAGCAAACTCAACAATATAACTATCACATAAAGCATTCTTATCATGAGTCTCATGCATAAAATAATTACTACTCCCAACATAAGCATAATCAATTTTATTAGTTGTAGTGGGAGCAAATTCAACAAAGTAGCTATCAAATATAGGAGGTATATTGTAATCATAATCAAATTTATCCTCCATAACAGGTGGTAACAAAAGACTACTATCATTATAATCATCATAAATAGGAGGCAAAGTATCATCAAAGTAAATTTTCTCCTCAATGCTTGGGGGACTAAAAATATCATGCTCATCAAAGCCAGCTTCCCCAAGCTTAGAATTTTCCATAGCATTAGCAACAATGGTGTTCAAAGCATTCATACTAATAACATTCCCATTATCATGCATATAAAGTTCCATGGGTTTTTTAATTCTCTCTTCAAACACATCATGTCCTAATTCAAGATAAAGTTCATAAAGATCTCTCATATTTTTGTTGTTTTCCATTATGCCTAACTAGTGTAAACAAGAAACCAAATGTCGCAATTGCAGAGTCTAAAGGAAATAGCTTCGAGTACTTACAACGCGCCGGAAAATAGCTTAGTAGCCGAGATCCGGAGTGTGAGTACCTTTTACCTTTCCTCCCCGGCAACGGCGCCAGAAAAATTACTTGATGTCTACGGTGCTTCTATTCTTGTAGACAGTGTTGGGCCTCCAAGAGCAGAGAGGTTTGTAGAACAGCAAGTTTCCCTTAAGTGGATCACCCAAGGTTTATCGAACTCAGGGAGGAAGAGGTCAAAGATATCCCTCTCAAGCAACCCTGTAATCACAAAGCAAGAAGTCTCTTGTGTCCCCAACACACCAAATACACTTGTCGGGTGTATAGGTGCACTAGTTCGGCGAAGAGATAGTGAAATACAAGTAATATGGATGTATATGAGTGGTAATAGCAATCTGAATAAAATATGGCAGCGAGTAAACATGCAACAGAACAGTAATAAACGGTGTTTTCAGTATTGGAAACAAGGCCTAGGGATCCTGCTTTCACTAGTGGACACTCTCAACAATGATCACATAATAGGACTACTCTACACTCTTTTGTTGGATGATGAACGCATTGCGTAGGATTACGCGAACCCTCAATGCCGGAGTTAACAAGCTCCACAATGCAATGTTCATATTTAAATAACCTTAGAGTGCAAGATAGATCAACATAATTACACCAAGAACTAACATAGCATGCACACTGTCACCATCATGCATATGTAGGAGGAATAATACACATCAATACCATCATAGCAATAATTAACTTCATAATCTACAAGAGATCATAATCATAGCCTATGCCAAGTACTCACACGGTGCACACACTATCACCATTACACACATGGAGGAGGAATAGAGTACTTTAATAACATCACTAGAGTAGCACATAGACGATATTCAACTAGATCACATAAAGAGAGAGATGAACCACATAGCTACAGCGGAGCCCTCAGCCAATTACTCCCTCCTCATCATGGAGGCAGCGATGGCGGTGAAGATGGCGGTGGAGACGGCGGTGGAGACGGCTCCGGGGGCAATTCCCCGTCCGCAGGGTGCCGGAACAGAGTTCTGTCCCCCGAATCTTGATTTCGCGATGGCGGCGGCTCTGGAAGGTTTTTCTCCGTATCGTGGTCTCTCCGTAAGGGTTTTTAGGTCAGGGACCTTTATATAGGCGAAGAGGCGGCGTCAGAAGGTCGAAGAGGCGGCCGGGGGTAAGGCGGCGCGGGCCAACCCTAGGCCGCGCCGGCCACCCTCTGGTGGGCCTGGCCCCCCCTGTCCTTCCCGGTGTTGGAAGCTTCGTGGAAAAATAGGAACCTGGGCGTTGATTTCGTCCAATTCCGAATATTTCGTTACTAGGATTTCTGAAACCAAAAACAGCGGAACGGCACTTCGGCATCTTGTTAATAGGTTAGTTCCAAAAATGCATAAATATGACATATAATGTGTATAAAACATGTAGGTATCATCAATAAAGTAGCATGGAACATAAGAAATTATCGATACGTTGGAGACGTATCACAGTCCCCAATCCCTCGTTGCTACCGTCTAGATTGCATCTTGGCTTGGATTGCGTGTTCGCCGTAGGAAAATTTTTGTTTTCTATGCTACGTTATCCTACAGTGGTATCAGAGCCGTGTCTATGCATAGATGGTTGCACGAGTAGAACACAATGGTTTGTGGGCGTTGATGCTCTTGTTATCTTTAGTTGAGTACTTTGCATCTTTGTGGCATAGTGGGATGAAGCGGCTCGGGCTAACTTTACATGACCGCGTTCATGAGATTTGCTCCACGCTTGACATGCAACTTGTATTGCATAAGTGGCTTTGCGGGTGTCTGTCTCTCCTACTATAGTGAAGATTCAATTTACTCTTCTATTGACAACACTAGTATCACCGTTGTGGTTCATGTTCGTAGGTAGATTGGATCTTGCTCGAAAACCCTAAACCACGTAAAATATGCAAACCAAATTAGAGAACGTCTAACTTGTTTTTGCAGGGTTTGGTGATGTGATATGGCCATAATGTGATGATGAATATGTATGAGATGATCATTATTGTATTGTGGCAACCGGCAGGAGCCTTATGGTTGTCTTTAAATTTCATGTTGAGTAGTATTTCAAAGTAGTTGTAATAGTTGCTACATGGAGGACGATCATGAAGACGGCGCCATTGACCTTGGTGCTTCGCCGACGATGATGGAGATCATGCCCGTTGATGATGGAGATCATGTCCGTACTTTGGAGATGAAGATCAAAGGCGCAAAGACAAAAGGGCCATATCATATCACATATGAACTGCATGTGATGTTAATCCTTTTATGCATCTTATTTTGCTTAGATCGCGACGGTAGCATTATAAGATGATCCCTCTCACTAAAATCTCAAGATAATAAAGTGTTCATCCTTAGTAGCACCGTTATCAAGTCTTATCGTTTCGAAGCATCTCGTGATGATCGGGTGTGATAGATTCGATAAGTACATATGACGGGTGCAAGACAGTTTGCACATGCGGATACTAAGGTGGCCTTGACGAGCCTAGCATGTAAAGACATGGTCTCGGAACACGTGATACCGAAAGGTAGAGCATGAATCATATGATTGATATGATGAACATTTTGAGTGTTCGCCATTGAAATTACATCTTGTCTCGTGATGATCGGGCATAGGTGTGATGGATTTGGTTCATGTGATCACTAAGACAATGCGAGGGATATTGTTTTGAGTGGGAGTTCACCTAGATTTTTAATTATGTAGAATTAAAATTTGAACTCAATTTGTCATAAACTTAGTCTAAACTATTGCAAATATGTTGTAGATATGGCGTCCTCAATCAATTTTAACCAGTTCCTAGAGAAAGAAAAGCTTAAGAGCAACGGTAGCAACTTCACCGACTGGTTCCGTCATGTGAGGATCTTCCTCAATGGCGGAAATCTGCAATATGTGCTTGATGCACCGCTAGGTGACCCTCCTGCAGAAACTGAAACCGATGAAGTAAAGAATGTTTACATGACTCGGAAAACTCGGTACTCTCAAGTTCAGTGTGCCATCTTATGCAGTCTGGAATCCGATCTTCAAAAACGTTTTGAGCACCACGATCCTCATGAGTTGATAAAAGAGTTGAAGACTATTTTTGAGACTCATGCGGCCGTGGAATGCTATGAAGCATCGAAACACTTTTTCAGCTGTATGATGGAAGAAGGCAGCTCCATCAGTGAGCACATGCTCGTTATGACCGGGCATGCGAAGAAACTCAGTGACTTGGGAATAGTGATTCCTAACAGACTGGGGATTAATCGTGTCCTTCAATCACTGCCACCAAGTTACAAGAACTTTGTGATGAACTACAATATGCAGAACATGAACAAGGAGTTTCCTGAACTCTTTGGCATGCTAAAAGCTGCTGAGATTGAGATCAAGAAAGAGCACCAAGTGTTGATGGTCAACAAGACCACCAGCTTCAAGAAAGGGCAAGTCTAAAGGCAAGAACAAGAAGAGTGGCAAGAAAGCTACCACGCCTCCTGTGAAACCTAAGTCTGGCCCTAAGCCCGATGCTGAGTGCTATTACTGCAAGGAGAAGGGACACTGGAAGCGTAATTGCTCCAAGTATTTGGCGGATCTGAAGAGCGGCCTTGTCAAGAAGAATAAAGAAGGTATATCTGATATACATGTTATAGATGTTTATCTCACTAGTTCTCGTTCTAGTACCTGGGTATTTGATACTGGTTCGGTTGCTCATATTTGTAACTCGAAACAGGAACTAAAGAATAAACGACAACTGCTGAAAGATGAAGTGACGATGCGCGTTGGAAACGGATCCAAGGTCAATGTGATCGCAGTCGGGACACTTCCTCTACATCTACCTTCGGGATTAGTTTTAAGCCTAAATAATTGTTATTATGTACCCGCGTTGAGCATGAACATTATATCAGGATCTTGTTTAATGCAAGACGGTTATTCATTCAAGTCTGAGAATAATGGTTGTTCTATTTTTATGAATAATATCTTTTATGGTCGAGCACCACAAAAGAATGGCTTATTTCTGTTAGATCTCGATAGTAGTAATACGCATATACATAACATTGATGCTAAGCGAATTAAATTGAATGATAATTCTACTTATATGTGGCACTGTCGTCTTGGTCATATTGGAGTGAAACGCATGAAGAAACTCCATACGATGGATTACTTGAATCACTTGACTTTGAGTCACTTGATAGATGCGAAGCATGTCTGATGGGAAAAATGACTAAGACTCCATTCTCGGGTATGATGGAGCGAGCTACTGACTTATTGGAAATCATACACACAGATGTATGTGGACCAATGAGTGTAGCATCGCGCGGTGGTTATCGTTATGTTCTAACCTTCACAGATGATTTGAGTAGATATGGGTATATCTATTTAATGAAACATAAATCCGAAACTTTCGAGAAGTTTAAGGAATTCCAAAGTGAAGTAGAAAATCAACGTAACAAGAAGATTAAATTTCTACGATCTGATCGCGGAGGTGAATATCTGAGTTATGAGTTTAGCATGCATTTAAAGAAATGCGGAATACTTTCACAATTGCCGGGAACACCACAATGAAACGGTGTGTCCGAACGTCGTAATCGAACTCTCTTAGATATGGTTCGTTCTATGATGTCTCTTACTGATTTGCCGTTATCATTTTGGAGTTATGCATTAGAGACAGCCGCATTCACTTTAAATAGAGCACCATCAAAATCCGTTGAAACGACGCCGTATGAATTATGGTTTAATAAGAAACCTAAGCTGTCGTTCCTAAAAGTTTGGGGTTGCGAAGCCTATGTAAAAAAGTTACAACCGGACAAGCTAGAACCCAAAGCGGAGAAATGCGTCTTCATAGGATACCCTAAGGAAACTATAGGGTACACTTTCTATCACAGATCCGAAGGCAAGATCTTTGTTGCTAAGAACGGAACCTTTCTTGAGAAAGAATTTCTCACTAAAGAAGTGACTGGAAGAAAAGTAGAACTCGATGAGATTGAAGAATCTCTACTCGTTGATCAGAGTAGCGCAGTACCGGAAAATGTTCCTGTACCACCTACACCGGCAACAGAGGAAGCTAATGATAATGATCATGAAACTTCAAATGAGACAGCTACTGAACCTCGCAGATCGACAAGGGATCGTGCCACTCCAGATTGGTATGATCCTTGTCTAAATGTCATGATTGTGGATAACAATGATGAGGACCCTGCGACGTATGAAGAAGCGATGATGAGCCCAGATTCCAACAAATGGCAAGAAGCCATGAAATCCGAAATGGGATCCATGTATGATAACAAAGTATGGACTTTGGTAGAATTACCTGATAGCCGCAAGGCTGTCGAGAATAAATGGATCTTCAAGAGAAAAACAGATGCTGATGGTAATATTACTGTCTATAAAGCTCGACTTGTCGCAAAGGGTTTCCGACAAATTCAAGGTGTTGACTACGATGAGACTTTCTCACCTGTAGCGAAGCTAAAATCTGTGAGGATTTTGTTAGCAATAGCTGCATTTTTCGATTATGAGATTTGGCAGATGGATGTCAAAACGGCGTTCCTTAATGGAGACATTGAGGAAGAGTTGTATATGGTACAACCCAAAGGTTTTGTCGATCCTAAAAATGCTGACAAAGTATGCAAACTTCAGCGTTCAATCTATGGACTGAAGCAAGCATCGAGAAGTTGGAACCGACGTTTTGATAAGGTAATCAAAGACTTCGGGTTTATAGTGTCATGGAGAGGCCTGTATTTACAAGAAAGTGAGTGGGAGCTCTGTAGCATTCCTGATATTATATGTAGATGACATATTATTGATTGGGAATGATATAGAACTATTAAGCAGTGTAAAGGGTTATTTGAATAATAGTTTTTCAATGAAAGACCTTGGTGAAGCATCATACATATTAGGCATCAAGATTTATAGAGATAGATCAAGACGTCTAATAGGGCTATCACAGAGTACATACCTGGACAAGATTCTGAAGAAGTTTAGAATGGACGAAAGTAAGAAAGGATTCTTACCTATGTTACCAGGCAAGGTCTTGAGTAAGACTCAAGGACCGGCTACGGCAGAAGAAAGAGAAAGGATGAGTCAGATCCCCTATGCCTCGGCAGTAGGCTCTATCATGTATGCCATGCTATGTACAAGACCGGATATAGCACATGTTGTTAGTTTAACTAGCAGATATCAAAGTGATCCAGGAATGGAACACTGGACAGCGGTCAAGAATATCCTGAAGTACTTGAAAAGAACTAAGGATATGTTTCTTTGTTATGGAGGTGACCAAGAGCTCGTTGTAACAAGTTACACCGATGCAAGTTGGAACACTGATCCTGATGACTCTAAGTCACAATCTGGGTACGTGTTTATATTGAATGGTGCTGCAGTAAGCTGGGCAAGCTCGAAGCAGTGCACGGTGGCGAAATCCTCAACAGAATCGGAGTACATAGCGGCTTCAGAGGCTTCATCAGAAGCGGTATGGATGAAGAGGTTCATTATAGAGCTCGGTGTGGTTCCTAGTGCATTGGACCCATTTGTCATCTACTGTGATAACATGGGTGCCATCGCCAATGCACAAGAACCAAGGTCACACAAGAGGCTGAAGCATATCAAGCTGCGTTACCACTCGATTCGCGAGTACATCGAAGATGGAGAAGTAAAGATTTGCAAAGTACACACTGATCTGAATGTAGCAGATCCGTTGACTAAAGCTCTCCCTAGGGCAAAGCATGACCAACACCAGAATGCCATGGGTGTTAGGTATATTACAATGTAATCTAGATTATTGACTCTAGTGCAAGTGGGAGACTGTTGGAGATATGCCCAAGAGGCAATAATAAAAGTGGTTATTATATATCTTTATGTTTATGATAAATGTTTATATACCATGCTATAATTGTATTAACTGAAACATTGATACATGTGTGATATGTAAACAACAAAGAGTCCCTAGTAAGCCTCTTAACTAGCTTGTTGATTAATAGATGATTAGTTTCATAATCATGAACATTGGATGTTATTAATAACAAGGTTATATCATTGTATGAATGATGTAATGGACACACCCATTTAAGCATAGCATAAGATCACGTCATTAAGTTATTTGCTATAAGCTTTCAATACATAGTTACCTAGTCCTTATGACCATGAGATCATGTAAATCACTTATACCGGAAAGGTACTTTGATTACATCAAACGCCACTGCGTAAATGGGTGGTTATAAAGGTGGGATTAAGTATCCGGAAAGTATGAGTTGAGGCATATGGATCAATAGTGGGATTTGTCCATCCCGATGACGGATAGATATACTCTGGGCCCTCTCGGTGGAATGTCGTCTAATGTCTTGCAAGCATATGAATAAGTTCATAAGAGACCACATACCACGGTACGAGTAAAGAGTACTTGTCAGGAGACGAGGTTGAACAAGGTATAGTGTGATACCGATGATCAAACCTCGGACAAGTAAAATATCGCGTGACAAAGGGAATTGGTATCGTATGTGTATGGTTCATTCGATCACTAAAGTCATCGTTGAATATGTGGGAGCCATTATGGATCTCCAGATCCCGCTATTGGTTATTGGTCGGAGTGAGTACTCAACCATGTCCGCATAGTTCACGAACCGTAGGGTGACACACTTAAAGTTGGATGTTGAAATGGTAGTACTTGAATATGGAATGAAGTTGGAATATTTGTTCGGAGTCCCGGATGGGATCCCGGACATCACGAGGAGTTCCGGAATGGTCCGGAGAATAAGATTCATATATAGGATGTCATTTTATGTGAATAAAATGATGCGGAAGGTTCTATGGAAGGTTCTAGAAGGTTCTAGAAAAGTCCGGAAGAAACCACCAAGGAAGGTGGAGTCCACATGGGACTCCACCTCCATGGCCGGCCAACCCTAGTGGGGAGGAGTCCCAAGTGGACTCCCCCTTAGGGGGCCGGCCAACCCCCCCATGGAAGGTGGAATTCCCACCTCTAGTGGGAGGGAAAGTTTCCCACCATATGGAAGGTTTTGGTTTCGGGTCTTATTCGAAGACTTGGACACCAACACTTGGGATCCACCTATATAAACAAGGGCCAAGGGAGGGGGCCGGCCACCCCAAGACCACAAGCTGGCCGCCCCCCATAGAGTGGCCGGCCACCCCCTCCCAAACCCTAGCTTTGCTCCTCCACTTCATATTGCCCGCATAGCTTAGCGAAGCTCCGCCGGACTTCTACACCGCCACCGACACCACGCCGTCGTGCTGTCGGATTCAAGAGGAGCTACTACTTCCGCTGCCCGCTGGAACGGGAGGTGGACGTCGTCTTCATCAACAACCGAACGTGTGACCGAGTACGGAGGTGCTGCCCGTTCGTGGCGCCGGAACCGATCGTGATCAAGATCTTCTACGCGCTTTTGCGGCAAGTGAACGTCTACCGCAGCAACAAGAGCCTCCTCTTGTAGGCTTTGGAATCTCTTCAAGGGTGAGTCTCGACAATCCCCTCGTTGCTACCGTCTTCTAGATTGCATCTTGGCTTGGATTGCGTGTTCGCCGTAGGAAAATTTTTGTTTTCTATGCTACGTTATCCTACAAAGAGCCGATTGCTCTCAAAAGGAGATCCTAGGGGATACATTGCCCTGTCTACGGCTACTGGCTAAGGTCCTATCTAGGGGCCATTGCTGCCCTCGTCGTCGTCGTCATCGCCGTCGCTCCAGCCCGGCTCGTCGCCGTCAGCGGCCACCGGCAGGACCCTCGTCGTCTTCGTCCTCCTCGTCGGCGTCGTCGTCGTCCACCGCCGAAGTCGCTGAGGTTCCCGGGCCAAGGGCGTGGCGCTTGGCCGGCGGCTCGTCGGAAGAGCTGTCATCTTCTTCTTCCTCCTCCTTCTCCTCCTCCTCGGAGGAGGGGCCCCGTCCCAGGGAAGGTGGTCGTCGTCGCTTTCCTCCACCGCTTCCTCATTGGCGAGGAAGAGGTCGCTCTCCCGTCGGTCGGGACTGGTCGTCCTCTGACCAGAGAAATCGTGGCTTGGTTCGTCCCCGGCCTCGATGGCGCGGCAGGTGTTGGCCGCATGGGCTTCATCCGGGTTCCACTTCGGCGTCGGCTCGCGGAAGGGGGAGGACTGCGCGGAAAGATCCGATGAAGAGGAAGACATGGTGGCACAGGAGGGTTTTTCTTTGGAAGTGTTAGTGCAAGGAGGATGAGGAAGAGCACTACAGGAAGTGGCCGAATAAAAGGGGGAATATATGGTTTAATGCCTAAGCGTTCCCGAGGACGTGGTGCCAACCGTCAAGTCGTGCGAGAGAAGCGAGGAGGCAAGAGTCATGATGAAGAATACTGCGACGGTTCTGCTCTGCCACGACATGACCCCTCGAGGAAAAACAGATGGTTTTGATATTATCATTACCAAAACCAGGGGGGCATGTGTTATCACCTGATTTTGGCCAAATCAGGAGACGGGCCGTAAGTGAAGATGGGCTTGAAGGACGTACGCGTGGAGCATCTTCGAAGCGGCCTTGCGCTGAGAGTTTGGGCTAAGTTGCCCATGTATCTGTAAATTAGTAGATCGTGTTGTGTTTAGATTAAAGAGATAGAGTCTGGCCCGTGCACGGTTAGGTGCACGCCTCGATTAGAAAGTCCCTTGGACTATAAATATGTATCTAGGGTTATCGGAAAAGGGGGACAATCATCGTTCAAACAAACACAAAATACGGCGCATCGCCACCCCTTCTCTTCGAGGGTTTCTCCCGGGTAAGCACCATGCTGCCTAGATCGCATCTAGCGATCTAGCGTAAGTTTATTCGTTATCCTTGTACCGCTCGTGCTGAAGCCTTGTTGATGGCGAGCGGTACTATTTATCCTTAGGTGTTTAGGGGCTCGCATTGGTGCTTTCACGTGCATATCTGCGTGGCAATGCCGTCCCTAGACACCTTGCTGCCCTTACGTCGATCTAGACGTAAGGGCAGCATCTTGCTTGATCATGCTTAGTAGATCCGATCCGTTATAGTTGCTCGCATCTGCAGGATTAGTTTAATATCTGCATAGTTAGGCCTTATGCTGGGGTCGGACGATCCGGTGGTGCGTTAGATGCTGTTTACCGTCCCTGCGAGGGATGTTCCGGGGATCAACGTTATGTTGGTTTTAGGCCTCTCGTAGGGGTAGTTTGCATTGTCTCTCGTAGCTGCTAGGCCCGATCGCACGTAGGACGTTCCGATTATGCGGTGAAAACCCTAAACTATCGTGGATCGCTTCAGCTTTGTCCTGATCAAGCAGGATCCCCATGCCATTGCTAATCCATCAAGGACCATGGGGCGATCGGCTCTTTGAGCCGATCCACAGAACCTGAGAGCCGATAAGGCTCGTATTTAATGTGCACGTGTCTACCATGCAACAATCGAAGCACTAACACCTTCCGACCAGGTCTAGGTCAGGTGGCACGCCGGCAACCGCCAGGACGCGCGCGAAGATTTACGGGACGACGCGAGGTGTCAGGGATCCACTAAGCGGCCCTAGGAGCCTCCCGGCTCTTCGTGTTGCTTAACCAAAGCCCGTCGGGGGGTTTTGGAGGGTAACAACAGGATGTTCCTTCTCCAGGACGATTTGGTTTGAGGTTCTGTCGTGGATCCGATCCACCTCAGGCCCTCCCACGGCTGAGGGTGACTTCGCGGAGTGGTGGTCGCTGGTGGTGCGGACCACCCCTCGCCAGCTGCGCAAGGGCACTTCGTCGGTGATCATGCTTACGGCATGGTGGATTTGGAAACACCGGAACGCGGTGGTCTTTGACAACATGCGTCCTTCGGTGTCATCCTTGTTCAACGACATCGTGGCCGAGGCGCGGCAATGGGCGGACGCGGGAGTCGGGGTGTGCGCCAACTGCTCCCCTAGATTAGTTTGCTTTTTCTTGGGTCGAGTTGTACGGCGTGTTGTGTTCGTCCTCGGACTTGTTCATAAATTCTTTTTTATCTATCAATGTATCAAAACGCAAGGCTTTTGTGTTTTCGCGAAAAAAGGAAATATAAGAGCATTGCACATACATATGTGGCATCGCCTAAGTACACTTCTATGTGGTACCTAGCTATCACTCGTTTCGCTCTAACAAAATAACTTAATTTTCTCTTCCCAACGAAACTATGGCATAAGGCTGGTTCTGGTTATATATACCGAGATGACAAGGACGGTGCCCCGTACATCGAAGATGGTGTTGTGGGATGGGATCATCCAACTTCGGTGTAGCTAGACTGCCTTGGTTGGTTTACGCCGCCATGTCGCCGCCGGCCTTATGCATATTTTTGCAGTTGCCTATATTCAATTAAACAACAAATGTTAGTCCAAATTTCGGTATTCTCCAATCCTATTGCCTCCGCCTCGTAACATTCATGCTCGACAAGAGGTCTCACCCAGAGCTGGCAACGCCCAAGGCCACGACAAGACATGACCGATCTTGCCGGAGCAAGACACCACATATGATACTCCGGATTAATTAATCAAATAAATTTGAGTAAACCACATATATTGACTTCAAGTTATTTTTAGCTTGGTCTTTGAGGAGCAATAGAATTGAACTTTTTATATGCGTGTTATGGACTGATAGTTGCCTCGTTTTACTCTTCCCCACAATTAAACCGTGACCATGAATTAAGACTAGTCATAGTGGGGAGTAACATAGAGTAGTAACATGCACATGTTACTACTCTATGTTACTACCTTCATAGTGAGTACTCCGTATTAATTAGGTTGTAGACTCAGACTAGTCATAGTGGGGAGTACATAGAGTAGTAACATGCACATGTTACTACTCTATGTTACTACCTTCATAGTGGAAAGTAACATATATATAGTGCCATGCAAAATCATATTAATTAGGTTGTAGACTCATCTAATCTTGGAAAATGTGATGTTATGGTAACATAGCTAGTTACCACAATGCTCTCTTTCCTCAATTAATGATGTGCCATGTCATCAAATTGCTTAGTTGGCATTGCATGTATCTCTATGTTACTACCCAAGTTACTCCCACTATGAGTAGTCTCATTTTGTGGTGTCATGCAAAATCGTATTAATTAGATTGTAGACTTATTTTGTCTTGAGAAATTTGATGTTATACTACAATGCTCTCTTTCCTCAATCAATGATATGCCATGT
The DNA here is from genome assembly GCA_030979885.1 of Lolium multiflorum. Lineage (NCBI taxonomy): Eukaryota > Viridiplantae > Streptophyta > Magnoliopsida > Poales > Poaceae > Lolium > Lolium multiflorum. The sequence continues at coordinate 432,726,921 of CM061750.1, forward strand.
CATCAAAATGCTTAGTTGGCACTGCATGTAGTTCTATGTTACTACCTAAGTTACTCCCACTATGAATAGTCTAATATGGTTGCAGCCATTCCCGCTGGAAGATGGGAAGGTGGAAGGAGAGATGAGTGGGATTAATTAGGAGCCAATCAACTGCGTGTCTGCTCACCTTCTGGATTAATTAGGAGCCCTGTGACTGGTGAAGCGGTTTTGGCCTAGGATCGGCGACATGCCAAGTTTTGAGCCGTGTGATTCGGTTTACCTGGACGGTTGTAATTCATCCCAGCATGAGTCTCCAGCATTCTTGCGGGATCCCTTTTCTCCATCTCGCATGCCAGAGCTCTCTCCGCCACCGACCAAGTTCCCAACCAACCAACCGCCGGAGCCTTGAAGCTTGATACGTGCGAAGTACACGTCCGTTGGGAACCCCAAGTGGAAGGTATGATGCGTATAGAAGCAAGTTTCCCTCAGTATGAACCAAGGTTATCGAACCATTAGGAGCCAACAAGCACGTGAAGGTTGTTGGTGGAGGAGTGTAGTGCGGCGACGTGGAACCTGCACAACACAATCAAGATACTTTGCCCCAACGTAACAGTGAGATTGTCAATCTCACCGGCCTGCAGAAAACAAAGGATTAAATGTATCGAGTGGAAGATGGTGTTTGTTTGCAAAGAATAGTAAAGAACAATGATTGCAGTAGATTGTATTCAGATATAAAAGAATGGACCGGGGTCCACAATTCACTAGTGGTGTCTCTCCAATAAGATAACTAACATGCTGGGTGAACAAATTACAGGTGGGAAATTGACAAATAAAGATTCAATACATATCAATGATGATTACTATGAGATTTAATCAGGGCATTACGACAAAGTACATAGACCGCTATCCAGCATGCATCTATGCCTAAATAATCCATCTTCGGGTTAGCATCCGCACCCCCTCTAGTATTAAGTTGTAAACAACAGATAATTGCATTAAGTATGGTGCGTAATGTAATCAACACAAATATCCTTAGACAAAGCATCGATGTTTTATCCCTAGTAGCAACAACACATCCACAGCCTTAGAACTTTCTGTCACTGTCCCAGATTAAATGGAGGCATGAACCCACTATCGAGCATAAATACTCCCTCCTGGAGTTACAAGTATCAACTTGGCCAGAACCTCTACTAGCAACGAAGAGCATGCAAGAACATAAACAACACATATGATAGATTGATAATCAACTTGACATAATATTCTAGATTCATCGGATCCCACCAAACACAACATGTAGCATTACAAATAGATGATCTTGATCATGTTAGGCAGCTCACAAGATCTAAACAATGATAGCACAAGCGGAGAAGACAACCATCTAGCTACTGCTATGGACCCATAGTCCAAGGATGAACTACTCACGCATCAATCCGGATGCGGGCATGATGATGTAGAGCCCCTCCGGTGATGATTCCCCTCTCCAGGGTGCCGAGGCGATCTCTGAATGCCCCAAGATGGGATTGGCGGCGGCGTCTCTGGAAGGTTTTCCGTATCGTGGCTCTCGGTACAGAGGGTTTCGCGACGAAGGCTTTAAGTAGGCGGAAGGGCGGAGTTGGAGGGGTCACGGGGGCCCCACACGCTAGGGCCGCACGGGCCCCCCCTAGGCCGCGCCGCCCTAGTGTGGCGGCACCCCGTGGCCCCACTTCGTTTCTCCCTCGGTCTTCTGGAAGCTTCGTGGAAAAATAGGACCCTGGGCGTTGATTTCGTCCAATTCCGAGAATATTTGTTTTGTAGGATTTCTGAAACCAAAAAACAGCAGAAAACAACAACTGGCGCTTCGGCATCTTGTTAATATGTTAGTGCCGGAAAATATATAATAATGATGTAAAGTATGTATAAAACATTCAAGTATTATCATAAAAGTAGCATGGAACATAAGAAATTATAGATACGTTTGAGACGTATCAAAGGCCTCCCTAGCCCCTCCGTCTTCTCTCCCCGGGTCATATCCCCTACATCCGCCGCCATCCCACGCAAAGCCCTCAATCCCACTCCCACGCCCAAACCCTAGCGTCGCCCTTGCCGGCCGCCATGGACGACGAACAAAAACGCCCTAGTGCATCAGCTACTGCTGCTCCTCCTCCCCGACCTCCTATGCGGTATGGATGGCCCCCATCGCCGGCGGTCAAATCCGGCGGCAACGAGCCCGACCTGTTGCGCGCCTCCAATGGCGACGGGTGGCAGTGCCTCCTTGACACCTCACCGGCGGGAAAGGAGGAGGGGAGGTGAAGAGGAAAAGGGCCTCCTTTTGTCTGCATCGGGCGGTTCCGGTGGCGCGACAGCACCAAGAGACGCGGGCTGCGGCACATCTACCTCGACCTGGAAGGAGGGCCTGACCAGGATGCCGGTGCTGATCCATGGTGATTCTGGACTTCTAGTCCTTCACTCCGGCGCGGAGGCCCTTCAGGGGCTCGCAGCTCTCAGGTATGGAGTACTTTCCGACTTTGATACTGTGCCAATTTATACATACTGATTGCAATCAGATGTAACAGCTAGACGCTGGTTGTACTAGTACTAGGGCGTGCGTTAGCTGAAGTAGTACACCCATTTAGGGGGACGGATGAGGTTACATCAGGATTCAGTAAATAAGATTAGTTAGTTCTTGTTTATGTGCTACTAGTTGACAGTTAAGACGAGCTATCAATCTTATAAGAAGAGTTGTGCTATCAAATTTGTTTGCACTATTGATTAAGTTGGAGATACTTCCACTGTCGTCGTCTTACTGTTACTTCTTTAAGTAGTAGATACATATTGGCATGCATGAAAGTATTTCTGCTTGTCGGGTAATGGACGAATGTTTTGTAAATATGAGATTATCCCGATTTTGGTTCAAGTGTAGATACATATTTGCATGCATGTTACGCACGCGTGTTTTTGCTTGCTGGGATATGAATGAGTTAATGCAAGAAGAGTATACGTCTGCTTATCCACTTGCATAAAACAAAACAAAAAAGGCTTAGGACTTGTCATTACCATTGTTATTCATACTACCTCCGTTTCGGTTTAACAGGCGCGCACGCAGTTCAAGACAAACTTTAATCATTGATTTGGTCAACAAAATATGACTTTTATGTCTACAAAATATATATGGTTAGATTCGTATGCAAAAAAGCTTTCCAATTATATAATTTTTGTACCATATATTTCATATTTTATTGACTAAAATATTGGTCAAAGCAATTTCTTAAACTACGTGCGTGCCTGTTAATCTGAGACGGAGGGAGTATTGCCAATCTCCCCAGATGTTTTTCTGGATATGCCAATGAATATGTCCAAGACATACTTTTCGTTTCAACTCAACCACTCATTTCTATTTACATTTCTTGTATTTAAGCTCTTGTTATCGAGATATGATATGTGTATGATGATTTTTTCTTAGTTATGATATATGTCTTACTTGTTCGGCAGTGACCACCTGTAAGAGACAAAAGAGTCAAACTCGATGGGAAGATGGAATTGGTGAGCTGCAATATGCCGGAAGGCAGTCCTTTCTCGTGCTTTTGCTGACAGATGCTCGAAAGTGTAAGTGACGACATGACCATGCAATCATTCAAACAATGTTCTTCTAGTAGTCGTCGCCTGTACCTAACTTGTCAATTATGTGTGTTCAGGTTCTATGCTGCAAAGCATTTTTTGAAAATTGAGGATCTAGTAGTCTGAACAGTATGGAGGTTGAATCTACATATTGAATGCAAGTTTGAGCCTCTGGTTATCTGCCTTGAAGGCAAAGCCGGCCGCCTGGAGATGCTGCTCCAACCTGATGCCAAACACCACTCCAGAGTCTCTGCAATGTTGGTGAGGACACTCCAGCCTCGGCGACAAGTGTAGCAAGTTCTGCCTCGTCCTCACCAACCAAGACGATGATGCATATGTATGCACACACAAATGCCCAAGATTGAATTAATCGCCCCTGTTTCGGTCCCTATTTAGATGCTTGTAGTTTCAGGTACATGTCCTGATAAAGTAACTTTTACTCAAACTTCTTTCTCAAAGCCCACTGTTAGCATTTTTTTGTACTGAATGCTTGCATAGCCCCGTGAATGTAGGCTGTGAAAATAATACTGCCATGTGGCTATTCTATTTTAACCAATAATGAAGTTTTAGGAAACATATTTCACTGGTCTAAACATGTAGCATGTGTTCTTTTTAAACCAGATTCCTATTTAGTGTTGAGCTTCTGTTTGCTGGTGTGCACTTGTTGTAGCTAATCTGAACTACTAGATCGAAGTGGTTGTTCTTTTGGGGTTGAACACAAGGTTTCCTTGTAATGATAAACTTACGTCCTTATCGATGCAAGTGTGCTGCTTGTTATCTCAAAAGTTGGATGTTTGCACATAAAACATTGCCTACTTATCTTCTAGTGTTTGCTTTTGCTGGTCATGTTTTATTCTTGTTTGTGTATAACGAGGACTAAATGATAGCGTGACCTTTTTTGACAAGACGACCTCGTCACGTCTGTCTAGGAGCTTGTTGACATGGGCACCCAAAAGTTAAATTTCTTTTAGTTGTGTTGAATCAACTGTTGTCATGCTATCAAGTACTGTTCTGCATGGTGTTTGGGTCGAGCCAAGCACTATGCATATTTTTGCAGACCATGCAAGAGCTAGATAGTTCATGCATATAGCCCATGTTGTGAATTCTTGACCATTTCATGAGTATGGGTGTTGTGTCGTACTTCTTGTTCATTGCTTAGAACAGCAATATTCATACTCTTGGTTGGTGGTGTTTAAAGAAATTTTTTGGTTTGATTGAAAATGACTATTTTTTCATGTTTCTGAAGTCATTTTTCTTACTGTGTTATCAATCTCATAACAGTTGTGCTATCAAATTTGTTTGCACTATTGATTAAGTTGGAGAAACTTGTGATGTTGTCGTCTTACTGTTAATTCTTTAAGTAGTAGATACATATTGGCATGCATGTATGTATTTCTACTTGCTGGGTAATGGATGAATGGTCGCAGCAACCGAAATTTCGATATATTGGAATATGTCCCTTTCCTTGTGATGAAGAACATAAAAAATTGTTCTTTTTTTTGGCTTTGCATCAGTATTTCTTCAAGCAGACTGTTTGGTTTTCTTGAAGCAAATAGTATGCCATTTTTCCTAGGTTTCCACGTTCTATTGATTTTGATGTCCATGGTTTACTCATTGGGAAATTCTTGTCATACGTTTGATCTTGTCATACCTGGGCAATTCTTGATGTGATTCGCTCTGCAGTTTGAAGAATCTGATAAGCGAAGGGCAGAGCGGCTAGTGTCTTGCTATCCTTGTCTGCCTTTGTTGTCGGCGAAACAAGTTTTGAGATGCAAGGACACATGCTACTGGTGACTCCTTGGAAGACAAGGGGCACTGTTTGGGCTACAATAAAAGAGAATCCTGGTATGCAACATGTGAGACAATCATTACCTGGGTTAGTCCAGCTTTTATATGCATTCTGGTTGCTAACATCCAGCACCTCTTTTTGTTGAATTATCGATGATGAACTGCTATATGCAGGTACCCAAGTGGGAGCGCTGCGTGCGGCCTGAGATGAAGACCCTTGCACTCAGGGTCTAAGGAGAGAGATGTTGCTGATGGCAATGAAGAAGTTTTGTCCTTGGCTTTGCTATTTCAAAATGTGAACTGGTAGTGTATTTACTTTGATGGAAAGCTGTTTCACTCAAGAAAAGCTTGTTGCGGACATTGTTCTTACTTGGTGACCCCTGACACAAGCTTTCCGGAGCCCGGTGAGCTACTGGTTCACCCTTCAGTTATGTGGCTCCCATGTGCTCTATGATTGGATGTACTTATGCTCGGCTTGATGGCTGCCTGTTTGAATTATGGTGATGATGTGGACCTGGTCACATGTTGTGCAGGCATGTGAAGGATGAGCGAGTCGACAAGCCTTGTTTGACTGGTGGTAGCTGGACACGGCGTTGGAGTGATAGACGGAGCTGCCAGCAGGTTGCCGTGGCGATCATGTAGGAGGGAGAGAGGTGGAGCATACTGCCCTGATGCAACATCAGTGGCAAGGGGAAACCTAGAGCTGGTAGCTGGCCAGGAGGGAGGAGACGTAGATCCGACATGGTTTTCTTACATGAATCGATGTGCTTATGGTGCTTTTTGTGATCTGGGCAGTTTAGATATGTTGATTAGCAAGTGTAGTAGTAGCACTTTAGGTGATGTGCAAGTATATCGAGCTGGTAGTTTGTTTGATCTTCTTCCTAGCTTAGCACCGGATGGTACCTAGATCTTTGCTGTATCTAGCTGTTGTATTGTTAGCATATACATTCATCAGTCACGGGATCTTATGAAGCTTGGTACTGTTCGATTTTTTGTTTTTACTGCAACCTGAAGCTGAAAGAATATTGCTAGAGCTCTTGATGTTGGAATTTGGTTTGCCTTATTTCTGCGTCACAATTCGAGGTATGTGTGATTTGAACTGGATGTTTTGTCTTGTCTATCCACGAGATTCAATGGATTGGATGTCTATTGATTCTGATTTTGTTGTAACTTAAAATTTGATAAATCCAATTTTGTTATAAATCCAATTTTGACGATTTTGTAGCAGCTACCTATTTTGATGATTGATTTAGCAAATCAGAGAGAAGAAAAAAACATATATGATTAGTACTTGGTGCATGGATTCCGCGGCCAAGAAGCACATTCAGCTTAGCTTGATGTAACCGTGATGACAACTCGGTGCTGCTTTTTTGTTTAGTCTGTTAGATAAGATCGATCTAAGCTAGCACACGAGTTGACTATGCAGCTCACGATGGATCAATCTACATATATAACAAACAATCGATTTAGCCAAACTGGCGTGTATATTCTTCTGTCTATCTCTCTCTCTCTCTCTATGAAACACAGGTCGTGTTGCATGGATTTCACGGCCAGGTTTGCACATTCAGGTCATCATGATGATAACCATGTTCTGTTTTCTTTTTTGTTTAATCTTATCAGATAAGATCGATCGAGGCTAGATATGACCTGAACGCAGGTAGCAATGGACGAATCTGCATGCATAACAACGGATTTAGTTATACTCGGATATTCTTCTTTTTGTCTATACTAGTACAAATGCCCGTGCGCTGCCACAGGTACGGTGCATAAATATAATGCAACCTTGTAACGACATGTCATATTTGTTGGAAGCTGCATAAAGAATGGAGTCACTATTTTCTGTTGTTCCTTTGATATTTGTGTAAACAGATTGTTGTCTGAAATCATAAATTCAGTCACCTGCAATTTTAATTTCCTTCCACATCGATCTTGGGTTCTAAAATAAGTGCACTGCAAATTAATTTTTCAAGATGTAAAAAGAGTGCATATACATGGCTTGTGTGCGCCTGGACACATGGCTTGTCACCTGCAAGATGTAGGTGAGAAATGAAATTAGTTTTTCAAGATCTAGAAGATGCACTAAAATATATGGCTTGTCTGTTGAATTTAACTTTCCTTTTAGTAAAACACATGTCTTTTAACTTCAATCTATTTTTTACTGAGTTGTGTTTTGTTGCCGGAGTAACTTAAATAGGTCTCATAGCCCAACAAACTTGCATTTGAACAGTAGACCAAATTTATCTATTAGGTTACTATTTGGTGGATCGACATATGGTGAAATGACCAATGATTACAATAGAAGGTCGACATTAGAATCAACAATCACACAACCAATTCGTTATCTTTCAAGTCTCAGTTTCTCATGCTGTCATCATTTAGTTTTAAGTCGAGAAAACTCAATTTTCAACAATGTGTCAGATGACCTTAGCAAGTAGTAATAAGAATTCCTTATTTTTCAAATAAAAAATGTCATGATACCTGAGTGAAATGTATCTATCCAGAGGTGTTAGACAAAATACTTCTTGTCTAGAATTTCATGATATTCTTTTATAATATATACAGTTTTTAAATTTTTTATATCAAGAAGTCACCTTAATATTTTAGCTACCGAGCCACTTTAAATGTGTCTAATGCCTTACCATGTGAGAAGCACAATTCTTAAATCTTCACATAAAATTTGTTACTATATAATATTATCTAATGATGATTACAATGTTTTGATGATTCAAATTTACTCTTCCAATAAAAACAGTAATAATTTTTATACTTTCTCTTTTTAAAATTAATTGACACAACTTTAAGTTAATAAAATACAAAAGTGAATTACTCACACACTGTCCACGCACAAACCGCTCACTCCCCTTTCTCTTTCTCACTCCATCCCTCCCATCGGCCCGCCGCTCCCTCTTCTCTACCGCCGCCGGCTCGGGTGAGCGCTCCCGGTCAGGTCCTGCTCCCTTAGCCCCTGTATCGCCGCCAGTCCCTATTGCTACTCACCCCGTTCCGGAATGTAAGACGCTTGGGGTGTTACGTACAAAATAATTTGCACTACGAAATATAGCGACTTGCCCATTTTGCCCCTCCACCACCCACTCGTGGAGCACACCTGCTCCACTCGCTGGCCACTCCTCCCACGCCGCCGCCCTCTCCCTGGCGCGCGCCGCTTGCCCCGCCCTCTCCCTGGCCCGCGCTGCCGCTTGCCCCTCTCCATGGCACGCGTAGCCGCTGCCCTGTCCTCTAGCATGCGTCGCCCGCTGGCCGCTACCGCTTCTCAACCGTGAGCAGAGCCACCCGCTCGCATCGCTCCACCCCCTCGCCTTGGTCCACCCGCTCCTCCCATGTCGCCGCCGCTCCCTGTCTCCCTAGCGCACATCACCGCTGCAACCTCTCAATTGTCGTCCTCTCCAACAAAACTACCGCATTGAGGTCGACTTCAAAATGCATTTTTTCCTCCACCGGCGACCAGATTTACAGCGGCGGTGCTCGATCTGAGAGAGCCAAGGTGAGGGCGGTGATATTCACATATTGGTGCGTGTCACCAATTGTTGCTAGCCGTGACAATTAAATTATGCTACTTTGTTTATGAGTGTTATCAAATTTAAACACAATGTTTTAACATGCACATGGGTGTATTCGACCAGTTATTTTTTCACGGCTTACATGGTTCTGAAATCTTGTTGTACTTGTTTTGTTTTAGGCGCATGGGTGTATTATTCATGAGCAGCTAGATGAGTTGATGGTCAGACAAGTAGGTGGATTCTCGGACCAGTCCACCAATTTACAGATTTAAAATCTTAGGTCAAGGGAATAGCTGTTGAGAAAAGGCCAACCGATTTTGGTGGAATCAGATGATGACCCTTTCAGTTTTTGGTTAGACAAAGGCCAACCAGTTTTCTCGTAAACTTTAAACTTCAATCAAAGTCGCACCAGATGGAAGGTAAAATGATTTGTTTTTATTTTTCATTTTATCGTTAACCAGTCCACCTTAATATAGTTCTTGGACTGTACAAACATGGTTTCGATTATTACCTTGCCGCTTGACTAAAACTGCAGGAGTTCATGTGGTACAAGTATATGCAAATAATTGCAGTAGAGAGACATAATTGCATCTTGCCGTGCTACATCACATGTAGACAAATAACCATATAGTGAGAGAGCGAGCAAGCACCAGAAAGGTAGATACCTTCAAGAGTGTGGTGGTGGTTGTTCTTCCCCGATTCGCACAACAGCTACAGTCGTGGACTAAAGAAGACGAGCGACTGCGTTGGTATGTCAGCGAAGAGCTGCAGGTGGGGTACTGCAGGTGCGGCACACGAGTTGTTCGTTGAGGTCGACGAACAGATTGGGGAGGAGCACCTTATTGATCTGGTGGGGAAAGTGAATGGGGTCAGGAGGTTCCGCTGGTGCATAATCAGAAGAGTATAGAGCATTTTGGCCCAGGGGCCGAATATCTGGAAGGTGATTTCTACAATCTTAATGTACACCAATTAAGCGACGTAATCTGGGTAAGAAATTCGTCCTGACTTTTTTTCATTGAAATGCATGAAACTTGGCATGTAGCATGATTTCTGAAATGAGGCATTGGGCTGGTAATTTCTTTTTTTTTTTTTTGAGAGCAACCACATATTTCATTAATCGAACACCAAGTTACATGAAGCAACACATGTGGAAACTAAAAGACAAACCGGGATAAAATGATTATCCTGAATTTGCAGATAAAAACCTAAAAGATCGAGAAATACAAAACGATCTCTAGGATTTCCTGCAACCACCGTAGCCAGCGGCCGCCGTCCAATTCTAACGCCGCCGAGACGAACGCAAGAAGAGACGCCGAACCTCCACCGTTGCAAGATCCAAAAAGCACCATCGCCAACGAGGCTTTGTGAGTCGATGAACAGGGCTGCAAGCAGCGAGGCACATGTCGGTGGCACGTCGACCGGGGGACGTCCCCGTGCTGTCTTGGACCAACATACGCCGCTTCCCATCGACGAAGTCGGAGAAGAACGACATAACCACCACCTCCGGACCATCATCTTCGCTCCAGAAGAACCACCTCGCCCCGGCCCCCAGCGCCGTCGTGGACAACGACAAACGCCGTGACACGTCGAGAAACAGATCTCGCCAGATCTGAAGAACGGCGAGAAGACCAAGCCGCCGACCTGAAAGATCGACAAGCACACGTTGCCAATAACTCCGAGACGCCGCCGTGAAGGTCGCCGCCGGTGTGGGAGTGAAGTTGTGGCAGATTTATTTGCCCGGGCGCCGCTCCCACCACCCCAACGACGCACCATAGAAGACAAAAACTAACCCTAACTACTAGGCCAGAACGGAGGAACGAGGTTCCCCTCCCTCCGCCGCCAGAGCGGCAAGCGGAGGGAGAGGAAACCAGGCCCAACGCCCTGGCCGGAGATTGGGAAGATTGGATCCTCTGCCGCCGCCTCTCACGAGCGGAGAAGAAAAACGGTTCCCGTATGTTGATGACAGAACAACGTATGGCAAACCGTCGGGCTGGTAATTTCTATGTCTGCAATCTTTTGTTGGCATAACCTTATTTGTGTACCACTAATACCACCCAAGCTCTTCTGTTTGTGTACTACCGGAACCTCCTGATTGCAGAAATGAAGTTGACTTGCCCGCATGAACTCTCTGAAAGCAGCTCGGGAAGACCTGATGGTTCGCACACACCTAGATATATGGCCCATTCATGTCTGACCTGATGGTTCGCATTTTCCGATCTGGTGGAGATATGCTGTCAGGGGCCGAATTGTTTTCATAAAAATTGCTCCATTGATTCGTGAGTGTAGGAGAAAAAGGGAAGGAGACCAAGCCATTTTGTAACTTACCATGCGTAGGCAAGGAAACCATGGATTGGCGGGAGAGCAAAATTGATGCTTTTATTACTCCTTAAATCATGGAGGTACTGTAGAAGGGAGATAGGATTATCATTGGTTTATTACTCCTGTAGCAAAATTGTACTTTTATTACTCCTTAAATCATGGAGGTACGATTTCTAAAATTGAAGTTGCTTTATTACTCCTTAAATCATGGAGGTACTGTAGGCGGGAGAGCAAAATTAATGCTTTTGAAGATTCTGCTGAAATGGTGGGCGGGTGGTTTTTGTATGTGTTTTGGTGGAAGGGCAAAGTTGTCCTATTAAAAATATGGTTGACGAAACTTCACCAGAGGAAAAAGAGGAACTTCGTTCTTTTTAAGTAGTAGAGATTATTACTCCTTAAATCATGGAAGTACGATTTCTAAAATTGAAGTTGCTTTATTACTCCTTAAATCATGGAGGTACTATAGGCGGGAGAGCAAAATTAATGATTTTGAAGATTCTGATGAAATGATGGGCGGGTGGTTTTTGTATGTGTTTTGGTGGGAGGGCAAAGTTGTCCTATTAAAAATATGGTTGACGAAAACTTCGACCGGAGGAAAAAGAAGAACTTCGTTCTTTTTAAGTAGTAGAGATAGAGATAGAGATCTCGTCTCTATGAAACACAAAGAGGATCCTGCTGTAAATAGGGAAACTAGTAGTATCTGAATTTTAGGAAATAAACAGTTATTACGGTGAAAAAAAAAGTCGTGAAATTTAAAAGCAATCCCTCTGATCTGGCATGCAAAACGGTGGACCTTGCTCCGTGTGTCCGGGAAAAAGAGCCGCCCGCGTTGAGTTAATTGGATGGGAAAATTAGATCCATACCATTAAAAGATCTCACCTTTAGAAAAATACCACTCAAATTTTGTGCTTTAGAAAAATACCACTGAAAGATAGATCCACTGCCGGAGGGAATTTCTGTACATACCCACGGCCGCCCCTGGCCGGAGCATGCTCAGCACACTCCATGGCCAGAGGGAACTTCCTGTACGTACCTGCGGCCGCCCCTGACCGGAGCATGCTCAGCAGTCAGCACACGCCATGGTCGGAGAGAACTTCCTGTACGTACCGGCGGCCGCCCCTGGCGGCCGGAGCTTGCTCAGCCGCGCCATGGCCGAGCTCGCCCTCGCCGCTCCTCGAGGAGCTCGCCCGCGCCACCCTATCGCGGAGCTCGTCAGCGCCGGCACCTCGCCATGGTCGCCCGCGCCGGACTTGGCCGAGCTCGCCCTCGCCGCCCCTCAAGGAGCTCGCCCGCGCCACCCCATCGCGGAGCTCGTCGGCGACGGCACCTTGCCGTGGTCACCCCCGCCGCAGCCTGGAGGACCTCTCCCACGCCGGCCTTGGCCGAGCTCGCCTGTGCCGCCCCGTCGTGGAGCTCGTGGGCGCCAGAAGTTCACCGTGTTTGCCCTCGCCGCACTCTGGAGGACCTCTCTTGCGCCGGCCTTGCCAAGCTCGCCCGCTCCGCATCATGGCCGAGCTCTCCCACGCCGCCCCTCGAGGATCTTGCCAGTGCTGCCCCGTCGCAGAGATCGTCTGCACCAGCACCTGGCCGTGCCGCCCCGCGGTGTATCTTGCTGCGCGGCGCCATGGCCGGAGCAACGGTGGCCGGTGGCGGTAAAGTAATGGCTAACAGCCGCTACGAAGGGCCAAATCACGTGAACATCACGGCAGTGGTAGAGAACAATAACGGAGGTAGCTTTCAATGGTATTTTTCTGATGCACAAAATTTCAGTGGTATTTTTCTAAAGATGAGATCTTTTAATGGTATGGATCTAATTTTCCCTAATTGGATTGATCCGCTGTACCTATTAATTATGATACGACTCTTGGTTCGCTTGTTGTTTGGGGAGAAGATACGCGCCCCATGTCATCAATTCGTGGTATACCCATTCCATGCCGTCCATCCATCCCATCCGTTCTCGCCGTCAAGCAACGAAAGGAACGGGAGAGAGACCCAGCGAAATCTCTTGGTTTTCCTGCCTTTAGCTTTCGCCCGAAATATTTCAAACCAGCCTAGATCCTCTATAAGTACAAGGCTATCGCTCAAGTACGCGTGCGGGATCCCGCTGTAAATAGGGAACTGCTAGTATCTGAATTTTAGGAAATAAACAGTTATTATGGTGGAAGAAGAAAAACTTGTGAAATTTAAAAGGAAATCCCTCTGATTCGACATGCAAAACGGTGAGCCTCGCTCTATCCCATTGTTTCCGGGAAAACGAGCCGCCCGTGATCAGTTAATTGGATTGATTGACTGTAGCTATTAATTAGGAATATGCCTCTTGTTTTCGTTGTTTGGGGAGAAGGGCCATGTCAGCAATCCGTGTGGTATAAGACTGCTCATAGTGGGGATAACATAGGTGGTAAGGGCATGTACAATGGGGTGACGTCAGCCTTCCCTTACGACCGCCACGTAGGATTTTTGCTTAGTTGGAGGAGAGAGAATGAACAAAGAGAAGGTTGTCTTCCCTTAGCTAAGGGATGATCTCTTATGAAATAAGAGAAGACTACTTTCCCCATTGTACGACTTGTCTTCCCTTAGACACACAATTTTCTATTAAAAATAATTAATTCTCATTTATTGTAAGGGATGACAATAAGAGATAGTCCATTGTATCATTACTATTTACCGTCTTCTCTAGATGACGTGGACTACTAAGAGAAGACATATCTTCCCTACCATTGTACATGCCCTAACATCACACATCTCAAGATATTTTGGTGACATGGCATGGCAATAAAAGAAGAAAGAGAGTGAGGTGGTAACTAGCTATGTTACCATAACATCACACATCCCAAAGAAATATGAGTCTACAACATAATTAATGACACATTACATGAAATCACATTTAAGTTACTACCCACTATGAAGATAATAACTTAGACTAGTAACATGACATATGTTACTAGACTAAGTTACTCTCCACTATGAGCAGCCTAACCATCCCTGCCGTCCATGCATCCATCCTGTTAGAATTTAATTAGTATTAATTAAATGGATTAATCCCTGCTTGTAACTGCAACGTTTGTAGCCACTTATTTAGGGAACCGTCATTAGACGGTTATTTCTCCGGAGCGTCGCCTCCCAGAAACCGACCTAATCATGTATGTTCCCCTCCTATATACTACCTCCGTTTCAAGGAAATAAGACGCCCTCGTTTTACGAGCTTTTTGTTTGACCAAGAATTACTTTAAATAGATAAAGATTTTTTTATGAAATTAACATCATTAAAAAGCAGAAACTCAATTCGGCTCCCGGGTGCGTATGATCCCTCTATCACAAAAACATATTTTCAAGTGTTAAAAAATTTTGACAAAAAATTTTACATGTACATCTCCATAATATATGTGTATTCGTCAAGTTTCACGAAAAAATGATATTTTTTGTAGTCTAAACGAAAAAGAGAAAATTTATCTTGTGACAAGTCTTTGTTTCAGCACCGAATTTTGTTTTTACACACGCCACATGACATGTCGATTTTTCATGAAACGACTTTGTGAGCGCGTAGCACATGAAGATGTACGTGCGAAATTTTTGTTTCAATTTTTTTGAGATTTTAAAATGTGTCTAACATGTATTTCAATATAAAGAGAGCATACGCTCCCATGTGCCAAAACATTACTCCCATGGTCAAAATTCGTCTTGGAATACGCGTGCGCCTTATTCCTTGAAACAGAGGTAGTATATGTAAAATCTTCATCAATCAATACAAGCAATGTTAAGGAAATCGGTAATCGTTAACTGCTCGGCCGGCTTGGGAGTAGCGATTAATCGGAATTCGGACGATTAACTGATTTAATCGGTCGACTATTAATCGTTGCAAACTACACAAATTAGCAATTAAAACAATTTATATAAGAAAAATAATAGTATATGAGCCTCTATATGTCTCCCTACTTCTCAAAAGCCTAAAATCCTAGAAGAACTTGTACGCTTCTCCTCCATGACCTAATCTTAAGGTCAGGAGCGAATCAGGATCCACTAGCCGAAGCCGTGTTCCTTTCTTCCACTTCTTCTCCTCTCACCTCTGAAGTTTATATTCTCCCACCACCTACCTAGGGTACGACCCCTCTTACACCTCAACCACCTAACCTATTGAAGGTGTCCTCCAGTTCCTAGACGGCCTCCTCATATGGTGATCGAGCTCCTGTATATGAGGTCTGGAAAACTATGAGTAACTGGTCTGGGAGGGCAAGAAACTATTTGGCAACAGTGGAAATAAAGCTACTGGAGGCTGCACTCAAGCCGGAGCTTCGCAAAATCTACTTTATTGGGGAGGGGTAGCGCCTGTATTAACGATATGCATTGAAAATATTGTAACTTTTTTGACCAATTGTGGTAGTTAATCGGAAAAATACCTAGTAATCGGACTTTCGGACTGATTAATCGGGCTAAAGGATTAACACAAGAGATTAATGATAATCGACGCGGTCAAGCCCCTAGTAGCGATTAATCGTCCTAGTAATCGTTGAATCGGCCTATTTTTTTTGAACAGTGAATACAAGTGATTTCATTCCAATCATTGTCTCTCTTTCTCTCTTTTAACTTTAACATGTTATCAGCACGCTCTGCCGAGAGCATACAGCCGGAGAAGGAGATCGATAGGCAAAAGGTGAGAAAGAAACGATGCCTGGGTTTCTGTCCTGGATTCTTCAACTTGAACGCGTCGGCCGCCAACGCCACTTCGTCGCTCGCCGCCGTCGAGGAGTCGGTGGCCTTCGCCACCACAACCACCGTGCACCTCGCCGCTCCGATGGTCGCTGCCACGCCGCCGGCGGCTACCGTGGTCGCCGCCACGGCCCAGGCGGCTTCCGTGGCCTTCGTCGCCACCAGCCGAACGGTGTCGGCCCCTCTGCCTTGCCGTTGCAGGCCGCTGCGACGGCCGCGCAGACCATGGCCCCGATGCAGACTGACACGCCCGCGCAGAACCTGACCCCCGTCGAGGCAGCAGTGCCTCCGGAGGCGGACATCGTCCTTATCGATGATGAGGAGAACGAGGCCGTAGCCCTGCCGTCTCCGACCCCTACAGTCGTCGAGGTTGCAGGCGACGCGCTCGCCTATGTCTCGGCGCCGACCGGAGCGTCCATCTTCACCTTCGGCTCCGGCGTGAGGAGCTTCACCAGCGCCGCAGTTGCTGACGCGTGCCCTCACCGACGCCCGCGACCCCTCCTCCTTCACCGCGCAGCAGCGCTCGCCGCCGCCTCGTCGCCCTCGGACTTCCGCTCCACGGCCCGCCGTCGAGCAGCCACGGCCATTGCGCTGGCGCATGGAGCCCGACCGCTCTTGGACTCGCAAACGGCATCGCACCCGAGAACCGCTTTCCTGGTAACTCCTCCGTCGAGGACGCCCGAGGCGGGAGCGGCTCTCGTCGCTGATGAGAAATCATCTGTGCATCGGCACGGGAGGGAGCCGCGTGATGGTCGCCGGCTCGCCGCTGTACTAGTGGTGGTCTGGTGGATTGGGGGATTTCTTCCTTATCCTGTCCACACCGCTGAACTAGGCTGCCTCAAGTAGCACGCGGTGGAGCCACTACTAATGTTTGCACGCGTATGCGTACATACTTCAGATTTTTAGCAAATCAGCAGTTCTAACAGTAGTTTAATTTACGTTTTAGACTATATCTACTTTAGTTCTATAATTCTATTCAGTTAGAGTACTGTGTATTCCTGAAAATGTATCTGATGTAATATATTTCCATGTGTGCACATGTCGAGATTAATTATGTCTATTATTTTGCAATTAAAGATTTTAATTTCTTGCAAATAAGACAATCAATTCATCTTAATTGAGCTACTTTTGGTTCAATACGAGCAAGAATTGATATGTGAAATTCAAAGTGATTTCCTCAAATTGATGTTTTGGTATCACAAGGTGGTGTATAGATCTACTGCATTGCAGATTATCTACCACTACTAATTAAGCCTATATTTTGTCATGATTGACATTTTGATTGCTTAAAGTGCTCTCCCATACATTTTATTAAGTTATGACACAAGGTACCAGAAATATGAGTATCTACTGATTTTATCAGATTATACTCTCTAGTACTAAGAGATGGACCCTGAAATTTCTTTTAGGGAGTATCTATAACGTGTCAAGCTTAACAATTTGAAGTTCACACTAGATGATTTCGAGCCCACTTCTTGAAATCATCGTTAATTTTGCAACATTCATTACAACATAACCATGATGATTTTTGGTTTACCAAGTGTAAATTAATAATCTCTGGTTTACCCATGTAGGTAACCGATGGCTCGAGAATTTGAGGCACTCGTCCTCAATGGCCACAACTACCCTACTTGGGCCATGGACACGAAGATCGCTCTTGCATCTCGTGGGATAGTGCGTGCAATCCAGGCTGAGCAGGATCCACTGCCCGCGGGAGTCACGCCACTAACAGAAGAACAGAAGTATACCGCCTTATACATTATAAGGCACCATATTCACCCAGATCTCAAGTCTGAGTACTTGGAGGAGGAATCCCCTAGTACCCTGTTTCAGGCCCTCAAAACGAGGTATGAACAGCAGAAGGCAGTTGTCCTGCCAGAAGCACTCCATGATTGGACTCATCTCCGTCTTCAGGACTTCAAGTCCATCGGAGAGTACAATCACGAGGTTCATAAGATCAGTTCCAAGCTGCGCTTTTGCAGGAAGGAACCTACTGATGCGGAGAAGATAGAGAAAACTCTGTCGACTATGCTCCCATCTGATAGGATCCTCCAACAGCAGTATCGTGCTCGCGACTACCAAGTCTATTCCAATCTTATTCATATCTTACTTCAGGCTGAAAAGCATGATGAGCTACTTGCTAAGAATGGCTCTCAGCGCCCGGTTGGTTCTCAGCCTCTACCTGAAGTTCATATGAATGTCGCGAATGGACGAAAGTTTGATGGTGGCTTCAAAGAAAAGCCCTCGAACTTCAATGGTAAGCGAAAGCGCAAACGAAACAGGAAGCCTAGAAACTCAGACCGTGGGAAAGGCACCGCAAAGTCCAAGTTTGACAAATCTAAGCTTTGCGACAAGTGTCGATGCTACACGCACCCCACTGACAAGTGCAAGACCCCAAAGCATCTGTCCATTCTGTACCAGCAATCCCATGGACGCAACGCACCTCGAGGGAAAAGGTTTGAAGCCAACTTCAACCTTCATCCAGATTGCACCAATGGAGCTGGTTGTTCGCAAGACGTTCCCTCGGGACCGAGCAACGCCGTTACTCTCCTTCCGTCAGAGGACCCTACAGGAACGGAGGACATGATGGTTGAGTACGCCTCAACCGACGTGTTTGGAGACTTCGACTAGTCCCGCTACCTCCTTAGTGACTAATATATTCATGTCCATTTGTGACGTTGTAATAGAACATAAGTATTGTTGTCATTTATATTGTATCAGCACTTTGATATAATAAGATTGTAATCTATGTATTTAAATAAAGGATTCTTATTGAAAATTCTTCATATATATATATATATAGTTCTCTACGGGGACAATCCGATGGAAGAGAAATTATGCCTTGTCGATAGTGCTACCACAAACTCCATACTGAGGGAGTTGAAATATTTCCAAACCCTGAAAAAGATGAATGGTGATATTTTGACTATCGCTGGACGCGATACGGTAATTGTTGGCACTGGACGTGCCATATTTACCCTCCCAGGTGGTACACAAGTGACAATTGAGGATGCATTATTGTATCCCGATTCTTCACGTACCTTAATCAGTTATCGAGATATTCGTAAGAATGGATTTCACATCGAAACCCATGAAGACAACAAAGAGGAGTATCTACTCTTCACAAAAGATTACGGATATGGCAAGCAAGTACTTGAAAAAATTCCTTCTCTGTCGTACATCAAGCCCGTAGAACATGTTGCTTACAAGGTAATTTTCCAGAATGTTGACGCATTCCAAACCTGGCATGATCGCCTAGGCCATCCCGGCATCGGGATGATGAGGAAGATTACTAGCAATTCCATTGGTCACAATTTGCATGAGTCAAAATTCCCTCAGTCATCCGACTTTGTGTGCACATCATGCGCCACAGGGAAGCTAATTTTGAGGCCTTCACATCTCAAAATACAAGCTGAACCACTTCAATTCCTTGAACGTATTCAAGGAGACATTTGTGGTCCCATCCAACCATTATCTGGACCATTTCGGTATTTCATGGTTTTGATTGACGCATCTACACGATGTTCGCATGTGTGCCTTTTATCCACATGAAACCATGCATTTTCCAAGATAATGAGGGAAGTAATTAAGTTACAGGCCCATTATCTGGAAAGTCGAATTAAATTAATTCGCATGGACAATACTACAGAATTCTCCTCACGTGCTTTCAATGACTATTGCATGGCCCTGGGGATTGAAGTTCAGCACTCTGTTCCATACGTCCACACTCAAAATGGTTTGGCTGAATCCCTTATTAAGAGGATCAAACTCATTGCAAGACCTTTGTTGATGAATTGCAGCTTGCCAACATCTTGTTGGGGTCATGCAGTTTTACACGCTGCTGACTTAATCCAATTGCGACCTACTGCATATCACAGTACTTCCCATCTGCAATTGGTACATGGAAATCCACCCAGCATTTCCCATCTGCGTAAGTTCGAATGTGCTACATACATCCCGATCTCACCACCTCAGCGGACATCCATGGGCCCACATAGGAAACTGGGGATCTATGTGGGGTACAAATCGCCGTCGATTATTAAGTACCTGGAACCCCTTACTGGGGACCTATTTACAGCCCGTCACGTTGATTGCATATTTGACGAGGAACATTTCCCGGCATTAGGGGGAGATTTCAAGTACCAGAAAGAATGCCCGGAAATTGATTGGAATGCTCTTGCCATTTCAGCCTCCGATCCACGTACCCAAGAGACCGAACTCCAAGTTCGGAAAATCATAAATTTGCAACATCTTGCAAATAATCTGCCAGATTCATTTACTGATCTAAAAGGTGTCACAAAATCCTTGAATCCGGCCAGAAATGCGCCCGAAAGAGTGGAGGTACCAACTAAAACCACTCAACTACCTGTTCCCAAAAAGAGGGGGAGTAGTACGGCCTCTGACCAGGATCCTGCTTCTCGCAAGCAGCAAAGGAGCGTGAGGAGAAACTCCTCAAAGTCAGTAAATGCAAGTCAACTCAACGTTGACAAACACCTTATGGGTAGTATACACCCAGTGGAAGGGCAACCTCCACAACCCAGCTCCAGCTTGCACACACTGGCTGGGACATCGGAACACCTAGACTCACGCGTATTGGGAATCACGAAGAGTTATCAACGGTGCACGAGATATCCATCAACTATATCGATTCTAGAGAATCATTTAACCGTAAGTCTACGATTGTCGACACTTATTTTTCTGCTACAATTGCAAATACCCTTCTTAATGATCATGATCCAAGGACTATCGTTGAGTGTGAAAAACGCTCCGACTGGCCTCAATGGAAGGATGCAATACAAGCAGAACTTGCCTCGCTTAATAAAAGGAAGGTATTCACAGAAGCAATACCAACACCTCCCAATGTTTTCCCTGTGGGATTCAAATGGGTTTTCCTCCGGAAACGGAATGAGAACAATGAGGTGGTGAGATACAAGGCAAGGCTCGTAGCACAGGGTTTCACGCAGAGACCCGGCATTGATTTCAATGAGACATATTCTCCAGTTATGAGTGGTATCACTTTCCGATATCTAATATCTTTGGCAGTGCAAAATCGTCTATCTATGCAGTTGATGGATGTCGTGACCGCATATCTTTACGGGTCATTAGATTCGGACATTTACATGAAGGTTCCAGATGGAATCTCTATCCCGGATGCAAGCGCAAAACGCAACATGTACTGTGTAAAGCTGAACAAGTCTCTATACGGCTTGAAACAGTCGGGACGGATGTGGTACAACCGACTTAGTGAGTTCCTTCTTCGCAAGGGTGACTCCAACAGTGATGACTGTCCATGTGTCTTCATTAAGAAGTCCTCTTCAGGATTTTGCATCATTTCCGTGTACATCGATGATCTCAATATAATTGGCAACGCACAAGATATTGATGAAGCACGCAATCATCTAAAGACAGAATTTGAGATGAAGGATTTGGATCAAACCAAATTTTGCTTGGGTCTCCAACTCGAGCACCTTCCCTCGGGAATAATGGTACACCAAGCTGCCTATATCCAGAAAATATTGGAGAAATTCAATATGGACAAATCCTATCCGTCTAAAACTCCCATGGTGGTTCGATCTCTAGACGTAGAGAAAGATCCGTTCAGGCCGAGGGATGATGGAGAAGAGATGTTGGGACCCGAGGTTCCATATCTCAGTGCTATTGGAGCGCTTATGTATCTTGCAAATTGTACGAGACCTGACCTCGCATTTGCAGTGAATCTACTTGCTAGACACAGCGCAGCTCCCACCAAACGCCATTGGGCGGGAGTAAAGAATGTCTTTAGATATCTCCAAGGCACAAAGGATCTTGGCCTATTCTTTCAGTTTCAGAGAAATCTGGACACCAATATGATTGGATACACAGATGCTGGCTATTTATCTGATCCCCATAATGCCAGATCACAAACCGGCTTTGTGTTCCTACATGGTGGAACTGCAATATCATGGAAGTCTTCGAAACAGACTCTAGTTGCAACATCCACCAATCATTCTGAAATAATCGCATTATATGAGGCATCACGCGAATGTGTGTGGCTTCGCAGGATGATAAACCACATACAACAATCATGTGGAATTGGTTCTATCGAATCACCTACCATTATCTACGAAGATAATGCAGCTTGTGTTGCACAGATGCAAACAGGATACATCAAGAGCAATATCACTAAGCATATTGCCCCTAAGTTGTTTTATCCCCATGAACTCCAAAAGAGTGGGGAAATAAACATCTTGCAAGTCAAATCATGTGATAACCTCGCTGATCTATTCACAAAGTCTCTACCAACTTCAACGTTCCAGAAATATATTCATGGAATTGGTATGCGACGACTCCGAGATTTGCAAGATTCAGGGGGAGTATCTTCCTGAACTACTCCTGTTCAAAGCATCATATTATACTCTTTTTCCCTTAGTGAGTTTACTTTACAGGTTCTCATAAAGGTTTTTAATGAGGTAATATCAACATAAGATCATATGTCATACTATCCCTTTTCCCCACCGGGGTTTTTAGGAAAGTATTCACGACATATTTATTGACCTCTATATTCTATGGATATAGTTCATATTGAGTTAACAGAGGCAATAACCATAATATGTTGTACCATTTTCTCCTTATTTTTCCACTGGGTTTGAAGGAGTTTTAACAACATATCCTATACTATTCCTCATTTTTCCCACAGGGTTTTTGGAGGACTACTCACATTTTTCCCACTGGGTTTTTGGAGGAGACTATTTCAAGATGATGAAGATTCACAAGGACAAGCATATATTAGGGGGAGTGTTAGAATTTAATTAGTATTAATTAAATGGGTTAATCCCTGCTTGTAACTGCAACGTTTGTAGCCAATCATTTAGGGAACCGTCATTAGGCGGTTATTTCTCCGGAGTGTCGCCTCCCAGAAACCGACCTAATCACGTCTGTTCCCCTCCTATATATATGTAAAATCTTCATCAATCAATACAAGTGATTTCATTCCAATCATTGTCTCTCTTTCTCTCTTTTAACTTTAACACATCCATCCTTGCCGCGAAGGATTGAAACGAACAGAGGAGAGACCCACAGCGAAATCTCATGGTTTTCCCGCTTTTAGCTTTGCCCCAAATATTTTCAAACCAGCCTAGCTCCTCTATAAGTACAAGGCCATCACGGAAGACCGCGTGCGGGGAGCGTGTGTGACTTAGACTTTGACTTTTACTTGTCGAGGAGAGGAGAGGCCTCGTCATCCTGGATGCTTGGCGAGGCGACGGAGTGGTGAGCGGGAAAGCAGCATCTCCGTTTCTAGGCCTCGCGCGGAGATTCGTGAGTCGGATCCTACGGTGGGAATGGAACGGTCGCACCGTCGGATGATCGCCACGTGTCTTTGGTCAAAAGCGGTGAAATGGACGCCGTGGTGACCTAACTGCACGCCACCAAAATTTCCGGCTAAAGATCCGCAGATCCGAAAATTTAGCGCGGGAAAAGGGAAAGTTATGTGCGACATGGCCAAGAAAACTCCTAAGTTACCGTTACAAAAGAATGAATGATTTCCGATTGGATGAAGTCTGAAACGATGAAGTTTTGGAAGCTCTTCGAGATTCTCTTCGGATCCGGACAGAGATATGTGGAACAATGATGAATCTTGAAGAACTTCGGTGGCTACTGTTGTGGGTATACTTTATGGGTATATCAACGACATGGTCTAGATCCGGCAAGCCCGGGTGGCCCACAGATGGTGATGGTGGCATACGGCCCATCGGGCGGCCCAGTTGCTGTAGATACAGATGGATGAAGTCCAGCCCAGGAACATGAGCCGGATCTCAACCGACATATGCAGGTAGTCGGATCCGTGGAGGCCCATGAAGTATCCGGATCCATTACGACGTATAAGGAAGGTGGATCCTTGATGTGCACGTCAATGTAATATTCCGTAGTTAGGCATCTTGTATTCCGGCTAGGACTCTCCGTGTAAACCCTAGATCCTGGCGCCTTTATAAGCTGGATCTCGGGAGCCCTAGAGGCACAACCACACCTCATTGTAACAACGCGACAACGCCCAGATAATTCCAGACAAGCAGCAGTAGGCTCTGTCATCGTGCAGGTGTTCGAAAGCTGGGTAAATCGCGTACCACCATCACGAGTACTCTCCGCCCGATGGCCCCTACTTCTTCTCCCCATCGTGAGGATCCCTCCTCCGAGGTACCGTCGAATAGACAATGACAGCGGTGAAGGATATACAATATGCACAATATTTGTACTTGCATTCCACAATACATGTATTGTTATTTTGAAGATATCATAGCTCAAGAGCAAATTATTAATAAGCAAATCCTAAAAGATACGCTTCAAGAGGTAAGTATATTTTTCAATTACAACCATTAATTTTATGTGTACCAAATACATGAAGCCAATAATAACCTTATATTCCATACACAATTTAATAAGATATACATGTGGTATTTATGAGTACTTAATATTTCAAATATGGAAATCTAGAAGCCATTTAAGAACAAGTCGTCTCTAAAATATTATTTTACATATGAAGTCAACAAAATATATTCTGCTATATCTCTAAATATTAATGGTGATATGGTTTACATCACCTAAATACACAGTAATAAAGGATGAACATTAACATGGAAATAAAATCAGGATCCTATGATATTTTTTTAAAGCAAAGATCCTGGAAGATTTTAAAGATTTTAGAGTGCATCTATTTATATATGACCGTAAGGTCAGAAATATTGAAGCATAAAGAGAGCCATTGGAGCAAAAGGCCGGAAACTGAAAATCACTACCCATGGAACTTATGAAGAACAACCCAAGGGTTGTCTGCTTGGTAGTTCTTTTTACGATGTCTACCACATTATTTTTGTGTGGTGCGACAGGGAGAAATAAAGGTACACCTGGTTTTTATATTGGTCCCATTTTATAAAATATATGAGCACATTGGTTATTAATAAGAAATATTGAGTGACTCATGCAGTTTGATATACTTCATTTTTTGTAGGTCACGTTACCATGAACGATATTTGTACACCTTTTGTAGCATGTTATAATACCATTACCCCATTACCGAAATACTCAACTTTTCTATGCCAGATGGATTGTCAGAAGAAGGGTTACAATGGCGGTAGGAGCTACTGTTCAGATGTTTATTGTTGTTGTGCAATTTTTTGACAATGCTAAGGAAGTGGTTGATACTATGTATTATCATGTATCAAAAGTTTGTGCCTGTAAGATTGGGTGAATCTCAATAAACTAGACAAGTCAATTCTGGCTTGACTATGCAAATTCATGAGTTTGTCAGTGAAATTGAATTCTAAGTTTCTTTGATAAAAACATTTTCTATTGATTCTCAGCCATACATATGATAATTTTCTTGTCACTCTTTCAAAGTTGAAAAGTGCTAATCTGACAATGAGATCTTTGTTCAAAAAAAAAGCAATGAGATCTGAGTAAGATTCCACGGGCCATTGAACTTTGAGAAAATGTACATTATTTTGTTGCACATAGTTGAAACATTATTTAACATGCTAAATATCATTAAAATTTATATAAAAAGTGTTAAAACGCCTAACAAGATTCTTGATCCTGACAACTGTAATCCAAAGATAACATGAGTATGTTTACTTGTACTGTAAGATGGGCCAAGCCAAAATATAAGGATATATATATATATTTACCTATGTTCGAGCCACTAGTCGGATGGGTGAAAGATCTATCCATGCATTGGATTATATTGATACGGAGAACATAAGTATGCTTTAAAGGGAGTTCTCGATGAAATGAAGGACTAACTCAGCAAGTATGGATGGATCTAGTGTTTGAGGCGATTCAGGGCCTGAAGCAAAAAAGTAGTACCTTCTCTGGAACAGACAAAACGTCTTCCTTTCGCTACTTTGGTTTCAGCCACATACTCTTTCTCGTCCAATCTAACGCTGAACTCGTTCTCTTTCACATATCGGTTGTAGTGCTCATAACCTTGTTTTTCGCTACCAAATATCTGATTGACCATCATAACCTTGTTTGTAGATCTCCATTGTTTGGGTGGCGGAGGTCGTCCTCGGTCTGCCCTCCTCAGCAAAGCTTCCTTCGTGCTCTGCACCCGCGGTGTTTCTCGAAGCGTTCTCTCCCGGTGTCCTCGTCGGTGTGTGAGTTGTGCTGGTCGATTCCTAGTGGCGGCCGGCCTCTGGTGGCGTCTGCGACGGTGGTGCTGTCTCCTCGGCGTGGCAGTTGTCGGTTCGCCCATGCTAGGGTGGGCACCGGTCCGATAACGTATCATGTCCTGTGTTTGCTCTTCCTCTTTGTAGACTGTAATAGTTGTGCCGACTGCTGGCGTTGTCGGCGCTTGTGGCCTAGGTTGAACCTTGTCTTGTGTGTTGCTATCATGTAAGCTAGGCTCAACATCTTGTATCTGTTTTGCCGTTGAAGACGTTATTAATTGAACGTGGGGCTTATAGCCATTTATCTATAAAAAAAATGGACGCATTTTCCATCCCTTGTTTCCATTAGTCCTTTAAAAGAGCAGTAAAGATGGATGGTCGCATCAAATATCTACCATTGCATTAAACAAAATTATAGATTATATTATATTATATTATAACTCGAGATGAAGAAAGTTAAAAATTAAGCCTTTTACCAAGCAATCCACATATCTTACCTTCCCATCTGGAAGATCAGTTGTTAGCCTTTTTTATTTAGAGTGATATGCTCTATCCGGATCAATTTGGTGCACTCTCTTCTGATGTTTACCCATGCAATTGTTTTCTCCCTATTTCGTACGAGTACAAACAGTTATAACATAGTGTAGTTTTCTTAAAAACAGTTTCAAGTAGATTCGGTAGAAATTACCGTCCGTGTCCTTCTTCTTTTGACCGTTGCTGATTGTTGTGTTCATAATACACAAAGGATGTATCCTCTTTATTGGAAGCTGATTTTGGCTTCCTGCTTGAAGGTCCTCTTAGTCTCTTTGTGATTGTGTTCTCTCCTTCGTCGCTAGAGTTTATATCATCATCCGTAGATGTGTCCCCGTCGTCATCGCGATTTGCTGAGTTAGGTCCCTTGTGCCATGTGCACTTGTCTCCCACCTTGCAGTTGGACTTCTGCAGCACGAAAGGATCTCGTCGTCAAAACGTTCTTAATAGCTTTCCTCGTAGCAGAGTCTCCATCAGTGATCACATATTTTGGGTGTTTATGGCTCATCGCCCCCAGGAAGGTATGAAGTAGCCACTCATATGATCCCACCGTCTCATATGAAATAATACCAACCCCAAAAACAATTGTACTGCGATGATGATTCATCCGATATGTGCTGTCAAAAACAACCAAATGCACCATAATATATTTGAGATTGTGAATCTTTTCAGAATAAATTTCTAAGATGTCCGTCTTCATCCGTTGTGTATTTGAAGAAAAACTCAGCATTTCGTTCTACTTGCGCTTTTCATGTGGTTCAACACAAATTCACCATTCCTACCTAAATTTCTTTTCTTCTTATACCTGGCACAGAAATTGTACATGTCTCTGGAAACAAACCCCAACTTGTCAAAACCACCGCTTTGAGTCACCATCACGTCATATATTCCGCAGGTACGAAGGCCACCAATTCCAAATTCAACCGCATCAGTTTTTTGAGGGTCGGTCATCCGATGATGAGATCGCATAAAAACAACTTGTTCCGGGTCCGCTAGTGGATGAGTATGATCATCAAAAAAATTCTTCACAAACCACTAATCCATACCAGCAAATGAATCTCAAGCATAGCTCTACATCCACAATGAATCCGCTAGAGACACCCTCTTTTGCTCAGGCAAAAAAGCAGTACCTTCTCTGGAACAGACAAAACATCTTCCTTTCGCTTCTTTGGTCCAAGCCACATAGTCTTTCTCGTTCAATCTAACGCTGAACTCTTTCTCTTTCACATATCGGTTGTAGTGCTCATAACCTTGTTTTTCGCTACCAAATATCTGATTGACCATCATGATATATTCTTTTGTCGCCTCTGTATCATCATTAGCATCCGTCGTCCAAACCTGCCATTATCAAACATCATACGTACAACATGTCCATGTCATGTCTGCTCAATTTATTTAATCACATAATACCAGATACGTCTTAAGAACAAATTCTGACACAACTCATAAATTAAAACATCAGTAAACATCAACTGGTTGGCTATGAAAGTATAGAGATGGTAAACCTAGAGGGGGGGGGTGAATAGGTTTCTACAGATTTTAATTCTTTCTTTGCAATATTAGGCTTTGCGGAATATAAAGGTGAGCCTAATGCAAACTAGATGAAGCAACCTATACGAGGATACAACTAACTCGAGCACGAAGGCTCTCACAGGCAGTTAAATCACAAGTAAGGAGTTTGGTTAGAGATAACCGATAGCACGAGGAGACGAGGATGTATTCCCGTGTTCCCTTGCTTTGCAACAAGGTACGACACGTTTGGAGGAGTGGAGGTCCCACGAAGGATTCCCCGCCCCACGAAGGCTCACCCTATTCTCCGGAGCCTATCCCACGAAGGAATAGCTCTCTCACTTGTGGTAGACTTTGAGGTAGCCTCCAAACCTTCACAATCTTGCCCGGAGCAGATCCACAGCCCGGATGCTTCCGGACTCCTCTTGCCCACCTAGGGTTTCCAAGGAACCCTAGGAAGCAAGCTTCTTGATGAATACAAGGGGGAATAAGATTTGACTTGGTAGAACGGTAGATCGGGTCCTCCTCTATTGTTTCCCCGGAGGGATTTGAGTTTGGGTGGAGGAGGAGGGAGATCTGAGGCTTTTGGTGTTTCTAACAATGGAGTATGAGAGAAGGAGCTCAAGAACAGCTTGTAGTGTAGTGCCTAACCCTTCCAAGGTAGAAGAAGGGGTATTTATAGTGTTCTTCAAAATCTGCCCGTTGCCACTTGCCACCTCAGCATTTTTCCTCGACAAACCTGGTTGACCGGGCCACAGACCGGACAGCCCGGTCGTGAGGCCGGTCAGACCGGATCGTGACCGGGGCTCCTTTGCGTCGTCTGGCGCTTCTTCGTTTGGTGGCCGGTTGCTGCCCGTTGCCGCCCGGTCGACCGGACGGAGCGCCGGACACGCCGGTCGAGCCGGTTGACCGGCGCAAACGGATCTGCTGGGCTCTCCTTTGGAGCCCGGTTGCCGCCCGGTTGACCGGCACACGGACTGGCCGGTTGCTGGCCCGGTTGGACCGGGTTGGT
This sequence comes from Lolium multiflorum, assembly GCA_030979885.1. Classification (NCBI taxonomy): domain Eukaryota; kingdom Viridiplantae; phylum Streptophyta; class Magnoliopsida; order Poales; family Poaceae; genus Lolium; species Lolium multiflorum. The sequence goes on from CM061750.1 coordinate 432,756,014, forward strand.
GACCGGATTTCTCCTGTAACCCCTTTTGATTGTTGTTGAAATGGGGGGTCTCCTTTAGCCTTCTTGTTCCTTTGATACACCATTATACCTCTTTGGCTAATACCTGTGAATTATCTTGTAGACATGTATTAGTCCAAATACTCTAGCACGGTGTCATAGTTACCAAAATAACGGATAAGGGTAAAATACCCTTACAATCTCCCCCTTTTTGGTATACGATGACAAACCGAGCTAGAGTCACATATAAATATTATGATAAGCTTTAAACCTTGATTCCAAATAAGATATTGAGACGGCTCCCCCATAAAGTGTGCACTTGGAGAATTTGCGTTTGAATGCAAAGTGCAACACTAGTGGATCATGAGAAGCTCCCCCAATATCTTTAGGAAACAAGCATGGTATGGAGTTGTGCATATCAAGATATATAAGCATAGCATGCATAAAACATCCTAACATAGAGTAGCACACATAATATTCGTCCATACACAAATTATTCGAAGTAGCAAATCCAAATGATTCTTGAGAAATCAAAGCAAATACGCACAAGCCATATAAAATCCAAATAAAGCAACTCCCATGGCTTGTGACAATCAAAGAACCCCGTGGTTCCCTAGACTCTACTCTCTTCTCCCCCTTTGGCATCGGAACACCAAAAAGGCGAAGGAAAAAGTAGAGATGCTATCGCACCCATCAATAGAACTCATGCCCGGTGGAGTAGGAGCCCTCGTCATCATCACGGGCAGCCGAATCAACTTCATCCTCATCACCATCACCATCAGCAGGAGGAGGAGTAGGAGTACGAGCAGTCCTAGGAGGAAGACCACCATGAGCATACATGGAGAAGTCAAAGTTCTGGATCATCTCATCGGTGATGGGAGGCATCTCCCACTGAGGTGCAACCACAGGTGCCAACTCGGGTCCAGGAGGAGGAACAGGGACATTCCTAGTAGCCATAAACTCGTTCTGTCGCCTCCTGGTCTCCTGGTTCAAAGCAAGGCTCTGATGTGCAACATCATTAGTGTTCTTGCACATTTGCCACATGCTAGAGAAGAAGCGAGCAGCACCATGCTTGGGGCGCCGAGAGTAGCTGGAGCTAGCATCATGATCATGGCGTTCCTTGGAACGGCGCTCAGAGGTGGGCATCATGGAGGGAACGTCTGGACGAGTGGCCTCCTGAGTGGGGAACCGGAATGGGTCCATGATGATTCTTTCACCAATAGCGTTCCGAGGAGCGGGAACAATGTAGTTGATGAGCCGCTGAACATACTGGGCGTAGTTGGGAGTCATACGGTCCATAATTGCTCTCTTCAGTTCACAGTAGATAAGATCACAGCCATCAATCTTCCTTACCCTGTCAGGATGACAATAGTACATCAAGTTGAGGTGATAGTTCCGGACTTCACTGTGGTCGCCAGACTTGCTGATGAGGTTCTCACGGAACAGCTTGGCAAGTACCAGATAGGAGTAGTACATCCCAGAGATAGTGGGAGGTCCAGGCGAAGGGTTCGCAGGATAGCAGAAAGAGATGTCACCCCTAGTAAGCCTGGACCGTGAATGAATCCTGTACCCTGGATTACTGTCATCACCACAACCCATGGCTGCACGGAACTGAGAGTAGGAGCATGAGTACTTCGTCTTGCCGGTCATCCAGGTGAGGGTGCGGTCCTCATCATCATGGAAGAAGACGGTGCAGTGAAACTGACGGACAAGGAGGGGACAAAAGGTAGGATCATCTTGGGTATCATCAGGCTTGAGGCACACAAGGTCATACAATCCCAGATTCTTCAAGGTTTGAACCACAAAACGGTACTTTGTGGCTTCATGCAAGGCAAGCTCGTCAGGATTGATGGCCTTGGGTGATACAATATTACCATGCTTCATATACTCATGAGAATCATAGAACCCTCCCAGAGGGCTGCTTGTGTGTTGGTCCAGAAGGCCTTGTCCGAACGAGTGTAAGTTGGCTTCTCAAAGCGATACGGATTCACTGTCCTCCATTCCTGCCACTCAAGGCGGTTTGCAGCCCCAACATTGATGGTTGGCACTTCCTCATCATCCTCGTGGGCAACATGCTTATCCTTGTGCTTGGTAGCAACAGACTTGGTTCTACCCCCAACTGAGCTGCCACCGTCAGTACCCTGCTAAGCTGGAGGGGGAACGCGGCTACTAGAACGGCGAGGAGGATCAGTCCTTCCTCTCTTGGAAGCATTGCCACGTGTCTCACCACTCCAACTACCCGATGACATTGTCCTTGTTGCCCAAGTGAGAAAGAAGAACACGTGAAGAGGGCTTGAGGGCCAAATCCCCAAGATCTTCCAAACGAACTCGAGAGGGACCAAATCCCTTGGTGAAGAAGCTTGAGAGACCCCGATCTACGGTTGGGTGAAGTTTGGGGAAGAACTAGTGGTGGGAAGGACCTAGGCTGTGGTGGAGATGGTCAGGGCGCCGGCCATGGAGGTTGGAGATTGGGGAACGATGGGAAAAGACCCCAAGGGGTATCCCTTCCCTAATATATAGGAGGCTGCGCGACCGGTCAGGAGTCCGGTCAGACCGGACTGGTGACCGGCTGACCCGGCCCAGACCCCGGTTGCCGCCCGGTCAACCGGACCATCCGGTCAGGGACCCGGTCCAACCGGGCCAGGGACCGGCCAGCCCAGAATTTTCTAATTTTGCCTCGTTTTTGCCCCTATGCTTTGTGTAAATGTGTGTGAGTGCTCAAATGATGACATGTACATATAGATAGATAGATGATGATGAGATGAGCATAGACATGGGGTAGGAAACACAAAGTTCTCTAGGCATACCCATTGGAGAGAAAATCCAAACAAGATGTGAATAGCAACAATGGGCATGATTCGAAGTGTATATCAAGAATCATAAGTCATTTTGGAGTGATTTTTGCAATAAGATCATTTAGCCTTGTATATCCAAATCAAGTTGCAATTTAGACTAAATGAGGGGCGGGGGATTACTCCCCCTATGTGAAAGCGCAAATGTCATGTGACCTCGAAGAGACGTGCTTGGGTCCATATAATGACATTGGGTCTATTTATGTTGCACACATGGGTATGCATCATACCAAGACATGGTAAGATGACTATCCCCATATGTGCTATGCCTCTAAGCTAGATAGTTAGATAAATGCAAGAATATAGTGCAAGAAGTTGATTCAATCCAAGTTTTTAGGATCAAGAATACCAAGTTCTCCTCTCAAGTTTACAAAGCGGGCTTCATCCAAAGGCTTAGTGAAAATATCCGCCAATTGGTAGGTTGTTCCCACATGAGTGAGATCAATATCCTTATTGGCAACATGGTCACATAGGAAGTGATGGCGAATGTCAATATGTTTGGTGTGACAATGTTGAACCGGGTTATTGGCGATCTTTATTGCACTTTCATTGTCACATAGAAGAGGCACCGTACCAAGAGACACACCATAGTCTTTCAAGGTTTGCTTCATCCATAACAATTGAGTGCAACAAGATGCCGCGGATATATATTCGGCTTCGGCGGTGGATAAAGCGGTGGAGTTTTGTTTCTTGGATGACCAACTCACCAATGACCGGCCAATAAATTGGCAAGCCCCGGAGGTAGACTTCCGGTCAACCTTATCACCGGCCCAATCGGAGTCCGAGTAGCCAATGAGTTCAAAGGTTGACCCCTTTGGATACCATAGCCCGAGAGTAGGAGTGAGAACAAGGTATCTTAGAATCCGTTTGACCGCCATCAAATGGCTCTCCTTAGGAGCGGATTGAAAACGAGCACACATCCCTACACTTAGCATGATATCCGGCCTAGAGGCACAAAGGTAGAGCAAGGATCCTATCATGGAACGGTATACCTTTATGTCCACATCCTTCTCACCGTCACATGAGCCAAGTTGCCCCTTTACGGGCATGGGTGTGATACGTCTCCAACGTATCGATAATTTCTTATGTTCCATGCTACTTTATTGATGATACCTACATGTTTTATGCACATTATATGTCATATTTATGCATTTTCTGAACTAACCTATTAACAAGATGCCGAAGAGCCATTTGCTTTCTGTTTTTGGTTTCAGAAATCCTAGTAAAGAAATATTCTCGGAATTGGACGAAACTTTCGCCCAGGGTCCTATTTTTGCACGAAGCTTCAGAAGACCGAAGACCTAACGAAGTGGGGCCACGAGGAGGCCAGGTGGCGCGGCCCAGGCCCTGGCCGCGCGACCTATCCCCGGCCCCTCGTGGCCCCCGTGACCCTCCTACTTAAAGCTTCCGTCGCGAAACCCCCGTACCGAGAGCCACGATACGGAAAACCTTACGAGACGCCGCCGCCGCGAATCCCATCTCGGGGATTTGGAGATCGCCTCCGGCACCCGCCGGAGAGGGGATTCATCTCCGGAGGACTCTACACCGCCATGGTCGCCTCCGGAGTGATGAGTGAGTAGTCCACCCCTGGACCATGGGTCCATAGCAGTAGCTAGATGGTCGTCTTCTCCTTGTTGTGCTTCATTGTTAGATCTTGTGAGCTGCCTAACATGATCAAGATCATCTATATGTAATTCTATATGTTGTGTTTGTCGGGATCCGATGGATAGAGAGTACTATGATTATGGTGATTATCAATCTATTGTTCATGTGTTGTTTATGATCTTGCATGCTCTCCGTTATTAGTAGAGGCTCTGGCCAAGTTTTTACTCTTAACTCCAAGAGGGAGTATTTATGCTCGATAGTGGGTTCATGCCTCCATTGAATCTGGGACAGTGACAGAAAGTTCTAAGGTTGTGGATGTGCTGTTGCCACTAGGGATAAAACATTGATGCTATGTCTAAGGATGTAGTTGTTGATTACATTACGCACCATACTTAATGCAATTGTCTGTTGCTTTGCAACTTAATACTGGAGGGGGTTCGGATGATAACCTGAAGGTGGACTTTTTAGGCATAGATGCAGTTGGATGGCGGTCTATGTTCTTTGTCGTAATGCCCAATTAAATCTCACTATATTTACCATATCATGTATATGCATTGTTATGCCTTTCTCTATTTGTCAATTGCCCGACTGTAATTTGTTCACCCAACATGCTTTTATCTTATGGGAGAGACACCTCTAGTGAACTGTGGACCCCGGTCCTATTCTTTACATAGCATACAATCTACTTGTTTTACTGTTTTCTTTGCAAACATCTTCCACTCGATACGTTTAATCCTTTGTTACAGCAAGCCGGTGAGATTGACAACCTCACTGTTTCGTTGGGACAAAGTACTTGGGTTGTGTTGTGCAGGTTCCTAGTTGGCGCCGGAATCCCTGGTGTTGCGCCGCATCACATTTCGCGACCATCAACCTTCAACGTGCTTCTTGGCTCCTACTGGTTCGATTAAACCTTGGTTTCATACTGAGGGAAACTTGCTTCTATACGCATCATACCTTCCACTTGGGGTTGTGCATCCACGCGTATCAAGCTAAATTTCTGGCGCCGTTGCCGGGAGATCAAGACACGCTGCAAGGGGAGTCTCCACTTCTCAATCTCTTTACTTTGTTTTTGTCTTGCTTTATTTTATTTACTACTTTGTTTGCTGCACCTAAACAAAACACAAAAAATTTAGTTGCTAGCTTTACTTTATTTACTGTCTTGCTCTCTATATCGAAAACACAAAAAAATTAGTTACTTGCATTTAATTTATTTTGTTATCATGTCTAGTACTGTACTTGTTTTTATTTACACTAGTTAGGCATAATGGACAACAATGACCTTTTTATTCTATTTCCTGATTTAAGACATGGATGGTTTGATGCAAAAATTAAAAAACCCATGGAACATATTAATATGAATGCTTTGAACACTATTGTTGCTAATGATATGCAAAATTCTAAGCTTGGGGAAGCTGGCTTTGATGAGCATGATATTTTTAGTCCCCCAAGCATTGAGGAGAAAATTTACTTTGATGATACTTTGCCTCTTATATTTGATGATAAGAATAATAATGATAGCTACTTTGTTGAATTTGCTCCCACTACAACTAATAAAATTGATTATGCCTATGTGGAGAGTAATAATTTTATGCATGAGACTCATGATAAGAATGCTTTATGTGATAGTTATATTGTTGAGTTTGCTCATGTTGCTACTGAAAGTTATTATGAGAGAGGAAAATATGGTTGTAAAAATTTTCATGTTACTAAAACACCTCTCTATGTGCTGAAATTTTTGAAGCTACACTTGTTTTATCTTCCTATGCTTGTTACTTTGTTCTTCATGAACTTGTTTATTTACAAGATTCCTATGCATAGGAAGCATGTTAGACTTAAATGTGTTTTGAATTTGCCTCTTGATGCTCTCTTTTGCTTCAACTTCTATTTCTTGCGAGTGCATCATTAAAACTGCTGAGCCCATCTTAATGGCTATAAAGAAAGAACTTCTTGGGAGATAACCCATGTGTTTTTTTTACTACAGTACTTTGTTTTATATTTGAGTCTTGGAAGTTGTTTACTACTGTAGCAACCTCTCCTTATTATGTTTTTGTGCCAAGTAAAGTTTCTATGTCAAAGTTGATGTTATATTTGGGATTGCTGCGCAGAAACAGCATTGCTGTCTGTCACGAATCTGGGCACAATTCTCTGTAGAAAATTCGAAAAAATCTGCCAATTTACGAGCGTGATCCTCAGATATGTACGCAACTTTCATTAGTTTTGAGTTTTTCCATTTGAGCAAGTCTGGTGCCATTTCTAAATTCGTCTTTACGGACTATTCTGTTTTTGACAGATTCTGCCTTTTATTTCGCATTGCCTCTTTTGCTATGATGGATTTATTTCTTTGATCCACTAATGTCCAGTAGCATTATGCAATGTCCAGAAGTGAAAATAATGATTGTGTCACCTCTGAATGTGTGAATTATTAATTATGCACTAACCCTCTAATGAGTTTGCTTGAAGTTTGGTGTGAAGGAAGTTTTCAAGGGTCAAGAGAGGAGAATGATATACTATGATCAAGAGGAGTGAAAGCTCTAAGCTTGGGGATGCCCCCGTGGTTCACCCCTGCATATTTTAAGAAGACTCAAGCGTCTAAGCTTGGGGATGCCCAAGGCATCCCCTTCTTCATCGACAACATCATCAGGTTCCTCCCCTGAAACTATATTTTTATTCAATCACATCTTGTATTCTTTGCTTGGAGCGTCGGTTTGTTTTCGTTTTTGTTTTTGTTTGAATAAGATGGATCCTAGCATTCACTTTGTGGGAGAGAGACACGCTCCGCTGTTGCATATGGACACATGTGTCCTTAGGCTTTACTCATAATGTTCAAGGCGAAGTTTCTTCTTCGTTAAATTGTTATATGGTTGGAATTGGAAAATGCTACATGTAGTAATTCTAAAATGTCTTGGATAATGTGATACTTGGCAATTGTTGTGCTCATGTTTAAGCTCTTGCATCATATGCTTTGCACCCATTAATGAAGAAATACATAGAGCTTGCTAAAATTTGGTTTGCATATTTGGTTTCTCTAAGGTCTAGATAATATCTAGTATTGAGTTTTGAACAACAAGGAAGACAGTGTAGAGTCTTATAATTTTTACAATATGTCTTTTATGTGAGTTTTGCTGCACTTGTTCATCCTTGAGTTTGCTTCAAATAACCTTGCTAGCCTAAACCTTGTATCGAGAGGGAATACTTCTCATGCATCCAAAATCCTTGAGCCAACTACTATGCCATTTGTGTCCACCATACCTACCTACTACATGGTATTTCTCCGCCATTCCAAAGTAAATTGCTTGAGTGCTACCTTTAAAATTCCATCATTCACCTTTGCAATATATAGCTCATGGGACAAAATAGCCTTAAAAACTATCGTAGTATTGAATATGTACTTATGCACTTTATATTTTATTAAGTTGCCTGTTGTGCGATAACCATGCTTCTGGGGAACGCCATCAACTATTGTTGAATATCATGTGAGTTGCTATGCATGTCCGTCTTGTCTGAAGGTCTATCATTTTAGTGGTTGGAGCATGCAAAATTGTTAGAGAAGAACATTGGGCCGCTAACTAAAGCCATGAATCATGGTGGAAGTTTCAGTTTTGGACATATATCCTCAATCTCATATGAGAATAATAACTTTGCTACATGGTTATGCATTTAAGAGGAGTCCATCATCTGTTGTCCATGTTGTCCCGGTATGGATGTCTAAGTTGAGAATAATCAAAAGCGAGAAATCCGAAATGCGAGCATTCTCCTTGGACCTTTGTACAGGCGGCATGGAGGTACCCCTTTGTGACACTTGGTTGAAACATGGCATGCGAAGACCCGGTAGTCCAAGTTAAGTAGGACGAGGTGCGGGCACTATTAGTATACTATGCGTGAGGCTTGCAACTTGTAAGATATAATTTTCATAATTCATATGCTTTATTACTACCGTTGACAAAATTGTTTCATGTTTTCAAAATAAAAGCTCTAGCACAAATACAACAATCGATGCTTTCCTCATTGAAGGACCATTCTTTTACTTTTATTATTGAGTCAGTTTACCTATCTCCTTCCACCTTAAGAAGCAAACACTTGTGTGAACTGTGCATTGATTCCTACATACTTGCATATTGCACTTGTTATATTACTTTATGTTGACAATATCCATGAGATATACATGTATAAGTTGAAAGCAACCGCTGAAACTTAATCTTCCTATGTGTTGCTTCAACACCTTTACTTTGATTTATTGCTTTATTAGTTAACTCTTATGCAAGACTTATTGATGCTTGTCTTGAAGTACTATTCATGAAAAGTCTTTGCTTTATGATTCACTTGTTTACTCATGTCATTACCTTTGCTTTGATCGCTGCATTCATTACATATGTTTACAAATAGTATGATCAAGATTATGATGGCATGTCACTTCAGAAATTATCTTTGTTATCGTTTTACCTGCTCGGGACGAGCAGAACTAAGCTTGGGGATGCTGATACGTCTCCAACGTATCGATAATTTCTTATGTTCCATGCTACTTTATTGATGATACCTACATGTTTTATGCACATTATATGTCATATTTATGCATTTTCTGAACTAACCTATTAACAAGATGCCGAAGAGCCAGTTGCTTGTTCTGTTTTTGGTTTCAGAAATCCTAGTAAAGAAATATTCTCGGAATTGGACGAAACTTTCGCCCAGGGTCCTATTTTTGCACGAAGCTTTCAGAAGACCGAAGACCTAACGAAGTGGGGCCACGAGGAGGCCAGGGGGTGGCCGGCGCCCAGGCCCTGGCCGCGCCGACCTATCCCCGGGCCCCTCGTGTGGCCCCCGCGTTGACCCTCCGCCTACTTAAAGCTTCCGTCGCGAAACCCCACCGAGAGCCACGATACGGAAAACCTTACAGAGACGCCGCCGCGAATCCCATCTCGGGGATTACGGAGATCGCCTCCGGCACCCGCCGGAGAGGGGATTCATCTCCCGGAGGACTCTACACCGCCATGGTCGCCTCCGGAGTGATGAGTGAGTAGTCCACCCCTGGACCATGGGTCCATAGCAGTAGCTAGATGGTCGTCTTCTCCTTGTTGTGCTTCATTGTTAGATCTTGTGAGCTGCCTAACATGATCAAGATCATCTATATGTAATTCTATATGTTGTGTTTGTCGGGATCCGATGGATAGAGAGTACTATGATTATGGTGATTATCAATCTATTGTTCATGTGTTGTTTATGATCTTGCATGCTCTCCGTTATTAGTAGAGGCTCTGGCCAAGTTTTTACTCTTAACTCCAAGAGGGTATTTATGCTCGATAGTGGGTTCATGCCTCCATTGAATCTGGGACAGTGACAGAAAGTTCTAAGGTTGTGGATGTGCTGCCACTAGGGATAAAACATTGATGCTATGTCTAAGGATGTAGTTGTTGATTACATTACGCACCATACTTAATGCAATTGTCTGTTGCTTTGCAACTTAATACTGGAGGGGTTCGGATGATAACCTGAAGGTGGACTTTTTAGGCATAGATGCAGTTGGATGGCGGTCTATGTTCTTTGTCGTAATGCCCAATTAAATCTCACTATATTTACCATATCATGTATATGCATTGTTATGCCTTTCTCTATTTGTCAATTGCCCGACTGTAATTTGTTCACCCAACATGCTTTTATCTTATGGGAGAGACACCTCTAGTGAACTGTGGACCCCGGTCCTATTCTTTACATAGCATACAATCTACTTGTTTTACTGTTTTCTTTGCAAACATCTTCCACTCGATACGTTTAATCCTTTGTTACAGCAAGCCGGTGAGATTGACAACCTCACTGTTTCGTTGGGACAAAGTACTTGGGTTGTGTTGTGCAGGTTCCTAGTTGGCGCCGGAATCCCGGTGTTGCGCCGCATCACATTTCGCGACCATCAACCTTCAACGTGCTTCTTGGCTCCTACTGGTTCGATTAAACCTTGGTTTCATACTGAGGGAAACTTGCTTCTATACGCATCATACCTTCCACTTGGGGTTCCCAACGGACGTGTGCATCCACGCGTATCATTGTCTTCATTGGGCTTGCATTGGTCATGTTGAACTTCTTGAGCATGTCCTTCACATACTTTTCTTGAGAGATGAAGGTGCCTTTTGCAAGTTGCCTCACTTGGAAGCCTAGGAAGAACTTCAACTCCCCCATCATGGACATCTCAAATTTCCTAGTCATCAATTGCTCAAAAGCTTTGTTATGATTGGGGTTAGTTCCACCAAATATAATATCATCAACATATATTTGACATATAAACAAGCCACCCCCTTTAACCCGCTTGGTGAAAAGGGTGGAATCGACCGTACCCATGCAAAACCCATCTTGTAGTAGAAAATCCCTAAGGAACTCATACCAAGCACGTGGAGCTTGCTTGAGACCGTAGAGTGCCTTATGGAGTAAATACACATGGTTGGGTCGGCATGGGTCTTCGAAACCCGGGGGTTGAGCTACATATGCGGTTTCTTTTAGAGGACCATTCAAAAATGCACTTTTCACATCCATTTGGTATAGTTTGAAATTGTGGAAAGATGCAAATGCAAGCAAAAGACGAATAGCTTCAAGACGGGCTACCGGCGCAAAGGTATCCTCAAAGTCCATACCTTCTATTTGGGCAAACCCTTGCGCCACTAACCTTGCTTTATTTCTAATGACAATGCCATCCTCATCTTGCTTGTTCTTGAACACCCATTTGGTCCCAATGACATTGATGCGATGATCCTTGGGTCTCTCAACTAGAGACCATACTTCATTGCGGGTGAAACACTCCAATTCTTCTTGCATGGCAATGACCCAATCCGGATCAACCAAGGCTTCATGTACCTTGAGTGGCTCAAAACTAGAAACAAACGCATGATGTTGACAATAAGTCATAAGTAATGCATGGTGTCTACGAGTTACCACTCCTTTTGAGATGCTACCGAGGACAAGATCTACTTTCATGTCACTTGCCCTTGTAGCCGCCTTGATCTTCCGAATGGTTCCTTCATGATCAATGAATTCATCTCTTGCTAATACTTGATCATGAGGTACAACTTGAGCTTGAACATGAGTTGAAGATGTATCTTGATCATCATCATGGTCTTGCTCAGTGGGTTGAGGGCTTTCTTCTTGTTCTTCGGGATGTGGCTCATCTTGAGTGGAGGATGCATCTTGGGTTGCACTTGATGGTTCAACTTGAGTTGAGCTAGACTCAACTTGAGGTGAGCTTGATACTTCTATTCCATCACCTTGATCATCACTATGAACTTCCATGGGCCGGATGTGTCCAATGCCCATATGCTTGATGGCACTAGATGGATCATCATCATTACCTGCAACACATGGAACAACTTGCTCCACTTGGGAGCCATTATCCTCCAAGAACACCACGTCACAAGATACTTCAATAGTCCCAGTGGACCGGTTGTAGTATCTATAGGCGTGGGAGTTCTCCGCATATCCAACAAAAATGCCCTCTATAGTTCTAGTTTCAAATTTACCAAGCTTCCCTTTATTGTTCTTAACAAGACATTTGCATCCAAAGACACGAATGTACATGACATTAGGCTTGTTACCTGTGAGAAGCTCATATGGAGTTTTGTTGTGGAGGGGGCGGAGGAAGAGCCGGTTGGAGTAGTGGACAGCTGTAGAGATGGCTTCTCCCCAAAAGTTGTGGGGTGAGTTGAATTCACTCAACATGGTTCTTGCCATCTCAATGATAGTCCGGTTCTTCCTTTCAACAACACCATTTTGTTGAGGGGTATATGGAGCTGAAAACTCATGCTTGATGCCCTCATCATCAACAAACTCTTGCATAGTGTAGTTCTTGAACTCGGTGCCATTGTCGGTCCTAATCGCCTTGATCTCGGATTCATATGTACGTTGAGCTTTCTTGGCGAAGGTGATGAACTCCCTATGGGTCTCATCCTTAGACTTAAGGAGAAAGACCCAAGAGTATCTTGAGTAATCATCAACAATGACAAGTCCATACTTGCTCCCACCAAGAGTATCATAATGTGATGGCCCAAAGAGATCCAAATGAAGGAGCTCCAAAGGCCTAGATGTGGTGACGATACTCTTGATAGGATGTTTCTTCTTGAGTTGTTTTCCCGCTACACATGCACTGCATACACGATCTTTCTCAAAAGAAATGCCGGTTAGTCCAACAATGTGCTCACCCTTTAGGAGTTGTTTAAGATTCCTCATGTTAACATGACCAAGGCGGCGATGCCACAACCAACCTTCGTCATGCTTGGCCGCCATTAGACATGTGGAGGGAGATGGGCTCTCTTTCGAGAGGTCAACCACGTAAAGGTTGTTCTCCACATATCCAACAAGGACCAATTTGAGATTGTCACTCCTAAAGACTTGCACATAATACTTAGTAAAATATGAATTGTAACCGGCATCGGCAAGATGATATATAGAAAGCAAGTTATAACCAAGGTGTTCAACAAGCATGACCGTCTCAAGGCACAAGTCCTTAGAGATTGCCACCTTGCCATACCCAAGTACCTTTCCCTTTGAGTTGTCACCAAAGGTAATGCTTGACTTCTTGTTAATATCTTCAATGAATTGGTCAAGCACACCTCTTCCTCCGGTCATATGATTGGTGCATCCACTATCAAACACCCATTTTGGACCACCGGAGGAATACCCCTACAAAATCAAGTAGAGGATTTAGGAACCCATTGATTAATGGGTTCCCTAGTCATGGCAACAAGATCTTTTGGTACCCAAATCGAGTACCCTCTATAAGCATAGCCATTACGAGGACCAACATAGTTAGCATAAACATCACCATAATAATCAACAAATAAAGCATAGTGATTGTTTGGCCCCGTGCGGTCACCACTAGCGGCTTTGCCCTTTGGGGCTTTGCCATCATTAGTGACCTTCTTGTTCTTTTCTTGAGCGGGCTTCTCTTTCTTGTAGTTGTTCTTCTTGTAGGGCTTGGGGACATACCCAAGTCCATACTTTTGATTGTTTGACCTTTGCTTACTCAAAAGGTCATCCAATCCCATCTTACTCTTGGTTGTGGTGAACTTGGCAAGTTCTTTCTTCAACCTAACATTTTCCTCAAGAGTAGTTGCTTGCTCACAAGCCGATTCATTAGGATAATAGTTGAGACCATATTTGGTTACCAAAGATTCAAGATATGTATTGGTCTCAACATGCAAAGATAGTTCCTCTTGTAAACGAACATGTTCCGCAACAAGCTTAGCATGCTCACTAGTAAAGGTGGTGGAGGAACTAGCAACATTTTTATCAACAATAGAATCATTCATTGATTCAAGAGCTTTAGAGTAGGATTCTTGGAGTAGGTCATGGTTCTTTCCAAGTTTCTTGAGCTCATCCTTGACAAGCTTGTTAGCTCTTTCAAGGTGGTCAAGATCCCTAGTGAGAGAAGCATGAGCAACTTCAAGTTCCTCCTTTGAGGCATTAAGCTCTTGGGTCAATGATTGAGCCCTTTCAATAGTTTCAAGATCCTTAACTTTATCTAGTTCATAAGTTTCAATTTGTTGCTTAAGACCTTGAGATATGCACCTTTCGGTTTTTAGCTCTTGTCTTAGGAGATTGAATCTCCTTTCCTTATCATTCAAATGATATTCTAATTCCTCAATGGACTCATCCTTTTCTTTGAGAGAGTCCATCAAGAAATCAAATTTGACAAGAGCTTCACCACGAAGGGTGCATCTAACATTGTAAAGTTCCTTAAGCACAGTTAATTCATCTTGATTTTCAGCTTCATTGTCAAGGACACTAGACAAAGAAGGTGGGGGTTCCATTACCTTGGTTTCTCTTGCCATAAGACAAGAGCCAACGGTTGTAGATGAGGAAGAGTCGTCGGAGTCATCATCTTGTGTGATTCTTGCCATGAAAGAAGAACCAACATCATTCTCCGTGGAGTAATCCTTGGAGTAGTCATATGTGAAGAGTGACCCGGGCTTAGAGAAAGCCAAACCGGCCACTCCGGCCTCCTTCTCCTCATCTTCCTCTTCTTCATCGGACAAGTACTCGGCCCCAACAAAGGCTCTTCCCTTGTTCCTCTTGTATCGGTCATTGATTGGGTTTGGCTTCAATCTTGGCTTGACCCCTTTGATGAATTTTGGCTTGTCTACCCTCTTCTCATAAGGGCACTCATTTGCAAAGTGACTCTCTTCATCACAATTGTAGCAAGTTCTCTTCTTCTTCTTGTCATTGAGGAGCATTGGCAACTTTCCCTTGTACTTCTTGGCAAAGAAGGCAAAGTCGGTAGCGATGTCACTAGTTGAGGTCATCTCCTCATCTTCTTCAATTTCATATTCTTCTTCTCCTCCATGGTCAGCTCTAGCCTTGAGAGCAAGGTTGTGTGACGCTTCATGGTTGTGTGAGGCTTCATCAACACGGTTCATTGCCATGAGCATTTTTCCTGCCTTGGCCATGTTTTCATTGGCGGCCACATAGGAGACTAGATCATCGGAGTTCAGATCGGCACTCTTGGTCATGATTTGCAAGTTGAGTGCAAGGTTGGTATCTTCTTGCTTGACAGCAATCATAGCAATGACCTTGGACTTTATGAATCCTTCATTCATTTCAAAGCCATCATCATACTTCTCAGCACCAAGTCCCTTGATCCTTACTTTAAGAGCACCAAGCCTTGCATAGGCATCGGCCAAGGATTCTCCTTCTCGAATCATGAACCGGTGAGCTTCTTGCTTTGCGGTCTCATAAAGAGATGATTGGATCAAATCGGTTCCCTCTGTGAGTACTACGATTCGATCCCACAACTCTTTAGCGGAGCCGATGTCATTGACTTGATCAAGAAGCTTGCGATTGATGCCACTTCTAATCTTGTCACGTGCGGAGGCATTGAGTTGACGGTTGTAGAACTCGGTGGAGGTCAATCGAATGGGATCTTGTGGCTCTCGGTATCCATGAAGAATGATCTCCCATAGCTCCACACTGCAGCTGCGAATATGAGATTCCATAGAAGATTTCCAATGTGGAAAGTGAGTTCCATCAAAATGGGGAACGGTCCCACTATGGTTTATATGAGGCATGGGTGAAGTGTTTCTGGGATAGTCATGGTTAACTTCATTGTAAGTTTCCTTAGAGCCCGAAGTCCCACTACGAGCTCCACTAGTAGTTAGGTTCTTAAGCATGACAGACATTTCTGCCATTTGGCTTTGTAGTTCATCCTCCTTTTTCTTCTTCTCGGCATCATATGCCAAGAATCTAGATTTCATTTCTTTAACCGAAAGGTTAGAGTCATCATCTAGACCCTCGAATAGTTTATCCATCTCACTCTTAAGGCGGTGAAGCCCTTAAAAAGAGTCCAGGCTTTGATACCAATTGAAAGTATAGAGATGGTAAACCTAGAGGGGGTGAATAGGTTTCTACAGATTTTAATTCTTTCTTTGCAATATTAGGCTTTGTGGAATATAAAGGTGAGCCTAATGCAAACTAGGTGAAGCAACCTATATGAGGATACAACTAACTCGAGCACGAAGGCTCTCACAGGCAGTTAAATCACAAGTAAGGAGTTCGGTTAGAGATAACCGATAGCACGCGGAGACGAGGATGTATTCCCGTGTTCCCTTGCTTTGCAACAAGGTACGTCACGTTTGGAGGAGTGGAGGTCCCACGAAGGATTCCCCGCGCCACGAAGGCTCACCCTATTCTCCGGAGCCTATCCCACGAAGGAATAGCTCTCTCACTTGTGGTAGACTTTGAGGTAGCCTCCAAACCTTCACAATCTTGCCCGGAGCAGATCCACAGCCCGGATGCTTCCGGACTCCTCTTGCCCACCTAGGGTTTCCAAGGAACCCTAGGAAGCAAGCTTCTTGATGAATACAAGGGGAATAAGATTTGGCTTGGTAGAACGGTAGATCGGGTCCTCCTCTATTGTTTCCCCGGAGGGATTTGAGTTTGGGTGGAGGAGGAGGGAGATCTGAGGCTTTTGGTGTTTCTAACAATGGAGTATGAGAGAAGGAGCTCAAGAACAGCTTGTAGTGTAGTGCCTAACCCTTCCAAGGTAGAAGAAGGGGTATTTATAGTGTTCTTCAAAATCTGGCCGTTGCCACTTGCCACCTCAGCATTTTTCCTCGACAAACCCGGTTGACCGGGCCACAGACCGGACAGCCCGGTCGTGAGGCCGGTCAGACCGGATCAGTGACCGGGCTCCTTTGCATCGTCCTGGCGCTTCTTGGTGGCCGGTTGCTGCCCGGTTGCCGCCCGGTCGACCGGACGGAGCGCCGGACACGCCGGTCAGGAGCCCGGTTGACCGGCGCAAACCGGATCTGCTGGCTCCTCCTTTGGAGCCCGGTTGCCGCCCGGTTGACCGGCCAGCACGCCGGACTGGCCGGTTGCTGGCCCGGTTGGACCGGGCTGGTGACCGGATTTCTCCTGTAACCCCTTTTTGATTGTTGTTGAAATGGGGGGTCTCCTTTAGCCTTCTTGTTCCTTTGATACACCATTATACCTCTTTGGCTAATACCTGTGAATTATCTTGTAGACATGTATTAGTCCAAATACTCTAGCACGGTGTCATAGTTACCAAAATAGCGGATAAGGGTAAAATACCCTTACAGGCTACAAATCCAATGAAAAATGTTATATAATTTCTAACATCAGTTTGGTTCAAAACTAGATATGATATTAGAGACAATCCTATGTGTTTCTATTTACTCAGATTTCTCACCACTTCAAACAAACTGGGTATATGTTCAGCAATTAAAATCTGGGCAAAGAATGCAGTATGTCCACTACTACTGTATTTTTACTTCACAAAGAATAGCAAGAACTAACCAGGGTAGGGCGATGGTGCAGCGATTCAGTGGGGGCCGGGGACGCGAGGCGTCGCGGCGCGAGATGTCGGCGGCGCGAGAGGCGGCGACGGTGCCAGGCGTCGATGGCGAGAGGCGGGGGGGGGGGGCGATGGGAGGCGGGGACACGAGATGAGAGGCGACCCACTCGGAAGCGGATGTTCAAGAGGCGTCGGCGGCGAGAGGCGGCGGGATGGGAGGCGGGGACGCGAGACGAGAATCAACCGACTACAAAACTCTGCCTATCGTACTCCCCGTATCGTTTTGGGCTAAAGTGAAAATTGATGCTAATTTCTATTTTAGCACTTTCACAATAATATAATTTAAACTAGTCCTATATCACGGATCCCGAATCATTTTGGAGTACCAGGGTAGCGTAAAAGTTGTCTTGTTATAGGTTTGACAATGGTGTTGAGATGACTACATCAAAAAGGAATAATTGGAGGCGGATAATCAGAAGATACATGCCCCAGATCCCATCAGACTATCATCGGCAAAAGAAATATGGTTTTTTTTTAAACATAAGGCCATAGGCCCGGCTTTATAGATAAAGCCACAACGGCAAGCATAAGTTTGATACAACCAGCAACATCAACTGGTGCCTAGCACCCACACACACACTAGAATAGTAGCTCATACATCCGCCCCTTGGGCACACCACAGAAGAAAACCAAGGTGAGGGAGCCGCAGAATCGGCTGTCAAGTGGCCTCCCTCCTCGTCCTCGCGTGTAGTCGCCTAAGCTCGCCCAGCGCCGCGTCCAGAAGGTCCCTGTCCCGCTGTCTGACCAGCACCCTCCAGCTCTGCATATGGATAGACATGGTGAAGAGCACATCAGCAGGATGTCCGATCACCTTCCCCTCAATCGCTAACTTGTTACGAGCGTTCCAGAGCGTCCAGCCTAAGGCTGCGAAAGCAAACCACGCTAGCCTACGGAGAGGTCCGGAAAGACCTTGGACTATGGCGATGAAGTCGCCGACCCCGGTCGGATTCCAAGTACATGGAAGGAGTTCCCTCACCCCTGCCCACATAAACCTTGCAAGATGGCACTTGAAGAAGATGTGATCGCAATCCTCCAGCACGCCCCACATTGCACAGCTTCCGTCAGATGGCCCCTGCCTCTTAGCAACCTGCTCTGCTGACGGTAGCTTCCCCCTGATCAATTGCCATAGGAAGACTCTGATCTTGGGCGGGACCCTTGTGCGCCAGACTCCTTGAAGTACGTGACTGCCGCCCCTTGCGACAGCCGCAGGTACATAGAGTGTGTGGAGTAGACCCCCGAAGGATCTAGTGCCCAAATCACCTGGTCCTCCCCCTCAGCGAAGGGGTGCAGATCAAAGATTCTGCAGAGGTTCTCCCATTCAACCATCTCGTCCGTACCGAAGGCTCTCCGGAACCTGATGCGCCATCCCCCCTCCGATCTCACCCCTGCTACCGTGGCAAAGTGGTTGTCACAGCAGGCGAAGAGTCGAGGGAATAGCCGGTGGAGGGGTCCCCGCCCCGTCCACCAATCCAGCCAGAAGTAGGTTCGTCTCCCATCCTGAACCCGGTGTCGTGCCCCAAGCTTGAAATGCCATTTCACCTTTTGGATCGCATTACACACTTGGGACCCTCTGGTTGGAACCGCTGGGGAGAACAAGTCATTATCGCCTAAGTATTTAGCCCTTAGGAGGTCTGCCCATAAGCCATCCTGTCGCTGGTATAATTTCCAGATCCATTTGAGCATAAAGGCAATGTTCATGGATTTTGTATTGAGGATCCCCAGACCTCCATACGCCTTAGGCTTGCACACGGTAGCCCAATTCACCATGTGGTATTTGCGCTTGTTTCCCACCCCTTCCCAGAAGAATCGGGCTCTCGCCGTATTCATAGCCCCATGTGTCGCGTCGTATAGAAGGTATAATCCCATGGCGAACATCGGCAGACTCGAAAGACAGGAATTCGTCAGTTCCAGCCTCCCAGCCGATGCTAGGAAGAGCCCTTGCCAATGCTCTACCCTATGCCCCACCTTCTCTGTAAGGAAAAACCAGTCCGCTACTGATAACCTCTTGTCACTAACCGGAAGGCCCAGATAGCGAATGGGGAAGCTCCCAAGCTTGCAGTTCAGTGCATCCGCCACCCTGCGTTTCTCCTCCCCCGCGACCCCTGTCACGATGACTTCACTCTTGTTGAAGTTTATCTTCAACCCTGACATGTTCTCAAAGCAGAGCAGGAGGAATTTAAGGTTCGCAATTCCCAATTGCGAAGGTTCGATCATTATCATGGTGTCATCCGCATACTGGAGGTGGGTAACTCCCCCTGGGATGAGGTGTGGCACCACACCCTATGTGCCCCGACTCGTTCGCATGAGATAGAATCGCTGCCAACGAGTCGGCCATGAAATCAAACAGAATAGGGGATAGAGGGTCCCCTTGTCGCACTCCCCGTGCATTCCGGAAGTAAGCACCAATCTAACGTTGACATGTCCGTCCCCACACCAGCTGCATTAGGCGATGGACAATCACCGCAGAGAAACCCTTTCAGAGTACTTCCCTCAAGAAGTCCCAATTTACTCTGTCATACGCTTTCTCGAAGTCCAGCTTGAGGAAGAGGCCTCGAAGCTTCTTAACCCTAAGCTCATGAGCGATCTCATGTAATGCCAGCACTCCCTGTGCACCTCCCCTTAATGAAGGCTGTCTGATTCCTGCCAATCGTCCTATTGGCTAACGGGGCTAATCTAATCGCATAAGCCTTGGCAATAAACTTGAATATAACATTGATGAGCGTGATAGGTCTGAATTGTTTGATATCGTCGGCCCCCTTAACCTTCGGGATGAGGGAGATAATCCCGAAGTTGAGGCGGGAGATATTGCTGGCGTGTAGTTGACGTGGGAGTTAGAAATCTCTGTGGTGTAGCTTTTCTTCAGTTCCCCGGCAACGGCGCCAAATTTAGCTTGATACGCGTAGATGCACACGTCCGTTGGGAACCCCAAGTGGAAGGTATGATGCGTATAGAAGCAAGTTTCCCTCAGTATGAAACCAAGGTTTAATCGAACCAGTAGGAGCCAAGAAGCACGTTGAAGGTTGATGGTGGCGAAATGTGATGCGGCGCAACAACAGGGATTCCGGCGCCAACGTGGAATCTGCACAACAAAACCAAAGTACTTTGCCCCAACGAAACAGTGAGGTTGTCAATCTCACCGGCTTGCTGTAACAAAGGATTAAACGTATCGAGTGGAAGATGTTTGCAAAGAAAACAGTAAAACACAATTGCAGAGATTGTATGCTATGTAAAGAATAGGACCGGGGTCCACAGTTCACTAGAGGTGTCTCTCCCATAAGATAAAAGCATGTTGGGTGAACAAATTACAGTCGGGCAATTGACAAATAGAGAAGGGCATAACAATGCATATACATGATATGATAAATATAGTGAGATTTAATTGGGCATTACGACAAAGTACATAGACCGCCATCCAACCGCATCTATGCCTAAAAAGTCCACCTTCAGGTTATCATCCGAACCCCATTCAGTATTAAGTTGCTAAGCAACAGACAATTGCATTAAGTATGGTGCGTAATGTAATCGACAACTACATCCTTAGACATAGAATCAATGTTTTATCCCTAGTGGCAACAGACATCACAACCTTAGAACTTTCTGTCACTGTCCCATGTGTCAATGAAGGCATGAACCCACTATCGAGCATAAATACTCCCTCTTGGAGTTAAGAGTAAAAACTTGGCCAGAGCCTCTACTAATAACGGAGAGCATGCAAGATCATAAACAACACATAAACAATAGATTGATAATCACCATAACATAGTATTCTCTATCCATCGGATCCCGACAAACACAACATATAGTATTACAGATAGATGATCTTGATCATGTTAGGCAGCTCACAAGATCCAACAATGAAGCACAACAAGGAGAAGACGACCATCTAGCTACTGCTATGGACCCATAGTCCAGGGGTGAACTACTCACTCATCACTCCGAGGCGATCATGGCGATGAAGAGTCCTCCGGGAGATGAATCCCCTCTCCGGGTGCCGGAGGCGATCTCCGAATCCCGAGATGGGATTCGCGGTGGCGGCGTCTCTCGGAAGGTTTTCCGTATCGTGGCTCTCGGTACGGGGTTTTCGCGACGGAGGCTATTTGTAGGCGGAAGGGTAGGTCGGGGGCTCACGAGGGCCCAGGACAGGTGGCGCGGCCAGGGCCCGGGCCGCGCCGCTCGTGGTCCCACCACGTGGCCCCACTTCGTTATCTCTTCGGTCTTCTGGAAGCTCCGTGCAAAAATAGGACCCTGGGCGAAGATTTCGTCCAATTCCGAGAATATTTCCTTACTAGGATTTCTGAATCCAAAAACAGCAGAAAACAGCAACTAGCTCTTCGGCATCTTGTTAATAGGTTAGTTCCAGAAAATGCATAAATATGACATAAAGTGTGCATAAAACATGTAGGTATCATCAATAAAGTAGCATGGAACATAAGAAATTATCGATACGTTGGAGACGTATCAGATAAGCTTAGTTCTGCTCGTCCCGAGCAGGTAAAACGATAACAAAGATAATTTCTGAAGTGACATGCCATCATAATCTTGATCATACTATTTGTAAACATATGTAATGAATGCAGCGATCAAAACAAAAGTAATGACATGAGTAAACAAGTGAATCATATAGCAAAGACTTTTCATGAATAGTACTTCAAGACAAGCATCAATAAGTCTTGCATAAGAGTTAACTCATAAAGCAATAAATCAAAGTAAAGGTGTTGAAGCAACACAAAGGAAGATTAAGTTTCAGCGGTTGCTTTCAACTTATAACATGTATATATCATGGATATTGTCAACATAAAGTAATATAACAAGTGCAATATGCAAGTATGTAGGAATCAATGCACAGTTCACACAAGTGTTTGCTTCTTAAGGTGGAAGGAGATAGGTAAACTGACTCAACAATAAAAGTAAAAGAATGGTCCTTCAAAGAGGAAAGCATCGATTGCTATATTTGTGCTAGAGCTTTTATTTTGAAAACATGAAACAATTTTGTCAACGGTAGTAATAAAGCATATGAGTTATGTAAATTATATCTTACAAGTTGCAAGCCTCATGCATAGTATACTAATAGTGTCCGCACCTCGTCCTACTTAGCTTGGACTACCGGATCTTTGCATGCCATGTTTCAACCAAGTGTCACAAAGGGGTACCTCCATGCCGCCTGTACAAAGGTCTAAGGAGAATGCTCGCATTTTGGATTTCTCGCTTTTGATTATTCTCAACTTAGACATCTATACCGGGACAACATGGACAACAGATAATGGACTCCTCTTAAATGCATAAGCATGTAACAATGATTATTATTCTCATATGAGATTGAGGATATATGTCCAAACTGAAACTTCCACCATGATTCATGGCTTTAGTTAGCGGCCCAATGTTCTTCTCTAACAATTTTGCATGCTCCAACCACTAAAATGATAGATCCTTCAGACAAGACGGACATGCATAGCAACTCACATGATATTCAACAATAGTTGATGGCGTTCCCCAGAAGCATGGTTATCGCACAACAAGCAACTTAATAAAATATAAAGTGCATAAGTACATATTCAATACTACGATAGTTTTTAAGGCTATTTTGTCCCATGAGCTATATATTGCAAAGGTGAATGATGGAATTTTAAAGGTAGCACTCAAGCAATTTACTTTGGAATGGCGGAGAAATACCATGTAGTAGGTAGGTATGGTGGACACAAATGGCATAGTGGTTGGCTCAAGGATTTTGGATGCATGAGAAGTAATCCCTCTCGATACAAGGTTTAGGCTAGCAAGGTTATTTGAAACAAACACAAGGATGAACCGGTGCAGCAAAACTCACATAAAAGACATATTGTAAACATTATAAGACTCTACACCGTCTTCCTTGTTGTTTAAAACTCAATACTAGATATTATCTAGACCTTAGAGAGACCAAATATGCAAATCAAATTTTAGCAAGCTCTATGTATTTCTTAATTAATGGGTGCAAAGTATATGATGCAAGAGCTTAAACATGAGCACAACAATTGCCAAGTATCACATTATCCAAGACATTTTAGAATTACTACATGT
This sequence comes from Lolium multiflorum, assembly GCA_030979885.1. Classification (NCBI taxonomy): domain Eukaryota; kingdom Viridiplantae; phylum Streptophyta; class Magnoliopsida; order Poales; family Poaceae; genus Lolium; species Lolium multiflorum. The sequence continues at coordinate 432,779,363 of CM061750.1, forward strand.
AGCATTTTCCAATTCCAACCATATAACAATTTAACGAAGAAGAAACTTCGCCTTGAACATTATGAGTAAAGCCTAAGGACATATTTGTCCATATGCAACAGCGGAGCGTGTCTCTCTCCCACAAAGTGAATGCTAGGATCCATTTTATTCATACAAAAACAAAAACAAAAACGAACCGACGCTCCAAGTAAAGAACACAAGATGTGATTGAATAAAAATATAGTTTCAGGGGAGGAACCTGATGATGTTGTCGATGAAGAAGGGGCTGATGGCGTGTAACTCACACGTTCGTTGGGAACCCCAAGAGGAAGGTATGATGCGCACGTAGCAAGTTTTCCCTCGAAAGAAACCAAGGTTTAATCGAACCAGAGGAGCCAAGAAGCACGTTGAAGGTTGATGGTCGCGAAATGTGATGCGGCGCAACACCAGGGATTCCGGCGCCAACGCGGAACCTGCACAACACAACCCAAGTACTTTGTCCCAACGAAACAGTGAGGTTGTCAATCTCACCGGCTTGCTATAACAAAGGATTAAGCGTATCGAGTGGAAGATGTTTGCAAAGAAAACAGAAACAAGTATTGCAGTAGATTGTATGCTATGTAAAGAATAGGACCGGGGTCCACAGTTCACTAGAGGTGTCTCTCCCATAAGATAAAGCATGCTGGGTGAACAAATTACAGTGGGCAATTGACAAATAGAGAAAGGTATAACAATGCATATACATGATATGATAAATATAGTGAGATTTAATTGGGCATGACAAAGTACATAGACCGCCATCCAACCGCATCTATGCCTAGAAAGTCCACCTTCAGGTTATCATCCGAACCCCATTCAGTATTAAGTTGCTAAGCAACAGACAATTGCATTAAGTATGGTGCGTAATGTAATCAACAACTACATCCTTAGACATAGAATCAATGTTTTATCCCTAGTGGCAACAGCACATCCACAACCTTAGAACTTTCTGTCACTGTCCCAGATTTAATGGAGGCATGAACCCACTATCGAGCATAAATACCCCCTCTTGGAGTTAAGAGCAAAAACTTGGCCAGAGCCTCTACTAATAACGGAGAGCATGCAAGATCATAAACAACACATAAACAATAGATTGATAATCACCATAATCATAGTACTCTCTATCCATCGGATCCCGACAAACACAACATATAGTATTACAGATAGATGATCTTGATCATGTTAGGCAGCTCACAAGATCCAACAATGAAGCAAAACAAGGAGAAGACGACCATCTAGCTACTGCTATGGACCCATGGTCCAGGGGTGAACTACTCACTCATCACTCCGGAGGCGACCATGGCGGTGTAGAGTCCTCCGGGAGATGAATCCCCTCTCCGGCAGGGTGCCGGAGGCGATCTCCTGAATCCCCCGAGATGGGATTCGCGGCGGCGGCGTCTCGCAAGGTTTTCCGTATCGTGGCTCTCGGACTGGGGGTTTCGCGACGGAGGCTTTAAGTAGGCGGAGGGTCAACGCGAGGGGCCACACGAGGGGCCCAGGGGTAGGTCGGCGCGGCCAAGGCCTGGGCCGCGCCGCCTCCCCCCTGGCCGCCTCGTGGCCCCACTTCGTTATCTCTTCGGTCTTCGGAAGCTTCGTGCAAAAATAGGACCCCGGGCGAAAGTTTCGTCCAATTCCGAGAATATTTCTTTACTAGGATTTCTGAAACCAAAAACAGCAGAAAACAGCAATGGCTCTTCGGCATCTTGTTAATAGGTTAGTTCCAAAATGCATAAATACGACATATAATGTGCATAAAACATGTAGGTATCATCAATAAAGTAGCATGGAACATAAGAAATTATCGATACGTTGGAGACGTATCAGCATCCCCAAGCTTAGTTCTGCTCGTCCCGAGCAGGTAAAACGATAACAAAGATAATTTCTGAAGTGACATGCCATCATAATCTTGATCATACTATTTGTAAACATATGTAATGAATGCAGCGATCAAAACAAAGGTAATGACATGAGTAAACAACTGAATCATATAGCAAAGACTTTTCATGAATAGTACTTCAAGACAAGCATCAATAAGTCTTGCATAAGAGTTAACTCATAAAGCAATAAATCAAAGTAAAGGTGTTGAAGCAACACATAGGAAGATTAAGTTTCAGCGGTTGCTTTCAACTTATAACATGTATATCTCATGGATATTGTCAACATAAAGTAATATAACAAGTGCAATATGCAAGTATGTAGGAATCAATGCACAGTTCACACAAGTGTTTGCTTCTTAAGGTGGAAGGAGATAGGTAAACTGACTCAACAATAAAAGTAAAAGAATGGTCCTTCAAAAGGAAAGCATCGATTGCTGTATTTGTGCTAGAGCTTTTATTTTGAAAACATGAAACAATTTTGTCAACGGTAGTAATAAAGCATATGAGTTATGTAAATTATATCTTACAAGTTGCAAGCCTCATGCATAGTATACTAGTAGTGCCCGCACCTCGTCCTACTTAGCTTGGACTACCGGATCTTTGCATGCCATGTTTCAACCAAGTGTCACAAAGGGGTACCTCCATGCCGCCTGTACAAAGGTCTAAGGAGAAAGCTCGCATTTTGGATTTCTCGCTTTTGATTATTCTCAACTTAGACATCCATACCGGGACAACATGGACAACAGATAATGGACTCCTCTTAAATGCATAAGCATGTAGCAACAATTATTATTCTCATATGAGATTGAGGATATATGTCCAAAACTGAAACTTCCACCATGATTCATGGCTTTAGTTAGCGGCCCAATGTTCTTCTCTAACAATTTAGCATGCTCCAACCACTAAAATGATAGATCCTTCAGACAAGACGGACATGCATAGCAACTCACATGATATTCAACAATAGTTGATGGCGTTCCCCAGAAGCATGGTTATCGCACAACAAGCAACTTAATAAAAGATAAAGTGCATAAGTACATATTCAATACTACGATAGTTTTTAAGGCTATTTTGTCCCATGAGCTATATATTGCAAAGGCGAATGATGGAATTTTAAAGGTAGCACTCAAGCAATTTACTTTGGAATGGCGGAGAAATACCATGTAGTAGGTAGGTATGGTGGACACAAATGGCATAGTAGTTGGCTCAAGGATTTTGGATGCATGAGAAGTATTCCCTCTCGATACAAGGTTTAGGCTAGCAAGGTTATTTGAAGCAAACTCAAGGATGAACAAGTGCAGCAAAACTCACATAAAAGACATATTGTAAACATTATAAGACTCTACACCGTCTTCCTTGTTGTTCAAAACTCAATACTAGATATTATCTAGACCTTAGAGAGACCAAATATGCAAATCAAATTTTAGCAAGCTCTATGTATTTCTTCATTAATGGGTGCAAAGCATATGATGCAAGAGCTTAAACATGAGCACAACAATTGCCAAGTATCACATTATCCAAGACATTTTAGAATTACTACATGTAGCATTTTTCAATTCCAACCATATAACAATTTAACGAAGAAGAAACTTCGCCTTAAACATTATGAGTAAAGCCTAAGGACACATGTGTCCATATGCAACAGCGGAGCGTGTCTCTCTCCCACAAAGTGAATGCTAGGATCCATTTTATTCAAACAAAAACAAAAACAAAAACAAACCGACGCTCCAAGTAAAGAACACAAGATGTGAAATAAAAATATAGTTTCAGGGGAGGAACCTGATGATGTTGTCGATGAAGAAGGGGATGCCTTGGGCATCCCCAAGCTTAGACGCTTGAGTCTTCTTAAAATATGCAGGGGTGAACCACGGGGCATCCCCAAGCTTAGAGCTTTCACTCCTCTTGATCATAGTATATCATACTCCTCTCTTGACCCTTGAAAACTTCCTTCACACCAAACTTCAAGCAAACTCATTAGAGGGTTAGTGCACAATTAATAATTCACTCATTCAGAGGTGACACAAACATTATTTTCACTTCTGGACATTGCATAAAGCTACTGGACATTAATGGATCAAAGAAATAAATCCAACATAGCAAAAGAGGCAATGCGAAATAAAAGGCAGAATCTGTCAAAAACAGAACAGTCCGTAAAGACGAATTTAAAGATGGCACCAGACTTGCTCAAATGGAAAAACTCAAAACTAATGAAAGTTGCGTACATATCTGAGGATCACGCTCGTAAATTGGCAGATTTTTTCGAATTTTCTACAGAGAACTGTGCCCAGATTCGTGACAGACAGCAATGCTGTTTCTGCGCAGCAATCCCAAATATAACATCAACTTTGACATAGAAACTTTACTTGGCACAAAAACATGATAAGGAGAGGTTGCTACAGTAGTAAACAACTTCCAAGACTCAACAAAACAAAAAATTGCTGTAGGTAAAAACATGGGTTGTCTCCCATAAGCGCTTTTCTTTAACGCCTTTCAGCTAGGCGCAAAGTGCAAATCAAGTAACATCAAATGAAGAAGCATCAACATTATTATTTTTCATGCAAACACAACTTGTTGCAGAGGGTACTTTAGGTGCTCCATTATCTAAATTTTCTATGGTGGTGCTAGGGGTTTTAGCAATTTTAGGCCTATAGTAATTCTTTTGTTTAGGCACTTTAGAGGCATACATGAATTTTTGCTCTTTACCCACATAAGCTTTCTCATTATACTTGAGAGAAGAAAAGGTTGAACCCAAGGTTCCCATAGCTTTTTCAAGTTCATCAATCCTATTGGTTTGATTATCCTGGACAACACAAGTTCCTAGGACACTAATTCTTTCATCAATTCCTCCTAAGGATTTATCAAGTTCATAAGTTTTGTCAAATAACATTCTCAATTTAGTTTCAACACTTGGAAAATTTTTCTCTATGGTTTCCAATTTTTTCATAACATCTTCAAGAGAGATTTCAATTTTAACTTCATTAACAGGTGGTATTCCAACTAGACTCTCAATGATGCAACTAGCTTCTAAAGCGGGAGTACCTAGGAAATTACCTCCCGAAAGAGTATCAAGAACATATCTATTCCAACTAGATAAACCAACATAAAAGTTCCTAAGAAGGATAGTGGTGGAGTGTTTCTTAATGCACCTTTGATGAGCATTACTAATTCTATACCAAGCATCTTTAAAACTTTCTCCACCTTGTTGCTTAAAAGAACGAACTTCAACTTCAGGATTACTCATGATAACAGTAATAAAGTAAACTAGGCAAATAAAGTAAAGACAAGTAACTAATTTTTTTTTGTGTTTTCGATATAGAGAGCAAGACAGTAAATAAAGTAAAACTAGCAACTAAATTTTTTGTGTTTTGTTTAGGTGCAGCAAACAAAGTAGTAAATAAAATAAAGCAAGACAAAAACAAAGTAAAGAGATTGAGAAGTGGAGACTCCCCTTGCAGCGTGTCTTGATCTCCCCGGCAACGGCGCCAGAAAAAGAGCTTGATGGCGTGTAACTCACACGTTCGTTGGGAACCCCAAGAGGAAGGTATGATGCGCACAGTAGCAAGTTTTCCCTCAGAAAGAAACCAAGGTTTAATCGAACCAGTAGGAGCCAAGAAGCACGTTGAAGGTTGATGGTCGCGAAATGTGATGCGGCGCAACACCAGGGATTCCGGCGCCAACGCGGAACCTGCACAACACAACCCAAGTACTTTGTCCCAACGAAACAGTGAGGTTGTCAATCTCACCGGCTTGCTATAACAAAGGATTAAGCGTATCGAGTGGAAGATGTTTGCAAAGAAAACAGTAAACAAGTATTGCAGAGATTGTATGCTATGTAAAGAATAGGACCGGGGTCCACAGTTCACTAGAGGTGTCTCTCCCATAAGATAAAGCATGTGGGTGAACAAATTACAGTCGGGCAATTGACAAATAGAGAAAGGTATAACAATGCATATACATGATATGATAAATATAGTGAGATTTAATTGGGCATTACGACAAAGTACATAGACCGCCATCCAACTGCATCTATGCCTAAAAAGTCCACCTTCATCATCCGAACCCCATTCAGTATTAAGTTGCTAAGCAACAGACAATTGCATTAAGTATGGTGCGTAATGTAATCAACAACTACATCCTTAGACATAGAATCAATGTTTTATCCCTAGTGGCAACAGCACATCCACAACCTTAGAACTTTCTGTCACTGTCCCAGATTTAATGGAGGCATGAACCCACTATCGAGCATAAATACCCCCTCTTGGAGTTAAGAGCAAAAACTTGGCCAGAGCCTCTACTAATAACGGAGAGCATGCAAGATCATAAACAACACATAAACAATAGATTGATAATCACCATAATCATAGTACTCTCTATCCATCGGATCCCGACAAACACAACATATAGTATTACAGATAGATGATCTTGATCATGTTAGGCAGCTCACAAGATCCAACAATGAAGCACAACAAGGAGAAGACGACCATCTAGCTACTGCTATGGACCCATGGTCCAGGGGTGAACTACTCACTCATCACTCCGGAGGCGACCATGGCGGTGTAGAGTCCTCCGGGAGATGAATCCCCTCTCCGGCAGGCTGCCGGAGGCGATCTCCTGAATCCCCCGAGATGGGATTCGCGGCGGCGGCGTCTCGGGTTTTCCGTATCGTGGCTCTCGGTCGGGGGTTTCGCGACGGAGGCTTTAAGTAGGCGGAGGGTCAACGCGGGGGCCACACGAGGGCCCAGGGGGTAGGTCGGCGCGCCAAGGCCTGGGCCGCGCCGGCCTCACCTCTGGCCGCCTCGTGGCCCCACTTCGTTATCTCTTCGGTCTTCTGGAAGCTTCGTGCAAAAATAGGACCCTGGGCGAAAGTTTCGTCCAATTCCGAGAATATTTCTTTACTAGGATTTCTAAAACCAAAAACAGCAGAAAACAGCAACTGGCTCTTCGGCATCTTGTTAATAGGTTAGTTCCAGAAAATGCATAAATACGACATATAATGTGCATAAAACATGTAGGTATCATCAATAAAGTAGCATGGAACATAAGAAATTATCGATACGTTGGAGACGTATCAATGCCTTGGGCATCCCCAAGCTTAGACGCTTGAGTCTTCTTAAAATATGCAGGGGTGAACCACGGGTCATCCCCAAGCTTAGAGCTTTCACTCCTCTTGATCATAGTATATCATTCTCCTCTCTTGACCCTTGAAAACTTCCTTCACACCAAACTTCAAGCAAACTCATTAGAGGGTTAGTGCACAATTAATAATTCTCATATTCAGAGGTGACACAATCATTATTTTCACTTCTGGACATTGCATAAAGCTACTGGACATTAATGGATCAAAGAAATAAATCCAACATAGCAAAAGAGGCAATGCGAAATAAAAGGCAGAATCTGTCAAAAACAGAACAGTCCGTAAAGACGAATTTAAAGCTGGCACCAGACTTGCTCAAATGGAAAAACTCAAAACTAATGAAAGTTGCGTACATATCTGAGGATCACGCTCGTAAATTGGCAGATTTTTTCGAATTTTCTACAGAGGACTGTGCCCAGATTCGTGACAGACAGCAATGCTGTTTCTGCGCAGCGATCCCAAATATAACATCAACTTTGACATAGAAACTTTACTTGGCACAAAAACATGATAAGGAGAGGTTTCTACAGTAGTAAACAACTTCCAAGTCTCAACAAAACAAAAAATTGTTGTAGTAAAAACATGGGTTGTCTCCCATAAGCGCTTTTCTTTAACGCCTTTCAGCTAGGCGCAGAAAGTGCAAATCAAGTAACATCGAGAGATAAAGCATCAACATCATAGCTTGTTCTAATAAAAGAATCAAAAGGCAACTTCATTCTCTTTCTAGGGAAGTGTTCCATACCTTTCTTGAGAGGAAATTGATATTTAATATTACCTTCCCTCATATCAATAACAGCACCAATGGTTCGAAGAAAAGGTCTTCCCAACACAATAGGACAAGATGCATTGCATTCGATATCCAAAACAACAAAATCAACGGGGACAAGGTTATTGTTAACCGTAATGTGCACATTATCAATCCTCCCCAAAGGTTTCTTTTTAACATTATCGGCAAGATTAACATCCAAATAACAATTCTTCAATGGTGGCAAGTCAAGCATATCATAAATCTTTTTAGGCATAACAGAAATACTTGCACCAAGATCACATAAAGCATTACATTCAAAGTCATTGAATTTCATTTTAATGATGGGCTCCCAACCATCTTCTAACTTTCTAGGAATAGAAGTTTCAAGTTTTAGTTTCTCTTCTCTAGCTTTTATGAGAGCATTTGTAATATGTTTTGTAAAGGCTAAATTTATAGCACTAGCATTAGGACTTTTAGCAAGTTTTGTAAGAACTTTATAACTTCAGAGATGTGGCAATCATCAAAATCTAAATCATTATGAGCTACAGCAATGGGATCATTGTTCCCAAGGTTGGAAAAAATTTCAGCAGTTTTATCACAAGCAGTTTCAGCAGTTTTAGCAATTTCAGGCAGTTTTGTTCGCTTTGCACTAGGAGTAGAAACATTGCCAACACCAATTATTTTACCATTGATAGTAGGAGGTGCAGCAACATGTGAAGAATTAGCATTACTAGTGGTGGTAATAGTCCAAACTTTAGCTACATTATTCTCTTTAGCTAGTTTTTCATTTTCTTCTCTATCCCACCTAGCACGCAATTCAGCCATTAATCTTATATTCTCATTAATTCTAACTTGGATGGCATTTGCTGTAGTAGTAATCTTATTATCAATATCATTATTAGGCATAACTTTCAATTTTAAAAGATTAACATCAGAGGCAAGTCTATCAACTCTAGAAGCAATAATATCAATTTTATCAAGCTTTTCCTCAACAGATTTGTTAAAAGCAGTTTGTGTACTAATAAATTCTTTAAGCATAGCTTCAAGACCAGAGGGTACACTCCTATTATTGTTGTAAGAATTCCCATAAGAATTACCATAACCATTACCATTAGCAGAAGGATATGGCCTATAGTTATTACCAGAGTTGTTCCTATAAGCATTGTTGTTGAAATTATTATTTTTAATGAAATTCACATCAACATTTTCTTCTTGAGCAACCAATGAAGCTAAAGGAACATTATTTGGATCAACATTAGATCTACCATTCACAAGCATAGACATAATCACATCAATCTTATCACTCAAGGAAGAGGTTTCTTCAACAGAATTTACCTTCTTACCTTGTGGAGCTCTTTCCGTGTGCCATTCAGAGTAATTTATCATCATATCATCAAGAAGTTTTGTAGCCGCCCCCAATGTGATGGACATAAAGGTACCTCCAGCAGCTGAATCCAATAAATTCCGCGAAGAAAAATTTAGTCCTGCATAGAAGGTTTGGATGATCATCCAAGTAGTCAGTCCATGGGTTGGGCAATTCTTTACCAAAGTTTTCATTCTCTCCCATGCTTGAGCAACATGTTCAGTATCTAATTGCTTAAAATTCATTATGCTACTTCTCAAAGATATAATTTTAGCGGGAGGATAATATCTACCAATAAAAGCATCCTTACATTTAGTCCATGAATCAATACTATTCTTAGGCAAAGATAGCAACCAATCTTTAGCTCTTCCTCTTAATGAGAAAGGAAACACTTTCAATTTAATAATATCACCATCTACATCCTTATACTTTTGCATTTCACAAAGTTCAACAAAATTATTGAGATGGGCAGCAGCATCATCAGAACTAACACCAGAAAATTGATCTCTCATAACCAGGTTCAGTAAAGCAGGTTTAATTTCAAAGAATTCTGCTGTAGTAGCAGGTGGAGCAATAGGTGTGCATAGGAAATCATTATTATTTGCATTTGTGAAGTCACACAACTTAGTATTTTCAGGGGTATTCATTTTAGCAACGGTAAATAAAACAAACTAGATAAAGTAAATGCAAGTAACTAATTTTTTTGTGTTTTTGATATAGAGAGCAAGACAATAAATAAAGTAAAACTAGCAACTAATTTTTTTGTGTTTTGTTTAGGTGCAGCAAACAAAGTAGTAGATAAAATAAAGCAAGACAAAAACAAAGTAAAGAGATTGAGAAGTGGAGACTCCCTTGCAGCGTGTCTTGATCTCCCCAACGGCGCCAAATTTACTTGATGTAGTTGACGTGGGAGTTAGAAATCTCTGTGGTGTAGCTTTTCTTCAGTCCCCGGCAACGGCGCCAGAAATTTAGCTTGATACGCGTAGATGCACACGTCCGTTGGGAACCCCAAGTGGAAGGTATGATGCGTATAGAAGCAAGTTTCCCTCAGTATGAAACCAAGGTTTAATCGAACCAGTAGGAGCCAAGAAGCACGTTGAAGGTTGATGGTGGCGAAATGTGATGCGGCGCAACAACAGGGATTCCCGCCAACGTGGAATCTGCACAACAAAACCAAAGTACTTTGCCCCAACGAAAAAGTGAGGTTGTCAATCTCACCGGCTTGCTGTAACAAAGGATTAAACGTATCGAGTGGAAGATGTTTGCAAAGAAAACAGTAAAACACAATTGCAGTAGATTGTATGCTATGTAAAGAATAGGACCGGGGTCCACAGTTCACTAGAGGTGTCTCTCCCATAAGATAAAAGCATGTTGGGTGAACAAATTACAGTCGGGCAATTGACAAATAGAGAAGGGCATAACAATGCATATACATGATATGATAAATATAGTGAGATTTAATTGGGCATTACGACAAAGTACATAGACCGCCATCCAACTGCATCTATGCCTAAAAAGTCCACCTTCAGGTTATCATCCGAACCCCATTCAGTATTAAGTTGCTAAGCAACAGACAATTGCATTAAGTATGGTGCGTAATGTAATCGACAACTACATCCTTAGACATAGAATCAATGTTTTATCCCTAGTGGCAACAGCACATCACAACCTTAGAACTTTCTGTCACTGTCCCAGGTGTCAATGAAGGCATGAACCCACTATCGAGCATAAATACTCCCTCTTGGAGTTAAGAGTAAAAACTTGGCCAGAGCCTCTACTAATAACGGAGAGCATGCAAGATCATAAACAACACATAAACAATAGATTGATAATCACCATAACATAGTATTCTCTATCCATCGGATCCCGACAAACACAACATATAGTATTACAGATAGATGATCTTGATCATGTTAGGCAGCTCACAAGATCCAACAATGAAGCACAACAAGGAGAAGACGACCATCTAGCTACTGCTATGGACCCATAGTCCAGGGGTGAACTACTCACTCATCACTCCGGAGGCGATCATGGCGATGAAGAGTCCTCCGGGAGATGAATCCCCTCTCCGGCAGGGTGCCGGAGGCGATCTCCTGAATCCCCCGAGATGGGATTCGCGGCGGCGTCTCTCGGAAGGTTTTCCGTATCGTGGCTCTCGCACGCGACGGAGGCTATTTGTAGGCGGAAGGGTAGGTCGGGGGCTCACGAGGGCCCAGGGACAGGGGGCGCAGCCGGGCCTGGGCCGCGCCGCCGTGGTCTGGCCACCTCGTGGCCCCACTTCGTTATCTCTTCGGTCTTCTGGAAGCTCCGTGCAAAAATAGGACCCTGGGCGAAGATTTCGTCCAATTCCGAGAATATTTCCTTACTAGGATTTCTGAAACCAAAAACAGCAGAAAACAACTGGCTCTTCGGCATCTTGTTAATAGGTTAGTTCCAGAAAATGCATAAATATGACATAAAGTGTGCATAAAACATGTAGGTATCATCAATAAAGTAGCATGGAACATAAGAAATTATCGATACGTTGGAGACGTATCAGATATCCACTCTCCCTAGAGCGAAGTCGTTCAGAATCTGAAGGATGGGACCCTTTAGAGTACCCCAGAACCTCTTAAAAAAGGCCACCGGCAACCCGTCCGGACCCGGCGCCGAGTCGGGCTTCATCGAAGCGAGAACCTCGTCTAGCTCTTCCGGGTGAAAGTCAGTTCTAGCGAGAGATTCTCCTCCGGCGAGATCTTAGCCGGTTCAGCCCATAAGTCCGGAGCTAGCGAGAATGCTCTCTCCTCCCCCTTGATCCCATCAAGCCGGAGTAGAACTGGTAGATGTGGACCATCAGATCTTTCTGGTCGTCAATCTCTCCACCGTCCACCCTAAGACGTGGAATCATGCATTTGCGTCGCCTCTCGTTGGCGATCGCATGAAAGTACGCCGTGCACGAGTCCCCTTGGAGAGTCCACTTAAGGCGGCTGTGTTGCCTCCAGACTCTCCTCGACCTTGTCCAGATGCACAAGCTGGTCCTCCAGGTGATATCGGAGGGCCCACCCCTCCTCATCCAGGCCTGACGAATCTGCCATGGAATCTAGTTCAGCCACCTGTCGTAAGAGATCCGCGCGGAAGTCGCGTTTCTCCTTCCAAGCCAAGGTTTGCCCCCCATCCCTTGAGGAACTGGCGCAAGCACCTGGAGATGCACTGCCATTGCTCAATGCTACAACGATGCGGGCCCCTCCCCCGCACGTATCCCTCAATCTTGCCCCTCACCAGGTCGTCGAAGCCCGCGACTCCGAACCACCAGGTTTGGAAGAAGAACCGCGCTGTCCGCAGGCGCCCCCCTTTCCCGCTGTCCAGCAGCAGGGGGTTGTGGTCAGATCCAATACGCGTGACCGCCGAGAGCGAACATAGAGGGAAGAGTGTCTCCCACGACGGCGTGACAAACACCCGATCCAGCACCGACCGAATCGGGTCTAACTGGTTGTTTGTCCAAGTGAATCGAGCCCCTGCTCGGTTCAATTCCCTAAGGGACATTGCCGCAATGGCGTCGTTAAAGCGCCGAATCCGCGGCCAGCACACCACCTCATTGCTCTTATCCGCCAGCTTCCTAATGAGGTTAAAGTCTCCCCCCACCACTAGCGGGAGTTGGCAGTTGTCCACTTCGTGCTGCAACTCATCCAGGAACTCCCCTGTCCTTGAATGATCCGTCGGACCATAAACCAGCATGAAGCACCACTTAGCTTTAATGTTCCGCTGGTAAACGTCCGCGCTGATGAAGAAAACCCCTTTTCTCCAAGCCCCCACCTCGAAGCACTCATCTCGGAAACCTAGGAGCATTCCCCCCGAATGTCCATTTGCCGGCACCCAGTGATACGTCCAAAACGTATCTACTTTCCCGAACACTTTTGCTATTGTTTTGCTTATAAATTGTGTATTTTGGATGCAACTAACACGGACTAACGCTGTTTTCAGAAGAACTGTTCTGGTGTCTTGTTTTTGTGCAGAACTCCAACTTTCAGGAAAAACCTCGGGATTTTGACAGAAGGCTCTATTTTCCCAGAATACTGACGGAGCCAGAAGGACAAATCAAGTGGAGGCCCGAGGGCCCCACACCATAAGGCGGCGCGGCCTAGGGGGGCCCGCATGGCCCTATGGTGTGGCCCCCTCGGCCGGCCTCCGACGCTCTCCTTCGGACTACTTATTGGCCTCGACCTAAAAACGCACGGGAGAGAAGTAGAAGTCGCCAGAAACCCTCCAGAGAGCCGCCACATCGCGAAACTCCGTCTCGGGAGCCAGAAGTCTCCGTTCTGGCACTCCGCCGGGACGGGGAATTGGAGGAGATCTTCACCGCCATCACCGCCAACGCCTCTCCATCGACCAGCCATGTTTCCCCCATCCATGTGTGAGTAATTCCCCCGTTGTAGGCTGGAGGGGATGGTAGGGATTGGATGAGATTGGTCATGTAATAGTCATAAGATTGTTAGGGCATAGTGCCTAGTATCCGTAGATGTCACTTTTATGATATTGTTGCAACTTGTTATGCTTAATGCTTGTCACTAGGGCCCGAGTGCCATGATCTCAGATCTGAACATGTTATTGATTCATGAAGATATTCGTTGTTTATGATCTTACCTGCAAGTTGTATACACATGTCGCTGTCCGGAACCAATGGCCCCGAAGTGACAGAAATCGGGACAACCGGAGGGGATGGTAGTGATGTGAGGATCACATGTGTTCACGGAGTGTTAATGCTTTGCTCCGGTACTCTATTAAAAGGAGTACCTTAATATCCAGTAGTTTCCCTAGAGGCCCGGCTGCCACCGGCTGGTAGGACAAAAGATGTTGTGCAAGTTTCTCATTGCGAGCACGTACGACTAAATATGGAACACATGCCTATTGATTGATTAGTACTTGGATACCGTTTTATTATTATCTGCAAATGCCCCTGCTTTGATTGTTATATGAGTTTCTCTCATCCATGCAACGCCCGTTAATCCGTCCCGTGCCTACAGTATTTTAATCATGCTGTTTACTATAATCACTACTGCTGTCTTTGTTCCACTGCTGTTATTTCACTATTCCTACTGCCATAAAACTGTTACTACTGATAAACTCTTGCGAGCAAGTCTGTTTCCAGTGTGCAGCTGAATTGACAACTCCGCGTTAAGGCTTACAGGTATTCTTTGTCTCCCCTTGTGTCGAATCAATAAATTGGGTAATACTTCCCTCGAAGACTGTTGCGATCCCCTATACTTGTGGGTCATCACCCAGCACCACGCAAACTGGCCTCCACATTCAAGGCTATGCAGCTCTGCCGAGGAGAAGTCTTATTTCAGAGTCTCCTGCAAGCCAAGAATGTCCACTCTCTCCTCCCTCATGTAAGCTCTGAGTTGTGATCGGCGCCCTAGCCGTCCAAAACCCCTCAGATTATAAATGAGCGCCCTCACTTGGTACTCTTGCGCTTGTTTTGTCCTTTTCGAACATTCAACAGGGCCTACTAGACTTAGCACATTTGCGTCGCGGTCGTCCGTGTTGGAGATATGCCCAAGAGGCAATAATAAAAGTGGTTATTATATATCTTTATGTTTATGATAAATGTTTATATACCATGCTATAATTGTATTAACCGAAACATTGATACATGTGTGATATGTAAACAACAAAGAGTCCCTAGTAAGCCTCTTAACTAGCTTGTTGATTAATAGATGATTAGTTTCATAATCATGAACATTGGATGTTATTAATAACAAGGTTATATCATTGTATGAATGATGTAATGGACACACCCAATTAAGCATAGCATAAGATCACGTCATTAAGTTATTTGCTATAAGCTTTCAATACATAGTTACCTAGTCCTTATGACCATGAGATCATGTAAATCACTTATACCGGAAAGGTACTTTGATTACATCAAACGCCACTGCGTAAATGGGTGGTTATAAAGGTGGGATTAAGTATCCGGAAAGTATGAGTTGAGGCATATGGATCAATAGTGGGATTTGTCCATCCCGATGACGGATAGATATACTCTGGGCCCTCTCGGTGGAATGTCGTCTAATGTCTTGCAAGCATATGAATAAGTTCATAAGAGACCACATACCACGGTACGAGTAAAGAGTACTTGTCAGAGACGAGGTTGAACAAGGTATAGTGTGATACCGATGATCAAACCTCGGACAAGTAAAATATCGCGTGACAAAGGGAATTGGTATCGTATGTGTATGGTTCATTCGATCACTAAAGTCATCGTTGAATATGTGGGAGCCATTATGGATCTCCAGATCCCGCTATTGGTTATTGGTCGGAGTGAGTACTCAACCATGTCCGCATAGTTCACGAACCGTAGGGTGACACACTTAAAGTTGGATGTTGAAATGGTAGTACTTGAATATGGAATGAAGTTGGAATATTTGTTCGGAGTCCCGGATGGGATCCCGGACATCACGAGGAGTTCCGGAATGGTCCGGAGAATAAGATTCATATATAGGATGTCATTTTATGTGAATAAAATGATGCGGAAGGTTCTATGGAAGGTTCTAGAAGGTTCTAGAAAAGTCCGGAAGAAACCACCAAGGAAGGTGGAGTCCACATGGGACTCCACCTCCATGGCCGGCCAACCCTAGTGGGGGAGGAGTCCCAAGTGGACTCCCCCTTAGGGGGCCGGCCACCCATGGAAGGTGGAATTCCCACCTCTAGTGGGAGGGAAAGTTTCCCACCATATGGAAGGTTTTGGTTTCGGGTCTTATTCGAAGACTTGGACACCAACACTTGGGATCCACCTATATAAACAAGGGCCAAGGGAGGGGGCCGGCCACCCCAAGACCACAAGCTGGCCGCCCCCATAGAGTGGCCGGCCACCCCCTCCCAAACCCTAGCTTTGCTCCTCCACTTCATATTGCCCGCATAGCTTAGCGAAGCTCCGCCGGACTTCTACACCGCCACCGACACCACGCCGTCGTGCTGTCGGATTCAAGAGGAGCTACTACTTCCGCTGCCCGCTGGAACGGGGAGGTGGACGTCGTCTTCATCAACAACCGAACGTGTGACCGAGTACGGAGGTGCTGCCCGTTCGTGGCGCCGGAACCGATCGTGATCAAGATCTTCTACGCGCTTTTGCAAGCGGCAAGTGAACGTCTACCGCAGCAACAAGAGCCTCCTCTTGTAGGCTTTGGAATCTCTTCAAGGGTGAGTCTCGACAATCCCCTCGTTGCTACCGTCTTCTAGATTGCATCTTGGCTTGGATTGCGTGTTCGCCGTAGGAAAATTTTTGTTTTCTATGCTACGTTATCCTACAGTGGTATCAGAGCCGTGTCTATGCATAGATGGTTGCACGAGTAGAACACAATGGTTTGTGGGCGTTGATGCTCTTGTTATCTTTAGTTGAGTACTTTGCATCTTTGTGGCATAGTGGGATGAAGCGGCTCGGGCTAACTTTACATGACCGCGTTCATGAGATTTGCTCCACGCTTGACATGCAACTTGTATTGCATAAGTGGCTTTGCGGGTGTCTGTCTCTCCTACTATAGTGAAGATTCAATTTACTCTTCTATTGACAACACTAGTATCACCGTTGTGGTTCATGTTCGTAGGTAGATTGGATCTTGCTCGAAAACCCTAAACCACGTAAAATATGCAAACCAAATTAGAGAACGTCTAACTTGTTTTTGCAGGGTTTGGTGATGTGATATGGCCATAATGTGATGATGAATATGTATGAGATGATCATTATTGTATTGTGGCAACCGGCAGGAGCCTTATGGTTGTCTTTAAATTTCATGTTGAGTAGTTTTTCAAAGTAGTTGTAATAGTTGCTACATGGAGGACGATCATGAAGACGGCGCCATTGACCTTGGTGCTTCGCCGACGATGATGGAGATCATGCCCGTTGATGATGGAGATCATGTCCGTACTTTGGAGATGAAGATCAAAGGCGCAAAGACAAAAGGGCCATATCATATCACATATGAACTGCATGTGATGTTAATCCTTTTATGCATCTTATTTTGCTTAGATCGCGACGGTAGCATTATAAGATGATCCCTCTCACTAAAATCTCAAGATAATAAAGTGTTCATCCTTAGTAGCACCGTTATCAAGTCTTATCGTTTCGAAGCATCTCGTGATGATCGGGTGTGATAGATTCGATAAGTACATATGACGGGTGCAAGACAGTTTTGCACATGCGGATACTAAGGTGGCCTTGACGAGCCTAGCATGTAAAGACATGGTCTCGGAACACGTGATACCGAAAGGTAGAGCATGAATCATATGATTGATATGATGAACATTTTGAGTGTTCGCCATTGAAATTACATCTTGTCTCGTGATGATCGGGCATAGGTGTGATGGATTTGGTTCATGTGATCACTAAGACAATGCGAGGGATATTGTTTTGAGTGGGAGTTCACCTAGATTTTTAATTATGTAGAATTAAAATTTGAACTCAATTTGTCATAAACTTAGTCTAAACTATTGCAAATATGTTGTAGATATGGCGTCCTCAATCAATTTTAACCAGTTCCTAGAGAAAGAAAAGCTTAAGAGCAACGGTAGCAACTTCACCGACTGGTTCCGTCATGTGAGGATCTTCCTCAATGGCGGAAATCTGCAATATGTGCTTGATGCACCGCTAGGTGACCCTCCTGCAGAAACTGAAACCGATGAAGTAAAGAATGTTTACATGACTCGGAAAACTCGGTACTCTCAAGTTCAGTGTGCCATCTTATGCAGTCTGGAATCCGATCTTCAAAAACGTTTTGAGCACCACGATCCTCATGAGTTGATAAAAGAGTTGAAGACTATTTTTGAGACTCATGCGGCCGTGGAATGCTATGAAGCATCGAAACACTTTTTCAGCTGTATGATGGAAGAAGGCAGCTCCATCAGTGAGCACATGCTCGTTATGACCGGGCATGCGAAGAAACTCAGTGACTTGGGAATAGTGATTCCTAACAGACTGGGGATTAATCGTGTCCTTCAATCACTGCCACCAAGTTACAAGAACTTTGTGATGAACTACAATATGCAGAACATGAACAAGGAGTTTCCTGAACTCTTTGGCATGCTAAAAGCTGCTGAGATTGAGATCAAGAAAGAGCACCAAGTGTTGATGGTCAACAAGACCACCAGCTTCAAGAAACAGGGCAAGTCTAAAGGCAAGAACAAGAAGAGTGGCAAGAAAGCTGCCACGCCTCCTGTGAAACCTAAGTCTGGCCCTAAGCCTGATGCTGAGTGCTATTACTGCAAGGAGAAGGGACACTGGAAGCGTAATTGCTCCAAGTATTTGGCAGATCTGAAGAGCGGCCTTGTCAAGAAGAAGAAAGAAGGTATATCTGATATACATGTTATAGATGTTTATCTCACTAGTTCTCGTTCTAGTACCTGGGTATTTGATACTGGTTCGGTTGCTCATATTTGTAACTCGAAACAGGAACTAAAGAATAAACGACAACTGCTGAAAGATGAAGTGACGATGCGCGTTGGAAACGGATCCAAGGTCAATGTGATCGTAGGGACACTTCCTCTACATCTACCTTCGGGATTAGTTTTAAGCCTAAATAATTGTTATTATGTACCCGCGTTGAGCATGAACATTATATCGGATCTTGTTTAATGCAAGACGGTTATTCATTCAAGTCTGAGAATAATGGTTGTTCTATTTTTATGAATAATATCTTTTATGGTCGAGCACCACAAAAGAATGGCTTATTTCTGTTAGATCTCGATAGTAGTAATACGCATATACATAACATTGATGCTAAGCGAATTAAATTGAATGATAATTCTACTTATATGTGGCACTGTCGTCTTGGTCATATTGGAGTGAAACGCATGAAGAAACTCCATACCGATGGATTACTTGAATCACTTGACTTTGAGTCACTTGATAGATGCGAAGCATGTCTGATGGGAAAAATGACTAAGACTCCATTCTCGGGTATGATGGAGCGAGCTACTGACTTATTGGAAATCATACACACAGATGTATGTGGACCAATGAGTGTAGCATCGCGCGGTGGTTATCGTTATGTTCTAACCTTCACAGATGATTTGAGTAGATATGGGTATATCTATTTAATGAAACATAAATCCGAAACTTTCGAGAAGTTTAAGGAATTCCAAAGTGAAGTAGAAAATCAACGTAACAAGAAGATTAAATTTCTACGATCTGATCGCGGAGGTGAATATCTGAGTTATGAGTTTAGCATGCATTTAAAGAAATGCGGAATACTTTCACAATTGACACCGCCGGGAACACCACAACGAAACGGTGTGTCCGAACGTCGTAATCGAACTCTCTTAGATATGGTTCGTTCTATGATGTCTCTTACTGATTTGCCGTTATCATTTTGGAGTTATGCATTAGAGACAGCCGCATTCACTTTAAATAGAGCACCATCAAAATCCGTTGAAACGACGCCGTATGAATTATGGTTTAATAAGAAACCTAAGTTGTCGTTCCTAAAAGTTTGGGGTTGCGAAGCCTATGTAAAAAAGTTACAACCGGACAAGCTAGAACCCAAAGCGGAGAAATGCGTCTTCATAGGATACCCTAAGGAAACTATAGGGTACACTTTCTATCACAGATCCGAAGGCAAGATCTTTGTTGCTAAGAACGGAACCTTTCTTGAGAAAGAATTTCTCACTAAAGAAGTGACTGGAAGAAAAGTAGAACTCGATGAGATTGAAGAATCTCTACTCGTTGATCAGAGTAGCGCAGACGGAAAATGTTCCTGTACCACCTACACCGGCAACAGAGGAAGCTAATGATAATGATCATGAAACTTCAAATGAGACAGCTACTGAACCTCGCAGATCGACAAGGGATCGTGCCACTCCAGATTGGTATGATCCTTGTCTAAATGTCATGATTGTGGATAACAATGATGAGGACCCTGCGACGTATGAAGAAGCGATGATGAGCCCAGATTCCAACAAATGGCAAGAAGCCATGAAATCCGAAATGGGATCCATGTATGATAACAAAGTATGGACTTTGGTAGACTTACCTGATAGCCGCAAGGCTGTCGAGAATAAATGGATCTTCAAAAGAAAAACAGATGCTGATGGTAATATTACTGTCTATAAAGCTCGACTTGTCGCAAAGGGTTTCCGACAAATTCAAGGTGTTGACTACGATGAGACTTTCTCACCTGTAGCGAAGCTAAAATCTATGAGGATTTTGTTAGCAATAGCTGCATTTTTCGATTATGAGATTTGGCAGATGGATGTCAAAACAGCGTTCCTTAATGGAGACATTGAGGAAGAGTTGTATATGGTACAACCCAAAGGTTTTGTCGATCCTAAAAATGCTGACAAAGTATGCAAACTTCAGCGTTCAATCTATGGACTGAAGCAAGCATCGAGAAGTTGGAACCGACGTTTTGATAAGGTGATCAAAGACTTCGGGTTTATACAGTGTCATGGAGAGGCTTGTATTTACAAGAAAGTGAGTGGGAGCTCTGTAGCATTCCTGATATTATATGTAGATGACATATTATTGATTGGGAATGATATAGAACTATTAAGCAGTGTAAAGGGTTATTTGAATAATAGTTTTTCAATGAAAGACCTTGGTGAAGCATCATACATATTAGGCATCAAGATTTATAGAGATAGATCAAGACGTCTAATAGGGCTATCACAGAGTACATACCTGGACAAGATTCTCAAGAAGTTTAGAATGGACGAAAGTAAGAAAGGATTCTTACCTATGTTACCAGGCAAGGTCTTGAGTAAGACTCAAGGACCGGCTACGGCAGAAGAAAGAGAAAGGATGAGTCAGATCCCCTATGCCTCGGCAGTAGGCTCTATCATGTATGCCATGCTATGTACAAGACCGGATATAGCACATGCTGTTAGTTTAACTAGCAGATATCAAAGTGATCCAGGAATGGAACACTGGACAGCGGTCAAGAATATCCTGAAGTACTTGAAAAGAACTAAGGATATGTTTCTTTGTTATGGAGGTGACCAAGAGCTCGTTGTAACAAGTTACACCGATGCAAGTTGGAACACCGATCCCGATGACTCTAAGTCACAATCTGGGTACGTGTTTATATTGAATGGTGCTGCAGTAAGAAGCTCGAAGCAGCACGGTGGCGAAATCCTCAACAGAATCGGAGTACATAGCGGCTTCAGAGGCTTCATCAGAAGCGGTATGGATGAAGAGGTTCATTGTAGAGCTCGGTGTGGTTCCTAGTGCATTGGACCCATTTGTCATCTACTGTGATAACATGGGTGCCATCGCCAATGCACAAGAACCAAGGTCACACAAGAGGCTGAAGCATATCAAGCTGCGTTACCACTCGATTCGCGAGTACATCGAAGATGGAGAAGTAAAGATTTGCAAAGTACACACTGATCTGAATGTAGCAGATCCGTTGACTAAAGCTCTCCCTAGGGCAAAGCATGACCAACACCAGAATGCCATGGGTGTTAGGTATATTACAATGTAATCTAGATTATTGACTCTAGTGCAAGTGGGAGACTGGAGATATGCCCAAGAGGCAATAATAAAAGTGGTTATTATATATCTTTATGTTTATGATAAATGTTTATATACCATGCTATAATTGTATTAACCGAAACATTGATACATGTGTGATATGTAAACAACAAAGAGTCCCTAGTAAGCCTCTTAACTAGCTTGTTGATTAATAGATGATTAGTTTCATAATCATGAACATTGGATGTTATTAATAACAAGGTTATATCATTGTATGAATGATGTAATGGACACACCCAATTAAGCATAGCATAAGATCACGTCATTAAGTTATTTGCTATAAGCTTTCAATACATAGTTACCTAGTCCTTATGACCATGAGATCATGTAAATCACTTATACCGGAAAGGTACTTTGATTACATCAAACGCCACTGCGTAAATGGGTGGTTATAAAGGTGGGATTAAGTATCCGGAAAGTATGAGTTGAGGCATATGGATCAATAGTGGGATTTGTCCATCCCGATGACGGATAGATATACTCTGGGCCCTCTCGGTGGAATGTCGTCTAATGTCTTGCAAGCATATGAATAAGTTCATAAGAGACCACATACCACGGTACGAGTAAAGAGTACTTGTCAGAGACGAGGTTGAACAAGGTATAGTGTGATACCGATGATCAAACCTCGGACAAGTAAAATATCGCGTGACAAAGGGAATTGGTATCGTATGTGTATGGTTCATTCGATCACTAAAGTCATCGTTGAATATGTGGGAGCCATTATGGATCTCCAGATCCCGCTATTGGTTATTGGTCGGAGTGAGTACTCAACCATGTCCGCATAGTTCACGAACCGTAGGGTGACACACTTAAAGTTGGATGTTGAAATGGTAGTACTTGAATATGGAATGAAGTTGGAATATTTGTTCGGAGTCCCGGATGGGATCCCGGACATCACGAGGAGTTCCGGAATGGTCCGGAGAATAAGATTCATATATAGGATGTCATTTTATGTGAATAAAATGATGCGGAAGGTTCTATGGAAGGTTCTAGAAGGTTCTAGAAAAGTCCGGAAGAAACCACCAAGGAAGGTGGAGTCCACATGGGACTCCACCTCCATGGCCGGCCAACCCTAGTGGGGGAGGAGTCCCAAGTGGACTCCCCCTTAGGGGGCCGGCCAACCCATGGAAGGTGGAATTCCCACCTCTAGTGGGAGGGAAAGTTTCCCACCATATGGAAGGTTTTGGTTTCGGGTCTTATTCGAAGACTTGGACACCAACACTTGGGATCCACCTATATAAACAAGGGCCAAGGGAGGGGCCGGCCACCCCAAGACCACAAGCTGGCCGCCCCCCATAGAGTGGCCGGCCACCCCCTCCCAAACCCTAGCTTTGCTCCTCCACTTCATATTGCCCGCATAGCTTAGCGAAGCTCCGCCGGACTTCTACACCGCCACCGACACCACGCCGTCGTGCTGTCGGATTCAAGAGGAGCTACTACTTCCGCTGCCCGCTGGAACGGGAGGTGGACGTCGTCTTCATCAACAACCGAACGTGTGACCGAGTACGGAGGTGCTGCCCGTTCGTGGCGCCGGAACCGATCGTGATCAAGATCTTCTACGCGCTTTTGCAAGCGGCAAGTGAACGTCTACCGCAGCAACAAGAGCCTCCTCTTGTAGGCTTTGGAATCTCTTCAAGGGTGAGTCTCGACAATCCCTCGTTGCTACCGTCTTCTAGATTGCATCTTGGCTTGGATTGCGTGTTCGCCGTAGGAAAATTTTTGTTTTCTATGCTACGTTATCCTACAGTCCGCGCGAAGGGGTTGCAGCCTCAGATTGAGCCCTCTCAGCCGAGCCACCCTCCCCTGTCGATTCCCCTGAACCCGAACCCTCCCCTGGGGCCCGCAAACCCTGTCGGTTGGGGGACGCGCTCGTCCCAGCCACCTGGGCAACAGCAGACGACGGGGCCTCCCTCGGCTCCGCCCGTCGCCGTGCCTCCTCTTCCAACTCCAAACGGCGAGAGGTCGCAGCGCCCGCTTGCGCCTCCTCCTTGGCCCTAATCAAGGAGAGAGCCTCCGCCGGGGAGCCCGCCTTTGGATGAAACAGCAAGCAGCTGTCCTCCGCCACCGTAGAGAGCATAGGATCTGAAATAACATCAAGCACGGAAAAAGGATTACCTTTCGCCTTGCCTTTCGCCTTGTCCAGGTTCTTCTCCAAGTTCTTCTCCGCGGTGAGGCGCTGTGCCTTCTCCAACGCCGGCGTGCCCACGTCTGCTCCCCTGGTCCTGCCGCTCTTGCGAACGGCCGAGATCGTGACGTCCTTCTTCCTTCGCGTGTAAGGGATGGCCTTCGAGCGTCTCCCCTGCACCAGCTGCACGTCCGCCAAAGCCTCCTTGAGCAGGTCCTTCTGTGGCGCCACCTCCTCACCCTCTGACTGTGTCTCCACTCCCCCGGTCTGCTCCTCTTCTTGGCCCCGTAGCGGAGAGCCCAGCCGCAGCACCTTGGTAGGCGGCCCACCCAGGACCGGGCTGTCCGCCACCCAGGAAGACGCCGGGTCAGTCACCTGGGAGTCGTTCTCCGTGGAAATCAGCGACCCCTGCTGCTCCTCCACCCTACTATCCATCCCGGACTGCATCTCTTTGCCCAGCACCAGGTCACTGCCCTTCCCCTGAGGCCAAGTACCTCCAAACGCCAAGCCCAGGTTGGTGCCATATTGGTCAATGGGCTGCACCAACCTGTCCTCGGAGCCGCCCTGGGCTTTCATCATGGGGGGCGCGCTTTGGGAGCCCGCTTTCTTGGTCCCCGCTTGGCCCGCCTGTGGCTCGGGCCCCTTCTCCTTCTCCTTGTTACCCTCCTTGCCTTGTTCCGTGGACTTCTTCTTGTGTTTGTTCCATTCATCGTCCGAGGACATGTCATCCGAGTCCAAGTCGTCCCGGTCCGTGCGTGGCGGCGGTGGTGGCGGGCCACCTTGACTCCCGCCAGCTCCACCACGAACCCCTTGCTCCACCTGCAAGCCCACGGTGTAACCCTCACCATTAACGAACACCTGCACCGATCCCTTGATGCGCTCCGGATATCGCCCCTGGAACCGTATCCGAATAGGCTCGTGATCGCGCTTCTGAATGGAGAGCTCATCAACATCAATTGGGCGCCCCACCATCACAAACGCGGCCAGACGTTCCTTGGTCATCAGGTCCTCAGGCACCCTTGTCAGCCTGACCCACGTCGAGGGGAGCACAAGACTCGGTCTAGGGGTCAGAAAGGCCTCGCGAATCTCCGTTTCCTTCTCGCTGAGGGGAAGGAAAAGCTTGCCGTAGCCAAGCGCAAGGTAGCCCGCGAGGGGAAAGCGACCGTGTGCTCCGACTCGGTCAGCTTGTTCACCTGCCAGTCCCAAAGGTCATCGACCTAATTCCTTTAAATTCCAATCATGTTGTTTCCAAAAATTTATAGCGAACGTGCACGTGTCCTCCAAGGACACTTGACCGACGGACAGGGCCAATCTCAACCGTGAACCACGTCATCTCGGCGGCGCCTGCAACGGACATCCGGTATGTCGGGAGCTCCACGCCTCGCCGGCGCCGCCGTCGTTGCCCTCCTCTTTCTAGCCTTCCTACTGCCGGCGGAGGCGGTGCCCTTCGTCGTCCTGCACGGTTAGTCCCGCTTCAGTTTTCATCATCCATGGCGGCGTGCTGTGCTGTCCTCGGAGAGCAAACGATTGATTGGTTCCGTGGAGCAGGGATTGGGGACCAGTGCGCCAACCGCGGCGTCGCCAAGTTCACCAAGCTTCTCGCCGACTGGTCCGCCGCCGACGGCTACTGCCTGTATGATGCCTCCAATCCCTCTCCCTCCTGGCCTCCTCTACTTTGACTTTTACTCAGTTGTGCTACTGGATGATACAACTAATGGACTTTTTCCCAGAGAAATTGGTAGCGGAACATTGGACTCTTGGGTGATGCCTCTTGAACAGCAGGTTGGCTTTCTTCTCTGGTGCTTACAATTTGATCTTATTTTTCAAAAATAAGTAGGAATTTTGTTTGATGTGCCAGTTTTTATATTCACTTGCTATATTTTCCCCTTGCATGTCCACAGGCTGATATCATTTGCAAGAAGGTGATTCGTTACTTCGGGTGATGTCTTCCTCTGATGTATGTTGGGCAAATATTTATCGTCGCTGGAACTCTGGTTGTTATAAACAGGTAAAGGAGATGAAAGAGCTAAGCGGGGGCTATAACATTGTCGGTCTGTCTCAGGTATGTTCGTGTTCTGCCCTTTTGTTCAAGGTCTTCGGCATTTTCTTTTATAAAACTATCTAGCAACCGTAGTTGTCCTTGCTATATCATTTACTCAAGTAAACTAGAAGTCTAGAACTCAACCACTGCGGGAAAAAAAATACTGATAAGTGATGAGGGTATTATAGTTCATTAGGTTTTACAAACATAATGCAATAAAAACTGGTGGTAAATGCCTCATTTTTTGCGCGGAAGTTTGCCTGTGACAGGGCGGAACAATCTTGATTATTATGCTGATTCTGATGAAGTTTATGACAATCTTCTACTAAGCCTTGCCTCCTCGCTATGTCCTTCTGCAGGGGAACTTGATTGGTCGGGCAGTAGTCGAATATTGTGATGATGCACCACCGGTGAGTTCCGAAATGGTACAAGTGATAGAAGGGATGCATTTCAATATTTATTTCTACTCCTACCAGTACCTCTTTCCCTCCTAATATTCATAGGTGTTAATTTTAAAGTTTGAATAATTCCATAGCTGTACCATACAATTTGTGATAGAACGTTATTCAGCTTTTGTCCTGTAAGTTATGTGTTAAGATATTTGTATATAACAGGTCAAGAATTTCATCTCGCTCGCTGGGCCTCATGCTGGTACTGCTTCTGTGCCACTTTGTGGTGTAAGTTAATCTCACTATCTCCAACTAACATCCAGTTTGCTATGTCAAGTTTTCAACCAACAATAGACTGGCAAATCATTTAAGAATGGATAGCTTTTATGTTTTTTCATGGATTTGTGAGGCAACTATATATTAAAGAAAACATATTGCAAGGTATATATACCAATGCCATTCAATATTTAAACATCTTACATCAGCTCTTGCTAGCCTGAGCTATGAGCACTTGCAAGTTGCAAGTTGGGACTCACCCACATCACAAATGTCTAAGCTATTGTACAAAGTAAAACACATATGCACGCAAGCACATCCCCTTGAGTGTCACAAAAAAGGAAGAAATGTTGGTAATGGTAGGTGCGATCTGAAGTATATATGCCTGGCTAAATCTCTGATTGTAACTACTGCCTCCGTCTCATGAAACATGTCGGAGATTTGTCTAAATTTGGATGTACCCACTAAATAGTGTCTAGGTACATCCAAATTTAGAAAAATCTCCGACATGTTTCATGAGACGGAGGGAGTATCACTATTGTATTATTTTTTATATATTAATGTGTGCAGGGAGTCTTAAGGTTTAGTTTCTGTATCTCTCTTCTATAGCTTGATTACTTTAGCTATCTCTTGGCATTGTATATCTCTTTGTTGGCGCTGATCTCCTTATTTGCAGTCTGGAATTTTTTGCGTTATTGTTGATGCCCTGATTAAATTGGAGATTTACTCGGACTATGCACAGGTTTTTATATCTTGGCTCATGTCCCAGACTTTTAATTTCCTTTGTTGTAGTAGTCCAAACTGTTGATACACTAGACTTTCTATGGAATAACTTGAGGCGTGATGTATTACAGGCACATCTTGCACCAAGTGGTTACCTCAAAATCCCAACTGTGAGTACTATATTACTTTTCTTGAGGTTATCGTCCTGATAGAGGAATTTGCCTGTATGTTGTTTTAATTTTTATTTTATTGCTGGACTTGCACTTTTTAACTTTAAATTGTTTGCCGTGCTGGCCAATTAAATGTTATTGGGCACTTATAGGCCTCATGTATATCTGAATAATGAATTTGATCATTTTTCTTCTTAAGTGATTAATATGAGGTATGGTAACCATATGATAAACATGTTAGTTTGATTTTCTTTTTTTGTGTGTCGCTGTCTCTGAATTTTAAGTAGGTCAACTTAACGCGTGTTTAGCTTTTGAACATTTACTCTCTTTTTTTTGAAACTAGGGCAAAAGATTCGCCTCACCAATTAATTAATAAGATGAGAATTGCATTTACTTTTATATCACAGAAAAATATATCGTAAGAAGACATTGATTGACCTTTAGCCATATATCCTTGAAGTAAACCAGAGTAGTATTTGATGACATATTATGAGCCACTCAAAATGTAATCTGTTTTATAGGATATGGAAGATTATTTGAAGGGATGCAGGTTTCTTCCCAAACTTAACAATGAGATACCAGGTGAAAGAAATGCCACGTACAAGGAAAGGTTCAGCAGCTTAGAGAATTTAGTATTGATCATGGTAAGGTTGAGCAGAATACTACTGTCAAATGTTCCAATCATGGGCTGAGTACACCACTATTTCTTATATGGTACCGAAACAATAAAATAATACTATTAAAACATATGGCTAGGGGTATGCATTTTGTAGGCATGTTCGGTTTTGAAGCGGAATGTGATGTAACCAAAGTCGCATTGATGTCCTTGATGTTTTGTCCTAATATGCCATGCAGTTTGAGAGTGATATTGTCCTCATACCTCGGGAAACATCATGGTTTGGTTATTACCCGGATGGAGCCTTTGATCCAGTCCTGCCTCCTCAGAAGGTATATTTTGGCTTGTGTCTCATTGATCCTTGGATGCGTAACGAAGTTTTGAGGTTTTTTGCTCTGCAGACAAAGTTGTATGAGGAAGACTGGATCGGTCTGAAGACGCTGGATGACACTGGGCGAGTTAAGTTTGTGTCGGTGCCAGGAGGCCACCTGGGCATCTCCGACAGCGACATGATGAAACACATCGTGCCTTACTTGATGGACAAAACATCTACTTCCGCTTCGCTCGCCGCCACTTGGTACGCCATCAAGGAAGCACTTGGTCTGACGGGAAGTAACACTGGCGTCCTCCTTCAGTCCTCTACGTGACAATGCATCTGTCATATTTCCAGGAATGTAACAGTAGGTGGCGAATTCGTACCGTGCCATTCTTTGTTTAAGCTGTGCCTTTATCATTGGCTTCTGAAAGAGCACTGGGTCACAGCAACTGTAGAGTGTAGATACAGATCACACGTTACACGTCAAGTTCATATTGGGTTGGTTGCAGCTTTTTTTCACACGATGTTCTCAGGTTCTCTTATAGCACTCAAATGAACGAGTTTTGTGGTTTGAAATCTTACAGCAATTACACAACCTTAGGGCAAATAAATGACATCTTCTCAACTCAGCCCACATTGTCTTGCTACCTAAAGAGGGTGCTGCGGTAGCTAGTTATTACAGGCCAGTTAGTTTGATGAATAATATTGGCAAGATTGCATGCAAGTTTCTGGCAACAAGGCTAGGGCCTGAGTTTAAAATGTCGGTTTCGGACAACCAGAGTGCTTTTATCAGAGCCAGATCGATTTAAGATAATTTCTTGTATGTAAAAAATACTATCAAAGAAGCTCATGGAAAGAAAAAGGCGTTGTTGTTTCTAAAGCTGGACATTGCTAACGCTTTCAACTCAGTGCATTCTTGAGGTTTTTCGGCTTTGGACAACGCCATTATCTCTGTATTTCTTGCGAGTTCTTCTTCAAGGGTGCTGCTGAATGGGATCCCGGGCTGGCTGTTGAAGCACAAGAGAGGACTGGGGCAAGGAGAACCTCCCCTCCCCTTGCTTTTCATCCTGATGATGGAGCCTCTTCACAAGATGCTTTGCTTGGCATAGATCCAGCCTCTACGCTGATGATGCTGCTTTGTTCATAAATCCTGTAAAAGATGATACGATTGCTATTCAAAGCATCCTGCATGTCTTTGGAAATATCTCTGGGCTCAAGGCTAATCTGAGCAAATGTGTGGCTTGGCAGCTTTCATTGCCAATACCTCGGTCTGCGTCTTGGCATTAGAAAGCCTTCAAGGGCTGATCTCAGAGAATCATTTACAGAATTGCAAGTAAGCTCAAGCCATGGAAAGGAAAATTGATGCCTAGCACTAGGCGCCTCACTCTTATCAACTTGGTTTTAACATCGGTGTTGACTTATTTCCTGACAAGTTTCTATCTAACCCCATGGGCTGTCAAGATTGATAAAATCAGGAGTTTTCTGTGGAGAGGAGATGAAGAGGCAAAGGGAGGGCACTGTTTGGTTAACTGGAAGACGGTTTTCTCTCCAAAAAAAAAAATTGGAGGCCTCGGAATTAAGGAGCTAAGCATGTATGGTAGAGCTCTGCGGCTGAGATGGCCATGGTATCGCTGCGACCAAATTGAAAGGCCTTGGAAGGGCATGGTTTGCCGTGTGATGCCAAAGATTTGAAACTTTTCGCTGCCTGCACCAAGATTTCTATTGGAAATGGTCAAATTGCAAGTTTTGGAAAGATAAATGGTTGGATGGGTGGCCCCGTGGCCCGTGGCAAAAAGAGAAAAAAAAAACATGACAGGGCTGAAGCTTTATGCAATGGCAGATGGCTCCGGACTGTATCTAGAATCTCTAATGAAGATGTATTGCATCAATTTGGTTCAGCTAGATTCAGTTCCCTAATGAAAACTGTCTTTACTCCGTCAAGTCGGCCTATGAATGCCAATTTTGGGGTCAAATTCAGCAGCCTCACCTTGAAAAAGTTTGGCAAGCTAAGGTGGAGGGCAAATACAAAAAAATATTTTGGCTTATGTTGTGCAACAGGAACTGGACAGCTGATCGTCTGGTGAAGCGAGGATTGAACTGCAACCTGATTTGCAGCTTGTGTGATCAAGAGCTGGAAAATGCAGCACATCTGGCGTTGGGTTGTAGTTATGCTAAAGATGTGTGGGCTTCCTTTCTGACGACTAACAAGACTTAGCTCCCAGGCGGTATGGCCTTGTGGAATAAGATTCACCATTGCATTCCCAAGGAGCAAAAGAAGAGGAACATTCAGCTGGCTTGCTACCTGGTCTGGCATGTCTCGAAAGAGAGAGAAATGCGCATTTTTTAAAGAAAGGAAATGAGTGTGCGAGTGCATGCGCAAAAAAGTACAGTAGAGAGGAAGTTGATGCAGTAGTTGCTGCTGGCCTGGGTTAGCTAGACGTTTTGTTTTGTTTTTGAGTTTGTTCTCTTTGCCTTTGGTCATTGTGCAGTTTTCCCTCTTCTATCAATGAAATAAGCAGGTGCGGTACGGTCAAAAAAGTTTTCAACTGTGCAACAAAATGTAGCTGTTGTAAAACACCTCATACATTAGCCAATACCACGGTCCATAATACTTTATTTATCTTACACACCCCCAATGTGCAGCTTCTTTTACTTGCTTTATACTCAAAATTACAAGGACACACGACGGAACCAACAAGACACTGACCAAGTTTCCTCTGAAGAAATAACAAAATTTGACAGACCGACTGATATCCCATCGTCTGTGTTCATGCCGACGTGCAGATCTCTCTCTCTCTCTCTCTCTCTCTCTCTCTCTCTCATGCCAATGTTGGGCACAACAAGGAACTGCAAAATAAGTTAACTGCTCTTCTCTCCCAGTAAAATGATTTCCTTCTATGTTGAAGGCCCTGCTTGGTGGAGCTCCAAATTCCGAAGAACGATCCGTGCGAAGATTTTGGCTTCAATGGGAGCTGTTGCCGCTGCGGCTGCCCACCTCAAGACCCGGGATGCCCCAGCCTTCTGAAGTAGGTCCACATGATGCAAAGCATGCCGACCACCTGGGATAGTGAACTGCATCGTTGGAGAGACTAGTCAGGAGAATATACGGCAGTATCAAAGCAAGACTGGAAGAACCGTCACAGAAAATGAAGCATCTGAGGGCACATCAGAACAAGCATGAAGGGAGGTTTGAATAAGCCATTCATCATTTCACATCAGGTCAGATATCAGGAAGCTGGCTGGATAAAAATTGAATACTGGAGGGACGAGGGAAGCACAATGGCCCGATGCCAAGAGGTAGACAAGCATGAAGAAACATAGTATGGATGCATGATCACCATAAACTTCGATAACCTTAGAATACAAACATATTACTATATGCTTTGGTTGATAACTGCTAATATAAGAATACATCATTACAGAGCTGCTGAATGCTAGAAAGTTGAGAAATTCGTTGTTTATGTAAATACTGTGAGGCGTACCCCTTATGCACGAGTAAGCCAAGTTACTACATAAAGACAAATATTATGGCACTCAAGCAATATTAGCTGTTGACGTGGATAAAACAGAACCAACCTGAAGCAGAGCAAAAGCTGCACAAGCTCGAAGAACTGATGAAGGATTCCGAAGCGTATCGATTAATCTAGCAATCTCAGCAGCGCTGAAGTTAAAACAAAATTAGTGTCCTGTCTTGTCAATTAATGTCTACACCATGCCAGAAGCTCCAAAACAACATTCATCATACAAAAATAAATAAATCACAACAGCTCAAAAGGATTATCACATTATGACGCATCGAACAATAGTCCCTGCAAGTATAGCCCAACACATTAGCACATGACAAACAGATCCGAAACTATGACTTGTGGGAACCAAAATGAGCGAGTGAGGTGGGGAGGCGGTGAGCTCCCAAGCGGCGCTCCGCCACACCTCCCCTGCGCCGAGAGCCACTCCAGCTCCGGCGGCCAGCAACCTCCCCGCCGCCTTCCACTCGGGTGGAGGCGGCCACCTTGTGGTCCTCCCCTACCCTCCCCCGGTCACCATGGCCTCCTCCCACAAATGTAGTGTTGGGCAGTATATGGGCTGCATCCTATCTACTAGTAGTCTGTCTAACTATTGTGGCCCATATGGCCCATTAGCCCAAGTGACCTGGGATAATATATAAGTTGAGGCTGGTCCGTAAGAAACCCTATGAAAGAACACAGCAGCTGCTTGCTGTCTCAAGGGTAATCTTTGAGTCTGATTCTGTTACTCTTGTCAATGCACTTAACACTGGCAGCTATGACCTGGCAGAGATTGGAATCCTAGTTTGCGAAATTCGAAGCCTTTGTATTGCATCATCTGATAGTTATAGCTTCAAATTTTGTAAAAGAACCTGTAGTAAGGTTGCCCCACATGGGGAGATGCGGTATAAGCTTGAGCTCATGCCAGCAAACAGATGCAAGTTTTGAGCACTTCGCCCACTTTGTGAAGGGAGATTTCACAATTAAGCAATTAACAATGCAATGTAACAAACATGCTCCCACGAAAGAAACAGAGGCGGCGGCTAGGGTGGAAACCCTAGCAGCCGACGCATCTGCCTTGTCCTCGCCGTCTACGACTAGGAATCGACGGGTCCCCGCCTTCTCTGCCTGCCCCTCCGGTGGCCGGAGGAGGTGGGGACCTCGGACCTGCGCTCGGTGCTGTAGAAGGGTCCCTAAAGTTTTGGTCAACCGGAATCGTCGTTATGGTGGCTATGGCGACGTTTTGCGGGACAAGAATAAGGTATATACCCTCCTCCTCTTCCACCTCATCGGCGGCGATCTCGCCGGTGGCGTTGAGCAGGGAGGAGATTCGTCTAGTCACCGCTTTCATGGAGTGGTGAATCTCGTCCAGGCTACGTGTGTGATAGGTTTGGTGTTACAAGCTTCTGATCATTTCAAGGGTTCAATGGCGACCACTGCACGAAGACTTATCGACTGTCATAAACAATGTCAGGCCAGCTCCGGTAACGGAGCGGCGACAGCAGCACGCCGGCGGCTCGCTCTGGCATCCAAGAACCTCGATGTCATTTTCATTATATTTGGGATGCTTTGTATTTCTTGTGAACTCATGGAATAGATTTGGATCTTTCTTGCAAAAAGCAATTAGAGAATCTCCAGCCGCGTCCCCCAAACGGCGCCGGATCAAGCGTTTGTGGGAGGTGTTTTGTTCGTGTCGCGTTTGGGGGACGTCGCTCCCCAGCCGCGTCCCCCAAACGCCGCCCCAAAACTTGTTTTATAGGGTTTTCGAAAACACAACCATTTATTAAATATAGCATACAAATAAATATGTTTGCCAAAATTGTTTTCAAATTAAAATATAACAAACAATAAAACAACTAAACAAATGTAATAAATGGGGCTAGATCAAGGCGCCACAGCATTTGCTGATAATCCTTCGATCCTCCACATATGCTCAACGAGATCATTTTGAAGTTGCTCGTGAACATTGTTGTCACGGATCTCTGCGTGCATGGCGAGAAAATCAGCAAAATCTACAGGCAACTCATGATCAACCTCCGCAAGAGGGCCCTGACACTCATAAGAACCAACATGTCTCCTGACATGATTCTTGCGGTCATCCTCGATCCTCGATGATCATGTTGTGCATGATCACACAAGCCTGCATCACCTCCCACATTTGGTCGTGAGACCAGCCTAGAGCAGGGTACCGGAAAATTGCAAATTGAGCTTGAAGCACACCAAATGCCCGCTCGACATCCTTCCGCAAGCCTGTCGCGAAGCAAAGTGGCAATTCGTCTGACCTGATGGAGCCGGGATTGTTTTGACAAAAGTGGCCCATTTTGGATATATACCATCGGCTAGATAATAGCCTTTGGTATATTCGTGGCCATTGATCTCATAGTTGCATGGTGGAGCATGACCTTCCACTAGTTTGCTGAACACCGGAGACCGCTGCAACACGTTGATGTCATTGTGTGATCCCGCCATGCCAAAGAAAGAATACCAAATCTGCCATAGCTTCAAGCACCACACTGCAATATCCATGACGCCCTTTGTATATACCTTGCCAAGCAAACTGGCAGTTCTTCCATGACCACTGCATGCAATCGATGCTTCCAAGCATCCCAGGAAATCCTCTCGCAGCATTTTGTGTGCCATGATCCTTGCAGTCTCTTCTTCAGTTAGCCCTCTCAAGTAGCATTTGCCAAACTTTCCCAACACAGCTCAGCAAAACTTGTACATGCACTCAATGGCAGTACTCACTCATGCGAAGGTAGTCGTCCTGTGTATCGGCAGGTAGGCGCGATAGGTCGTTGTTTGTTGCCTCATTTGCCGCGGCTGAATTTTAACCATAAGGTGTTCGACGCCTTATGTGCGCGGAGGTGGGGTGG
Organism: Lolium multiflorum; assembly: GCA_030979885.1. Classification (NCBI taxonomy): domain Eukaryota; kingdom Viridiplantae; phylum Streptophyta; class Magnoliopsida; order Poales; family Poaceae; genus Lolium; species Lolium multiflorum. The sequence goes on from CM061750.1 coordinate 432,814,034, forward strand.
ATTTGACGCCGCGTTCTGGGACGCGCTGGCGAAAAGGCCGGCGAGAGAGCCAGCCGCAACGACGGTGCCGCGACTCAGAAGAGATCTGCCATCGAAACAGCCGGCAAATCGAGCGGCGGAGGGGTGGGAGGCGCGGGAGGGAAGGCGCGACGAGAAATAAAAGGCGCGAACCAACGGTTATGGAAGTGGTTGCCTACAAATGGGAGCCCGCCTTGCATTTCGTTGTGTCCGGCGTGCCCGGAGCATCCCTGTGGAGCGGGGACGGGCTCGGGGCACCGAACACCGTATTGGGCCATGCCGGACGGAAGGAGGCTTTGGGGCGCGCGGCTGGGAACGAAATTTTGTCCGGCGCGCCCCAAATCTCTTTGGGGGACGCGGCTGGAGATGCTCTTAAGAATAATATATTGATCCTACCCCAACTTGCTTGGGAAAAAGCTTTTCATGATGTTGTTGTTGTAAGAATAATATATTGACAAAACTGTCTTTGTTTTATACTCCCTCCGTCTCACGAAACTTGTCAGAGATTTGACTATATTTGGATGTATCCACATACTAAATAGTGTCTATATAAATCCAAATTTTGACAAATCTAAGACAACTTCCGTGAGACAAAGGGAGTATTTTAGTTGAAAAATCGAAGACCAAGCTTCAGTTCTACTCCCTCTGTTCCCAATTGATTGACTCAGATTTGGCGTGTATCTAGCTAAATCTGAGTCAATTAATTTGGTACGGAGGTAGTAGTTGATATTATTCAATGAAATGCAAAGTCAAACCTGCATCTAAGATGTCCAGCTTCTGGTATACAAAGTACTTCAGCAACCTGAGATAAGGCTGCTGCGCCTGAAGATGAAGCAGCCATAGAAAACATTTGTGGATCTGAAAATGTCAACACAAATGCTTCTATATGCTTCAATGCCAACCTTCTTGCTCTCTCAAAATTTACAATTTTGGAACTACCCTGTGAGGATGTCCCAACCAGTGCTACCTCGTCCATTCTGCCAGCCAACAATTCAAGATCAGACCATACTACTGTAAGTGTAGCAGCATATCTACAAGCAGATCTCGAGAGTGGAAACCATATTGTATAAAATTAATACTAAGAAAAAATAGCTTACTAGCATCAAAAACAGGCATATATTGGAATATACTGTACTATCGAGTGAGAGAGGACCACTATGTCAATGACGCAGTGGGTGGTATTTACTAACTTAGTGAGCTTTATACTGGCATGTAGCATCTAGGATCGTTTGCTTTTCAGGCATCAAACAAAGGGTGCAATACGTACAAGAAAATACAAGGCAACATCATGTAGATTCTTGCATACAATTCATAAAGTATTAACAGATGGGGAAGGAAAATAACCGAACCATGGTACATTTTGTCATGACTTGTACAGCTAGAGCAACATGAGGGAGAAGCCATGACTCATAAACAGCATACCTTCCATCAAACATATAAGCAAGGGTTAGTGCAGCCATGAACCGAGCCATTTTTGAACCAGATGACGAGCATAAGTTCACTAGGACAGGTACACCGCCATTTTCAACTATGCGGAGAGAATTACAAGAATAGAAAGCAAGATTCCACAGTGCACCAGCTGCTGTCTCATGAACCTCCTGTAGAACAAGCAAGTAACATAACGTGAGAAAATGAAGCATGACTAGCTTAAGAAGTAGGTATAAGATATCAAAGGATGCAAATCTACATGACAAAGTGCCTTTAGAATCACATAAGCACCACCTCGAAAAAAAATCACATAAGCAGCAGAGATTAGCCAGTCTTAACAACTAAGGACGTCAGGATCCATAAATGTATGACGGTGGCGAAAACGTAATGATAGACCTATCGATAAAAGAAGAAACTAAGCGCATACAAGTATAGTGCACTGATGCAGAATACTAAGTGCACAATACATCTGCTGCATAGACGAGAACACCAAATAATAGAGTATGCAGTTTTTATTAAGGCACCTCAGTGTTCATATTGTCTTTAAAAACCAAACACACTGGGTGCACTGAAGATAAGCAGCACTTACTTCAACCTCTGACTGTGCCAACGCAATCAGAGGTACAACACCTCCTTCCCTTCCAATAGCAATGCTGAGTGCGCAACATAAAAGTTAGCAGTGGTGATGTCATCAAGATTAATAATTACTCCTATATCACTGCTAAGGAAAATCTTGATAACTGTATCTTATACCACACCCAATCTGGCACATCATACTAAAGAATAAAAAGAATATTTCAAAGTAAACAAATGAAGCTTATTCTGAGAACAATTCTTGACTATAGTCGGCAAAAGAAATTCCAGTGAAGAAACAATAAAATTGACCATAATATTATAGCACCTTATTCTATTTGCCGCACAAAGAAATTAAGATATAACAAAGTATATGCACAGTGTTGAAGTTGGATACTTGGATCTGTTTTATTACATGCTTATTTTCACAACATGATCATGTAATTCATAGCAGGCACATACATATGCACCTCCGCACTCTGCTCTATGTCATTTCATGGCAAGCATGCATAAAGTGCATATTTTTACACTCACTACTTTCTGTTCATAATCAAACTAATATTTAGCCGCCTGATCATACTGATATTCTTAAGGACAATTTTCCTACAAATACATTGCCAAAAAATATGAACTGAATCCAAATAGTACAACTTAAAGATTTATCATGTGTCTTTTGTTGCAACGGAAGACTTGAACTCAAGAGGTCAAGACAAAACACAGAGATATCATGCAAGCACAAACACAAAATATAATACGGAGTATAAGGAATCTCGTAAGCAAGATAATGCCATCAACTCAGTTATTCGGTTACCTGTTTGCTTGTGAAACAGATAGTCCCCACAAGGCACCTGCAGCTCTCTCTTGAAGACCATTCGAAGCATTTAAACATTCTTGACAGAGTGAGACCTAATCGATTGATCATTTATGTTAACGAAGGAAATGTTTCCTATTAGAAAGCATATAAAAGGTGCTCGACCAGGTGAGGTTTGTTGTCAGTGCAAGTCAAGGAGATATGGAAATTAATTGCTTCATGCTTTTCTTACATATTTTCTCAATTCTTCAAAAATTCAAAACAAGCGACATGCTTTTTCTCATAAAACAGTTCCTTGATTGTTCAAGATTTCGCTCAGGTGGAAAGCACATGAGAATTTCCTTAAGTCGGTTCCCACTTTGTAAGAGACATCACATATACGTACAGGCAAAAGAATAACTAACTCGCAGTAGATGTAGCAAACATAAACACATACCAGAGCTTCAACACCACCAGCAGTAGCAATGGATTCACGATTTCTATCATCAAACGACAAGTTCCACAAAGCACCAGCAGCTTCTTGTCTAATTACATGCATGAAAAATTGTCCAACTGTAACTTCAGATTATAAGATTCAAGAAAGCTGTAACATATAGGTCAAAAGCTTGGCAGGTCAATGTCACGCGACTAAAGCAGAACTATACCTCACGCCTTCATTTGGAGAACGTGTTAGCTGCACCAAAGCTTCAAGAGCACCTGGTTCCTGACCAACGGCAGCATTATTGTTGTTGTTTTCTCCATGTGCAGCTAAATTAGCTAAAGCTCGTGCTGCCTGCGTGCAAAATGACACTCGTGTTATCTAAGAGATAACCAAACACTGAACTAAATCAGGAATAGGAATTTGCACTGAACATGCAGTGGGAATCACTCCTCTGGCGTTGGCAAACATAAATCAAGTAACTATTGTATTGTCCACACAGCACACATACCAAATTTAATCAGAGAAGGCCAAAGCACGTTTGCAACATGTTTTATCCATTTTTTTGTAAATACCAATTATAGAGGCCAACAACGAGATGAAAGGGGCAAGCATGCAGGTGCACTCCATGATGCAGTCACATCGCAACTAAATCATCCACTCATTGCTACACTCCTTACATATCTGGCCAGAGCAGATAAGACCTAAATAATCAAAGGTGCAGACTCAAATGTGTCTAGCCAACTGAGCATTTATGTTGCAGTGTCGGCCGAAGCTTATTTGACAACACAAGGGCGTTAGGATGCATTTAAACTATTTGACAAAATTGGAAGCTGCGGAAGCATTAAAAGCACAAGGTGCACGTTACCTGTTCTAAGACCCCTTCAACTTTGCAGGAGCGAGCAAGTGTAACCAAGGCATGGATGCCACCGGCCATTGCAACCTCCAAGCTACACTTGTCATCAGCAGCCAGATTGGCAAGTGCACCAGCAGCACGCTCCTGTAAAAAATATTTGAAAATCAGAGCTTTCCAAGGAAAACATGTATGGTAATAAAATTAGAGACGGTCCTTACAAGAACTCCAGTTCCTGCAGGCCATCGAAATATCAGATCAACCAGAATTTTTATCCCACCAGCCACTTCGATAGCCACCTGATAAGGAATTAAAATGAGTCACCATGAAATGTTGAGGGTACATCAGTCAGAAAATGCACCAAGCGCTCACAACCTTGTGTTCTTCTCCCACTGAGAGATTCCATAGCCCACCAGCAGCTTCTTCAGCAACCAGCCGGTTGGCCGACTTTGCCATGTTAGTGAGTATGGTAATACCACCCTGATCCGCAACTGCTTTTGCAACCTTTGGATTGACGGATAAGTTGGCGATTGCCTACACAAACACATGAAGAATGCATAAGAAATGACTGACACTGGTAGGTTTAGCTTGAATATGTTGAGATGATTGCAGAAAACCTTGGCAGCTTCAGACTGCAGAGTCTCCCTGGATCGCCTTGCGAGATCCAGCAGCATTGGTATGCCCCCTTCACGCATCACAGCCTCAGACCTTGCAGGGTCCACATTGGCGTTCTGGTCATCAACAACCGCAAACGCTGCGAGCGTGGTGGCTGCCCGCTCCTGCACATCCTCTTGTGAGCTCTTGAGCAGGCTGAGCAGCAGCGCGGTGCCCTGGTCCAGCCAAAACTGGTTCATGCCGTGCGGGTTGGTCTCGGCGATCCGCAGGAAGGACTGTGACAGGACCCATTCGAGCCATGTCATGAGCTGAGGCACCCCGCCACTCCAATGGCAGTCATCATCGAACAGCTCGGTGGGCTTGACAGCAGTGGTGTGTGGAAACAGCGCAGCGGCAGCAATGGATTGGGAGAGTGTGGCGTTGATGGTGAGCACGAGCTTGCCCTTGGAGTTGGCGAAGGCGGCAGGGCTGCGCGCCTCTTCCTCCTCGAGAGAGGGGCAGTTGAGAGCGCATATGAGGGTGAGGGTCGCAGAGTGCGAGACGAGGCGGGAGACAGCGCCGGGGGAGACGTCGGTGCGGGAGACGTCGAGCGCGGAGAGGGAGGGGAGCTGCGCCCAGGCTTCCGAGGCCGTGGCCCACTTGACGCCGCTGCATCCGGCGACGGAGAGGAAGCGGAGGGAGACGAGGCCGGCGAGGGCGGTCTCGTCGAGGACGAGGCAGTCGAGGAAGGCGAGGTCGTGGAGCAGCGGGCAGTGGCGCGCGAGGGCGGCGAGCGCGCCGGCGCCGACCTCGCGGAGGCCGGAGAGGCGGAGGCAGCGGAGGCGCGGGCAGCAGAGGGCGACGTGGCGGAGGGCGTCGCAGGAGACGCGGTCGAGGGGGTCGGGGGCCCCCACGTGGAGCTCCTCGAGGCGCGCGTGGCGCGCGGCGAGGACGGCCAGCGCGGCGTCGGTGAGGTCCCGGCAGGCGGAGAGGCGGAGGGAGCGGAGGTTGGTGGCGCGGAGGAAGGGCGCGGCGTCGGCGGCGGCGCACCCGGCGAGGCGGAGGCGGCGGAGGTGGGGAGAGCAGCGCGGCGCGAGGGAGGCGGCGGCGGGAGGGTCGAGGCGGCGGAGGTCGAGCGCGGCCCACAGGCACGGGGAAGCCGCGAGGGAGCGCCAGGCGCGGCAGGTGGCGGCGAGGGCGGCGCGGTCCCGGTAGCTGAGGCGCGCGAAGAAGTGCAGCGTGGCGTCGTCGGGGAGCGCGGTCCAGTCGAGCGGCGGTTGCTGATGGGCGGCGTCCTTGGTGGTGCGGCGGCGCACGCGGCGCGTCATAGTCGGTGATCGAGCCAGCAGCTTCCGGAGGCAGCTGGCTCGATCTGGTCCGCTTGCTTGGACGCCACTGTGCCCAAGACGACGACGGAAGGTAGGAGAAGGGGGATAGGGGACAAGGCCAGAGATACGGTCTGAATACAAAAACGCAAAAACAAAATACGAATAAAAATCTGATTAGAAAACATATGAATGAATCCTACTAATCATAATCACATCAACATCTTCAACAATCACCTTTACTTTCTCGCTTCTAATATAAAAATTGAAATAGGTAAAAACTTGTGTACCTCTTATTTAACCACTCCCTCCTTCTAGTCGCTACTTCACCCATTTCAAGTGGGATTTTGATCAACTCCGGCACCCCCTTGTAGAACGCCGATGTAAAGAAGAGCATAAGAAAATCGTTCAGATCTAGTTGAACGTAACAACTATGAGGAATGAGGGCCCTACGGATGTGCCAGAGCTTTGGCTGACTGCCATGGATGTGTGGTGGCATCGTCGGTACCTCTACCCTAACTTGTGTAGGGGTTCGCAATAGAAAACAGTAATTTTTCTAACTAATATACTGTGATCGCCTAGATCTATGTAATAGTATTTTTGTAATGGAAAGTGATTTGGGTGATGTACTCTCATAGACCAAAAGCGATTAATGTTCCGCCAAAACATGGATGATGTAGTCGTACTTCATCGCCGACCTCAGGGTCATGGTTATGTACAACGAGAGGCGCCACAAATGGCAGCACCTCTGTCATCTCGCACATGTACGGTGCTCAACAACGACTCCTGGTTCTCCGATCCAACAAAGAGTGCGAAAGTAGATCATTTAGATTGGGACATTAGCAGCACGACAACTCCCACGTAAGTAGATCTTCGAGAAACCACGCGCGTGATAGAAAGCTAGAGAATGAGAGAGAGGGGGCTCTCATTTTCCCCATTGGGTTGTGTGCTCTCCTCTTCCCATGTGCCTCCACCTCATATAGGGGGAGGGGTGGTCGACCAAGAGGTAGTGGGGCCGTGGCCAAGGGTGGCCCCGGCCCTAAAAACCCCAACCCTAGCCGCCCACATCCTTACCCGTTCGGGGGCGTCTGGCCCGTTAATGAGCTCCCCAAAATATAATCAAATTGTTCATGCATCCCAAACGTTGTAATTTGTGGAACATCTTTCACAAGTCTATTTGAAGAAAATATAACTCAAATAGTTTGTCACTTTCATTAAATTGCAGAGAATTGATTTTCTTGTTAATTTAATGCTCTTCTTCATTCTTAAATTCCTTGAGCACGGCAAATGGTTTCACATTCGTGTTATACACATATTCTCTTAAATCAACAATGAAGTTTATGAAACAATGATATTCACTACTTTCTGAAATCTAGTCCATCTTAACGTATGATACTGAACAATTTAAACGCATACCCTAAACCCGGAGTTTTATTCATGAGGCATAATTTACATGTGTTAAAGAATAAAGTATTTAAAGACTTTGTGTTTTATCAGAATGAACACACATAACAGATAACACCAACATGATTCAAAACGGTAGTGTTATTCAAAAATGATGTCATTATCAAGTTTGGATATCTTTCAACATTTTATTATTTTATAAATTCTTAAACTATTATTATCGAGATTAAAATAAAAATAACTCATTCATAACCGAAATGTGACTATAAAGATTTTATTCATAAAAGTAGAACAACTAGCTTTTCTCTAACTCATATGAATAATTGTCCCACGAAATGCAAAGCATACTAATAATGTTCACACTCATAATGATTACAAAAAATATTCAAATCCATATAACTAATTCAGATGATAAATGTTGAGGGAGAGTGTCGCCGGCCATCAACCACCTTGCTTGCCATCAACGCGCATTGTCTCCTCATCTCCTCCAAACAATTCCTGAGCAGTAGGTCATGTTAAAAAAAATAGAACAAGTATCAAATACTTAGTAAACCGTGACAAGTGTTTTAAGGAAAAACATTTATCACACGTATATCGTATATACTTTCTTCGCCGATGACTTTTCCTGCTATTGGTTCTACCTATAGAGTTCTCAATTCAACCACGATACGATGAAAAGTGAACATTTTCTCTTCCATGACATATTCCCTAACATGATCTTTGTAGATAGGAGGAAGCGAACGCAGCACCCCATCTACGGCAAACATGTTTGTCATCCCCAAACATGCACCAGGCTTGCATGAATTCTATGCATGTTCGCCAAGTGTCTCTCTAAGCAGGCGTTCTCTTCCATCTTAGTTGAAAGAAATTCATCCAGACATTTATACCTTATCTTCATGACTTCAGATACGAATAAATGACTTGAGATCATCAATCGTATCATATGTGTTGGTGTCAGAAAACTACACTTCCAACTCAGAAGCCATGGTACAAAGCATAACACTTTTGACTACTATGAACAAGTCATGACGAGTACGATAATCTTCCTTATCATCCTCACTCGCGGAGTTGTTGGGTTCATTTGCTAGCGGTTCTTCTATCACAAAGAGCAATTCACTTATTTTGAGGGTATCCCTCAGGCGTTGGTACTATGAACAAGTCTATGAAGTTGACTCGTCATTTTTAAGTTCCTCACTATGGACAAAAGAGCGAAGGTGGACAGACACATTGGGGAAAAACATGATCTACAAAGATATATGCAAATATATTTAAACTAAATCCATATATGAGTTCAAGTTATAATCACGTTCTAAAAGATCTCCCACTAAAACTATCATTCATAAAAATGTTTTAGCGGTTACACGATCCTAATTCACTATACCACCCCTGAGCACCACATTCGGCGGCATAGTTACAAAGGTGGAAATCAAAATGTCGATCACATCATTCATGCGACTAATGCTCGATCTCTCGTGTTCCGAGGCCATGTCTGCACATGCTAGGCCTTTCAAATTAACCTTAGTGTATTCTATGTGCACGTGGCTTACACCCAATATGTATAACACCCGATCGTCACGGCGTGCTCCATAACGGAGAACGTTCTTGGTGATGCACGCTAATGGAGAACACTTTTATTGGTATTAGTTTTAGTAGTCATCTTATTTAAAGCTACCGTAATGTATCTAATCCTAACAACAAACAAGATGCATTAATGTATTAACAATCTGATGTGTGGCATGATATGGGGTTTTCATTAATGTTCTTTGATTTCCGTCGAGTGTCCTGACATGACGCTAAGAATATGGCGCCTCCAATTGGTCGCCCACTATGATGATTGACTAAAACAGTAAAACTCCAACTTAGCAACAATAAGTAAAACTACTTTACATCATGACCATATCGTATAACATGCCCCTTGCAACTACAAAGTTAGACGCCTCTAGTTTATCTCTTGGAAATTTTAGGTGGATTCTAAGGCTTTTCTAAAAAAAAGTTGCGGTGCCGTGGAACGGGCCATAAGAAATAGGCGTAAATAGGCCTTCGTCCATTCCCTTGTGGCCCATTTGGCAAGTCCGCGTATCCTCCTCCTCCTTTGCAAAAACAAAGAAAAAAAAACTCTCCGTGCAGTCGTAACTGCCGCTCCGTACCGAGCGGAGCTCCTCCGCCTCCGCTGTCCGCTCCGGTGGCCTCGCCTCGCCTCGCCGGCCCAAGGGAACAACCGCCGCGCCTGACGACACCGGGTAAGCTCCGCCCCATCCTCCACCAAATGCGCACGCATCCTCCCGCAGCAGATCGGGTACTACTGTCTTCCTCCATTGCCGCCGTTGCCGATTGATCCCGTTTCCCCTCTTGTTGTCTACTAACCAGGCATGCGACACTTGATCGATGGCCGCCCAGTACGAAGCGGGGACTGGAGCTCCCACCGTGGGACTGGCTCTCAGCGGCTCCAAGTCCAGCGCCTACGTCCTCCAGTGGGCTCTCGCCAAGTTCGCCCCTGACGGCGCCGCCGCCTTCAGGCTCATCCATGTCCTCACGCCAGTCCTGGCTGTACCCACAGAACGTATGATACACTACACCACACTACACGCTCGTTGTTTCCTGCCTCCTTGTCCAGAGAGAGGTTTTTCGCTGCTTGCTCACTACGTGTTTGTGGAAATGTCTGTCTGCATGTGGCTTGGTTTCAGTGGGGAACTACATCCCGATCGACAAAGTGCGCCCTGACAAATCCGACTCGTACGTCAAGATGGTGCAGCTGAAGGCGCAGGAAATGCTCGCCCGCTGCAAGAACATGTGTAATCAAAACAAGGTAGTTTGAGTTTCATTAACAATTCCATTTCCTATTGTAGGCTCTGAACTGAATGAATGTCTGCTGGCGAATTTATCTATATGCTTACCTGACCCAGGTTGAAGCTCAAATGCTGCTTGTTAATGGCAGTGATGTCGCGGATACCATTTCCAATCTCGTTGCTCAGTACCAGATACAGATCCTCGTCGTCGGCAACCCTACCAGCAGGAGCGCCTTTACTAGGTAGCTCCTCATACTTGTACTGTGCTGATCCACGGCTTAATGCGCGTGCATCCGTTTGACCATCGGATGGCATGTCTTTCTTGTACAGGAAGTCCAGTGGAAGTAGAACGTCATCCAAAATCTGCAAGAGCGTCCCCAGCTTTTGCACAGTGTATGTTGTCTCAAAGGATGGGTTGTCTTCGGTTTATGCTCCTGGATCAGAAATCGGCTCGCTCTCTGGCTCCAGGGTACCAAAAGATAGCTGCAGCAGCTCTAGCAGCGAATTATTTTCAGATGGAACATCCTTGATATCAGGTAAGGTGTCCCCAGTTGTCAGGCTAACACCAAATGTATTGCTCTCTTTTTTGTGCAACACATTCATTCCCATTTCTCATTCATGCTGAAAATGCGAAACTGCAGCATGCTGATAATCATTATTGTTTCTAGTACTTTTTCTTAAAAGTTGAATTTTAAATGCAGAGACAAGCTGGACTTTCTTATTCCCCTTCTCATCATCTGAATGTTTACTTGTGCCCTTTCTCATCAGATATGAACAACGGTTCAGGACAGGGTCTGTTTGGTTTTCCACGTCTGCCAAGCTCCAATTCTGCATCAGAGAACCTTGGAAGTAGTTCATCTGCTGAAGGTCATCGCTCATTTACTCTATATGATTATCTCACTGGAAATGCATCATATAATGATAAGGACAGAAGAATCGCCTCATGCACTGGTGCTGAAAGCTCTGTCTCAAGTAAATTGTGGGGTTTGGACAAGGTACCAATGAAAGAAAGTTCTTTGCAGGGATTAATACTTTCGGACAATAAGGTTAGTGCTACAGTTTCTTGGTTATTGACAGAATTTTAATCATATACATGTTTTCACCCAAAACTGTATTTATTTAGAGGTCTAACGCAAAGCTTCTGATTTGATACTTTTCCCAGTAGTCCAATATATTGAAAATTACCCAGTTTTTTTTCTGCTAAATTGGCTATGGTACTCTGCTTGATAACGAGTTACTGTCAATTTTACATGTGCCTTATGGTTCTTGAATTATTATAGATGCATTCCTTGATTAGGTGAATTGACTGTTGCTCTGAAAAAGAAGGTGAATGGAATATGTTATGTTTTGGGGATTGCATACTAACTCTGCTGAGACCTGATAACCTGTTCCAATGCAGGATGATGTGAATGCAGAGCTCGAAAAGCTGAGGCTTGAACTGACACATAAACAGGGGGCATACAAACTTGTTCAGGATGAGTCTGTGGATGCATCTCATCAGGCAAATCGGTGTTATTGCTGCTGTCTAAAAGGATGGGTTTACCAAGTGTTTAAATCATCTTACATCTGATCCTTATTGATGCCAGGTGGATGAATTAGCTGCAAGGCGCATGGAAGGGGAAGTTCAATTAAGAGAGATACAGTCCAGGGTGGATAAGGCCAATGACGAGATACTGGAAGGGATGGCACATAGATGTGCCGCAGAGGAGGTAACTGCCCGTGTTAAGGATCTTGTAAGAGCGGAGGTTATGCAGAAAAATAGGCTGCTGGCACAGGCATCCAAAGACGCTGATCAGAAGTCTAGATTGGAGCAGCTCTTTGTACTTCAAGGCAACTCGTACTCGACGTTCTCTTGGGAGGAGATTGATAACGCCACATCATCATTCTCAGAGTCTCGAAAGATCGGAACTGGATCTAATGGAACTGTATACAAGGGCTATCTCAATCACTTAGATGTAGCAATTAAGGTCCTCCATTCTAATGACAGCACCAGTACCAAGCATTTCAACCAAGAGGTATTGCCTGAATTTTGTGCTTCTTCTAGTGAACAAATTATGAGGCAACACTTTATTTTAATGATCTTTTCATATCATAGTGAAACTGTGTCCTATCTTGTGAATGAGTCGTATTCATTTTTGTAAAAAAAGAAACAACTCGTATGACTTAGATGGGCAATGTAGTGTTCCGATATCTTTTGCTGAATGTTACCTATTATGGTCTCTGTGTATTTCATTTCGTTTGTTGTAGAACTAGTTCATGTCTGATGTCTGTACCATTAAACCAGAACTTTTATCTCTATTTAAGTTAGAATGTTTAAAGGTTTAAGTAAGTGCCTATTTCTGCAGCTCGAGGTTCTGAGCAGGATACGCCACCCACACTTGTTGATGCTGCTCGGAGCCTATCCTGACAGGGGCTGCTTGGTGTATGAGTACATGGAGAATGGCAGCCTCGCGGACCGTCTGCAACGCATAAACGGCACACCGCCAATTCCATGGTTTCACCGCTTCCGCATCGCCTGGGAAATTGTGTCGGCCCTCGTGTTCCTACATAGCACAAAGCCCAGCCCTATCATCCACCGTGACCTGAAGCCTGAGAACGTGCTCCTCGACGTCAACTTAGTCAGCAAGATTGGTGATGTTGGCCTGTCAACACTAGTCCCACTGAAGGAGTCTTTGTCCAGCCGTACAGTGTACAAGAAGACTGGTCTGGCAGGCACACTGTTCTATCTAGACCCAGAGTACCAGAGAACTGGGCAGGTGTCTGTGAAGTCTGACACATACTCTTTTGGCATGGTGATCCTTCAGCTGCTGACGGCAAGACCACCGATCGGATTGCCGGAGCTAGTGGAGCGAGCAGTGGAAGATGGGGAACTTAGGGATATCCTGGATGAGAGTGCAGGGAACTGGCCCCTGAAAGAAACGAATGATCTAGCTCAGCTGGGCCTCAGCTGTCTGGAAATGCGGAGCAAGAACCGGCCCGACCTCAGGAGCGTAGTGGCGGTAGAGCTGGAACGGCTGAAGCATATCGTGGCCACTGCGTCGGAGCCGGCGCAGGCCATGCCAGGCTTACCCGGGCCACCCAGCCACTTCATGTGCCCAATACTCAAGGTAAGGCCCGCTAAAACAATGGTCAGCGTGTCTCATATTGTTTGATAAAAACAACATGCATGGATGAGTTTTTTTTGTTTCTAAGAATGAGGCATTGATGAGTTTGTGTGCTTTTTCGTGCAGAGAGTGATGCAGGATCCGTGCATCGCCACGGACGGGTACTCGTATGAGCGCAACGCGATCGAGATGTGGCTGTGTGAGAATGACGTGTCGCCGATGACGAAAGCGCGGCTGCCTGACAAGACTCTTGTGCCTAACCGGTCTCTTCTGTGTGCGATCACAAGCTGGAGGTCTGAGGGGGGAGACATCTGATCGAGGCTAATGGTAAATAGTTAGTCTAACCACACAGCTTTAGGCCATGTCAGCTTCTGCATAAAGTGAAGGAGCAATTCTGCAACTATAATTGCCATCCTCGGTAAGCAGGAGTAGTAATCTCCAGGAGGAGGGGAGATGGTAAAACAATGATTGACAGCACAATGATGCCTAGCTCTTGTCAGTTTTGAGTTTTGCATTTGTGCAGTGCCAGATATATAGTCCTTCAGATTTTTGATGATTTTTGAGTCTTATCTTTTTAGTTGCGCAACTATACGAGCTCATATGGATGCAGTCCACCATAGGTTTTTTTTTTTTGTGTAAGTAGCATGATAGGTTCACAAGTGAATGTGTTAGTGAACTGGAATCAGATGGATTTGTATGGTTTTCATTCTGATAATTTGAACCTATATCGCTGTGATGTACTAGAGCATGCTTCACGTACTCCCTCTATTCCGAGTTAATTGACTTCCATTGAACCACCTGTTTGTCATTCCGTCTAGTCTTGCTCGCGTCAATTAGATCAGAACGGAGGTAGTACGCCTGTTTGTTTGTCATGTCTCTGTATCTATCATGGTAATGTTTGGATGAGACCTTTGAGCTTTGGCTTCTGATATGTGTTTAATGGTACCATTCTGCTTGTGTAGTATTTCGACCATTGTTCTGTGGGTAGCTAAATTCTGGAGTTGCTGCTAAAACTTTGAAATGCCCATAATATTGTGTGAGCGTCGTGAATTATTTGTTCGCCAGGATCTTGACCCGAAAGGATCAAAAGTTTATTTTCATGAAAATTTCTCGCTGCAAGATAAATATATCCGCATTTAGATAAAATTGAGTCACCTATATTTTCCAACGGAGCGAGTAGTGGTCAGCTCAGTCCAGCATCATAAATCTCAGTGGTGCAATAGGGAACAATTAGCAGTTTATCGTCAAGCATATAAGACGTAGGTTGTTGGTTTCACGTCAAAGCTACTGGTTATGTTCTAGTGTCTTGCAATTGGAGCAGATCTCCAAATATAACTATGTTAGTGAGGCGTTTTGGCTCATATGTAAAATATTTGCACCCATTATGTAAAATAATTAGAAAAGAATTTAAAAATGTTTTAAAAAATTGATATAAATTTTATGGTGTACATCGTGACATTCTATGTTTGTGCACAAGTTTTCGTGAAAAAACAACATTTTATGTGGCATGTACAAAAAAAGACAAAAAAATATCCTGTACGTAATTGTGTTGTAGCATTGAAATTTGTCATTTTTTACAGGAGACATGAAAAACAAAAAAAACTTGAAAACTTGTGTACGAACATAAAATGTCTAGATGTACATGCAAAATTTTATATTAAATTTTTTAGACACTTTAAAATGTATTTTCACATAACGGGTTCATATGCCAAAGTGGATTTCAGAACTGACTTAGCTTTCTTTTTTTTAGAATAAGCAGCTCACTTTATTAATCAAGGTTTTTTTAAATCTTTTTGGAATAGTCACAGGCTCGTCAATTGGAGAACACGGGTGCGGTGGGCTCTAACCAACTGCTCATTACGGGGTCCTTTCGTTGCTATCTATTTGGCCGCGATTTTAAAGAAGCCGATCGAGTTGCCGTGTGCACGTACGGGGTTTCTGGTTCGCGATCGTGGATGGAAGCGCGATCGAGACGGCGCCTCAGGCGCTCGCCGCCGCCATCGCAATCGCAATATGATCCAGCCGACGATGATCGAATCAGCGTCCTTCCCGACGACATGCTCCTCCAGGTCCTGGTGCGCTTGCGCTGCGCTCGCGCTGCCGCGTGCACAGGGTTGGTCTCGCGCCGGTGGCGCGGCCTCTGGGCTCGTCTCCCCGGCCTGACCTTCCGTGACATCCCGGTGAGCAAGATCAAATCGGCACTCGAAAGCGTCGCTCGCGGCACCAGCGTGTCCCTCCTCGAAATCCGTCCATCGAGGAGCATGTCGTCACTGGCGGCGGAGGCCAAGGTCGAGGACGCCCGTGCAAAGTCATTGCTGCTCTCCGCCACGAGGTTCTCGCCGGAGGACATGGTCTTCGTCCTCCCGCGGTGTCCTAAGCTTGGCCGTGCCATCACCATCGCACTGCCTTGCTTCCGTCGTGCCGCTTCCATTGAGCTGGATACGTGTTCCCATCGCATCACGCCGCCGGTGGGTGAGCTCCCGGTGCTCGAGATGCTGTCCATCTCCGGGAACATTGCCAAGGTCGATTCCTTGCTCAAGTGCTGCCCGCGGCTGCGCGTGCTCGGGATCACCTTCCGAGGTGCCAAGCCAGACTCTCTTGTGGCGGAGCTCTCCACACTCGAGGCGGCAGCAGTGCTAGGCCTCACGGTGTCCCGCCTAGGCATCGAATTTGAGGGGAGGCATAGGGTGGTCGACGGCCCCCGCTTTGATTACCTTCTCCGTGCCGTGGCTAGGCTCGCTCCTCATGAGCTCCTCTTCACTAGCCACTTCATAAGATCTGTTGATGCTGACCTGGTATGCTTCGACCGCACCACGTCGATCGAGATGAACTTGTACACCATTTGCTTCAAACAGCTGCAAGCCGGTGAGTTCTCAGCGCTTGAGAGGCTAGTCCTTAATGGCTGCACCATCACCGATCTTGTCATAATGATCAGCCGTTGTCCGCGCCTGCGCGTGCTCGAAGTGACTGCAGATAAGTCTGCACATGACGTCACCGTCCACTCGGCATCGCTCGAGGAGCTTGAGCTTGATGTCCAAAGAGACACGCAATGTCAGAGCATCGAGGTTGTGACTCCGCTACTTAAGCAATTGA
Organism: Lolium multiflorum; assembly: GCA_030979885.1. Lineage (NCBI taxonomy): Eukaryota > Viridiplantae > Streptophyta > Magnoliopsida > Poales > Poaceae > Lolium > Lolium multiflorum. The sequence continues at coordinate 432,830,441 of CM061750.1, forward strand.
AGCTCAAGGTCTATGGCAGGACGAACCTCGATGTTTCCATCTCAGCGCCAGTGGTGGAAAAGGTCTCATGGTCTCAGACGTATTCCTTCGTGCCTCTTATTTTTGGTTTCTGGTGGCTCCAGAGCTTGAGGCTAGAGACAATAGAGAGCTCCAAACACAAAGATGAGGAAGGGCTATGTTCTCAGCTCCCTCGTGATCATGTCCTATCCATGGAGATAGGTTTCAATGTAAGATCTCTTGTATGTGCTATTTTTCAGTCAGCAAGATTTGCGTAGGAAATTACTTTTAATCACAACATTGCTATATATACCAAGCTAAATAATCATATCTTTTTTGTAGAATCGTATGGGTGTTGCGGTGGACTTTCCACATGAGATGGAAAAACTCATGGTTACCAACTTTTCCGTGTTTAAGATGCATCTCAACGCAAAGGGGCATGCATTTGGAGCATTTATGTTACGTCTTCTTAAGATGCATCACATTCGAATTAATACACGGAAGCTTCAGATTGTCCTACCAGGATGGTTCAACGTACGTAATTATCCATGTTACTATATATCTTATACGCACAATACTTGTTTGAAATACATTGTAATGTTTTTTCATGTTCTAGATGGCACAAGCATCGCAATGTTTTGGAAACTGTCCTTGTGATGAGCCCAGGGATTGGAGGAGTCAAAGTATTTGCTTGACTCATCTTGAAGAAGTGGAACAGAAGTTGATTTAGACCACTCAGAGCTTAGTGCAGTTTATGACCTCTCTGCCTCTGAACGTGGTTCTAGATCATCGGCTGGAAAGAAATCTCGTAGATATGGCAAAAAATCTAAATCCAAAATAGTTTCTCGATGAATGGCATGTTTCGGAATAGCAGAGGTCTTGGTGACTTGGCTAAGCATTCTCACATTGCCGATGGTTGTAGAGATTATGATTTAGATTTCATTGCTATATCGGAGACGGGTAGGCGGAATTTCACACAAAGTTTTCTCGACCGATTGTCAGGCGGAATTAACTTTCAGTGGTTTTCTCGCCCACCCCGTGGTAGATCCGGTGGCATTTTACTTGGCGTCCGTATTGATACCATGACTGTCTTAGCTAGTTCTGATGGAGAGTACCACATTAAACTCGACATTCAGAATAAAGCAGACGGGTTCAAGTGGACTCTGGTCGCTGTGTATGGTGCCGCTCAGGATGCTTTTAAGGCTGACTTTTTACGTGAGTTGGTAAATCTTACAAAAGATAATCCCTACCCGATTTTAATCGGAGGCGATTTTAATTTGTTGAGATTCCCTCACGAGAAAAGTAAAGGCCGCTTTGATGGACATTGGCCTTTTCTATTCAATGCTGTCATTGACAGTCTTGATTTAAGGGAGGTGTTCATGTCTGGTCGACAGTTTACTTGGGCCAACAGCTTGCAACCCACCTACGAGAAACTAGATCGCGTGTTGATGGACACCGAATGGGAAAATAAATACCCTATGGTGTCTGTCCGTGCACTAGAACGTATTGTAAATCTGTCTGACCATGCCCCCATCCTTCTAACCACTGGGGAACCCCGTCCTGTGTGTAAGCGGCCATTCAAATTTGAACTCGGTTGGTTACATCGGGATGGTTTTCATGATATGGTTAAGAAGGTTTGGGAGAGACCGGTCGGTGGCAGCTCTCCAATTCTGAGATGGAACAATAAGATGCGATCATTGCGCAAACATCTCGGTGGTTGGGCTGCCCATACGGCTGGTATTCTTAAAAAAGAGAAGGCTCGCTTATCAAAGGTCATTGATGAGATTGAGGCTTTTGCGGAGGTTAGACCGTTGTCGACGCAGGAGATTGAACTCAAAAATCAATCAAATGCGCAGATGGCGAGTCTTCTTCGTGAGGAGGAACTCAAATGGTACCAGCGATCCAAAGCCCAGTTCATTTTAGAGGGAGATTCAAATACGCGATATTTCCATGCTTTAGCCAATGGAAGACATCGGAAAAAACGTATCCATTCTCTTACTCAAGATGAAGGGGTGATTGAAGGCCATGAGCAGCTCAAATCGTACATTACTAATTATTATAAAGGATTGTTTGGTCCTCCGGAGGAAAGTTCTTTCTCTCTTAATGAGGATTTAACGGCCGATATACCCCAAGTTTCCGTTGAGGAAAATGGTCTACTAACCGCACCTTATACTGAGGAAGAGGTTCAGAAGGCAGTTTTCCAAATGGAATGCAATAAAGCACCGGGTCCGATGGTTTCCCAGCTGAGTTTTATCAAACTTTCTGGGACACGATTAAATCGGACCTTCTAGATTTGTTCAGTGACCTACACTGGACAACTAGAATTATTTCGTCTAAATTTTGGTGAAGTAATCTTGTTACCGAAAGTTAATGAGGCAGAAAGGATTCAACAATATAGACCTATCTGCCTTTTAAATGTAAGTTTCAAGATTTTCACGAAAGTGGCCACCATTAGACTTAATACGGTCGCGGATCATGTTGTCCAGCCATCACAGACGGCCTTCATGCAAGGAAGAAACATCCTTGATGGAGTGGCGGTCTTGCATGAGACGGTACATGAAATGCATTCTAAGAAATTAAATGGGGTTATTTTGAAACTAGATTTTGAAAAGGCGTATGATAAAGTTAAGTGGTCGTTTCTACAGCAAACACTCAGGATGAAAGGTTTTTCTCCAGAGTGGCGCGCTCTGATAAATGATTTTGTGTATGGTGGTAGTGTCGCAATCCGGGTCAATGATGACACCGGTCACTATTTCCAAACACGAAAAGGGTTACGCCAAGGAGATCCGTTATCACCGATGTTGTTTAACATTGTAGCGGATATTCTGGCTATACTCATAGAGCGGGCTAAGGCTGATGGCCAGATTGAAGGTGTGATTCCACATCTAGTTGATGGTGGCTTATCTATACTTCAATACGCCGATGATACAATTCTATTTATGGATCATGATCTTGAAAAAGCTCAAAACTTGAAATTAATCTTGGCGGCCTTTGAGCAATTGTCAGGATTGAAAATCAATTTCCATAAGAGTGAATTGTTCTGCTTCGGTGATGCCCAAAATGATGCGACTCTGTACGCAGAGTTGTTTGGTTGTGGGCAAGGCCAATTTCCGATTCGTTATTTGGGTATACCGATTCATTATCGGAGACTTACAATCGCGGAATGGAAATTAGTGGAAGAAAGACTACAAAAACGCCTTAGTAGCTGGAAAGGCAAGTTGCTGTCCCTAGGTGGAAGATTGATACTCATTAATTCGGTACTCACAAACATGGTACTGTATATGTTATCATTTTTCATCTTACCAAAAGGAATTCTGCATAAACTCGATTATTATCGATCCAGATTCTTTTGGCAAGGGGACAGTGAGAAAAAAATATCGACTGGTTAAGTGGAGTATAGTTTGTAGTCCCAAAGACCAAGGTGGGCTTGGAGTTCATGACTTGGAAGTCAAGAATTCGGCCCTATTGGGAAAATGGCTGTTTAAGCTCCTCACTGAGGATGGGACTTGGCAGACTATCCTTCGGCGAAAGTATATCGGTTCGAAGACATTATCCCAAATGGTTTGGAAACCAGGGGATTCTCACTTCTGGGCCGGGCTAATGGCGACTAAAAATGAATTTTTTCGCCATGGCACTTTCTCAATCAGAAATGGAGCACAAATACGTTTCTGGGAAGATGCTTGGCTTGACAACGCACCCCTAAGTGAACAGTATCCAGCTCTTTATAGGATTGTTCGTCGTCAAGGTGATACCATTGCTACTGTAATGGCTACCTCACCCCCGAATGTGACGTTCAGACGGGTTTTACTTGGACAAAGACTCGCGGCATGGAATACCTTAATTCAACGGCTCGGGGATATTCAATTATCGGACGAACCGGATGAATTTAGATGGAACCTTCATGCCAACGGTGCTTTCTCTGTGAAATCTTTCTACAACGCGATCCTTCTTTCTGATCTACCAGTTGATAATAATAAAAATTTGGAAGATGAAGATACCATTAAAAATTAAAATTTTTGGATGGTATCTTCGTCGAGGATCCTCACCAAAGATAATCTTGTTAAGCGTAATTGGCATGGAAGTACTCGATGTGTTTTCTGTCAACAGGACGAAACAATCAAGCATTTGTTCTTCCAGTGCCAATTCGCGAGATCTATATGGTCAGTCATCCAAGTAGCGTCTACCCTGTATCCTCCGACTAGTGTTGCCAATGTATTTGGTAATTGGCTCCATGGTGTTGATTCAAGGTTTAAGTTGCTTCTTAGGGTGGGGGCGCTAGCAGTTATCTGGGCGCTTTGGCTATGTAACGACAAGATTTTTAATGATAAAAATTGCTCTTTGTTGCAGGTCATCTACAGATGTACAGGTATTCTCCGTTCGTGGTTACCTCTTCAGCGAGTGGAGAACCGAGACCTGTTTACGGAGGTCTGTACACGGTTGGAGGCGCGAGGATACTTTTTCCAACATGGGTGGCCATAGTCTACGGATAGATGCCCCACCTACTTCTTAGGCGTTATATGTTTCATCTTGATGTGTATCTCGCCTAGTTTTTTGTTTTTATCACTTTCGAACCTGAGACAACATAAACGGCTGTGTGCATCCTGGTTATGCAGAGGCTGGATGTAATTGCTTATAAAAGTAATGAAAGCATCCTTTATCGAAAAATCAACTTCAGAGGAGGGGATCACGAGATTGACTTTGTGACATTGATATTTGGATGGGCGCCAATGCTTACGAGAATGATCATCAAGTTTGTGTATGAGATTGAACAAAGTGAGATTGGAGGTTGGCCCACGACTATCTACAATATTTGTTCGGCTTACCCTTCTGTGAATTGCTTTATCTATCTCAGCTCTGGTGAAAAGTGGAGTGGTCCTCCTGTATGTCCAGAATCCCGCAGACTTTGCTTTGCTCCCGAAAAATAAATGCTCCTAGCAACATGTGGCGAATACAAAGCTTTATACTCAGTCGCACGTCATGCCTAATGTCTATAAACCTATTACCTATAGTATTCCATTGATAATATTATATACTAGTTTTTCTCAGTCATTCATATATAGTTACATGGCAATCAAAAAGATTGCAGCCGTTATCTGTTGAGAGATTGGCTTCTGAATTCCGATTCCGTGTAAATGGTACCATTCTGCTTTTGTAGTAGATTGTGAGCACTCCCTTTCATTCTGCTCTATATTGGAGTAGTAAACTTTAGGGTTGCTGCTAAAACTATGGAATGCCTGAAATATCGTGTTAAGCGCTTTATCTTGACTAGCAAAAATGCACGTGCGTTTCACCGGGAAAAAAATGCGAACACAATAAATCGCAAAAAACATCTTTTATGCTTGTAAATTTACTCCCTAACACATAGTAGAAGCTTGCAAAAGAAAATTCAGAAGCCATGGAAGATGCAATACTTATGCCCACTATTTTTTGTCTAGATATTTGGGCAATTTTGAATTTTAATAACGTTGGACAACTCGAACTACTGCCTTTTTTTCTTGTGTGGTCTTGTCAGAGCTCGCCTATCAAAGCTATGATATGTATTGTCCTTGATATTTTACATGGTCGGGTTTATGCTCTCCTCCTAGATATCCCTCTCACATTTACATAGATGGCCTTGGCCGATCAAACTTTAAATTGTTTGTCATTTAACAAAAACAATTGCGAAAGACATTGAACAAAATTTGTAACACTGTTTTGAGAAACGGATGGAGTGTTAATAAGAATTGGAGAATTACAACAATAGCCCTATAATAAGCATTGTATCGATCAACTGTTCTCGTTAAACCACCATGCAGTAGGATAAAAATAAATATAAAGCACCACTCTCATTAAACCTATTCAGAAGCATCCACTACCTACAGCCGTATGTTGCCGGAAGAACACAACTGCCGTCCTTTGCTGAAACTTAGGAGACGACATGCATGAGGATGATCTAGACATTAGACTTGGGTTATACTATATCTGATCAAATTAACTTTCAAAGAGGAACATACAAATTATAATCTGAACTAGAGTATGTGGTATGATCCAATAGATAAAGGTGGAACATAGATTTTTTTGTTGACTCATGCATTGAACATCTGATGAACTGATATTGAGAGAGCCCATAGTAAGTGGTGCTTTGAAGGCTGCTACAGTCGGGTGATTGTGGTGGCTTTGCTTTCTTGTTATGTTTGACACGAAACGCTTCAGCATGCCCAGAAGGCATGGGAGGAGCTTCTTTCCCATTGCTTTCCCATTATTGATTATTTTCACTTGATTAGAATTATATAGCATAATGCACGTGCGTTGCTACGAATTAAAATATAATTTGTCAAAATGGTTTACATTATGTAACTGAGGTGCCACACAGTCATCGTGGAATCAGTGTGCACCCTGGGTTGCCTCCTAACCCAGGATCGCGTGTGTGGCTACTGGAATCATGGCGCCGATCGCTTCTCTAGTCGGGCCAAGCGGGAAGGATTTTCTCGTAAATCTTTGCCATCTCTTTGGGAGCGGGATCGTGAACAGTTTGTAGATGATTTGGGAGAGGTGGGGATCTTCTCCTGGCTTTTAAGCGTACGTGCGGGATATCACGGGAGGGCAAGACGGACGACGAATCTGCCTCTTTGAGTTCATGTCCAATACGTGAGGTCTTCGATTGCAACAAACTCGTTGTGCGACAACCGAAGGATACCAAAAATAAATCGATCAGGTTGCAGCCTCGCGCGACGTACCATCTCGATACAAAACAAAGAAAACGTTTCGCCTCATGGATGAGATATTGGGCCTAGGATTTCCAAGAGAGGTCGGGCCTAGAGAAAAAAACTTTGACCCGTTTGTGACACCAGGCAGTCACCTATTGCAATTTAATAGTAAAGATAAAGATGTGAATTCTGTGGTTGTCTGTTGAAAACTCGTTGCACAAATTTCAAATTTGCTGCACTTCACAGGTTAGCATCACACTGCTAGTGCGCTTCACTGCTTCAGGAACATCGACTATAAAACTAGCTTGTACCTGACACTGGATCAGTTGTGCAGCGGGTTTGGCCCATGCGGCACCACGCGCTTCGAGTCGGCCAAGACGCGCTGTCTTGCTGCTGTATCACGCGGCCGATGAACTTACCGGCTGCTCCCCTTGAAGATGAAGAGGACGATGGTACATCCTCCCGATGTCCAGGGCCGTAGAAGAAGGAGCGTCCTGCCTTGCTCGTTGGCGACTCAGCGCCCTCAGCCATGGCAGAGAAGGTGGCTGCAACGGCGCTCGGAGTTGGAGATCTCCAGCCATGCGTCTGCTCTGCTTCCAAGAGAAGAAGGGGTCTGAAGCTCTGTGCTCCCATGTCACGTAAAATCTAAGAAATTTGTGAAACCTTGCAAAGATGGAGTTTGCTGGGATCAAGAAAAGCTGGGGCGGGAACGGTGCCGGCTTGTGATCATTTGTATATGCTGAAGAGAGGCCACACAACGTTATCTGAATGAATTAGAGCGGCTTAACAGTAGATTAAGCTGGTGTAACAGACGGCGGAATGTATATTCTGATGTAGACAAGAAGAGTGGCACCGGATGTATCTAGAATTTGGCCACTTTGATCTATGATGAGGTGGAGGAGCTCATCGATCACTGTTGATGGCAAAAGCCTAACCACCTGACAAGACTTCGATTTGTGCTAGAAGACATGGGAGCAGGGCAGACGTATGATATGCCTTAGCCAACAATTACTCTGCCACATGTTGACTCTGAAGTTCTGATGCACAATGAACCATGTAACGTTGTACTATATTTACTTATGTTAGATTATTAGGCAATATGGTTTAATTATTGAAAACGATGCACTAATATACTTAGCCATACACATCCGTCTAAGCATATTTAGCAGATCTGAACATGTAATTAGTAGTAGTGCATGATATTGTTGGAAATATGGCCTAGAGGCAATAATAATATAGTTATTATCATACTTTCTTGTTCATGATAAATGTATATACTCCATGTTAGAATTGTATTAAACGGAAACGTTAATACTTGTGTGGCTTGTAAACAACACGGTGTCCCTAGTAAGTCTCTAGTAGACTAGTTCGTTGGTTGATAATGGTTAAGGTTTTGTAACCATATACACGTGTTGTCAATTTACAATGGGGTTATGTCATCGGGATAATGACATGATGGAAAATACCTAACTAAGCAAAGCAATATGATCATGCTAATGTTTAATTGTTGTAGTTTTCCAATGTCAAGCATACCAATCCTTAGACTATTAGATTATGCTATCCCGTGTACTAGAAGAATGCTTTGATAACATCAAACGTCACTTCGTAACCGAGTGATCATAAATGTGTCTTTGGGTATCTCAGATTGTACTTGTTGGGTTGTATGTATCATGAGTGCGATTTGTTCATCCAGTAACAGATAGATATACTCAGGGCCCGCTCAGGTAACGCACATCCTATATCGCTTGCAAACACACGACTAAGGAGTTAGCCACAAGTGAATGATGTGTTACGGTATGAGTAAATAATACTTTCTAGGAATGAGATTGAACTAGGTATGGTGATACCAATGATTGAATATCGGGCAAGTAAAATATCGCGAGACAAAGAGAATGGAATATTGGAATTGTTCAAATACTTGACATCTGGTTCAAGATATATAGATCTTCGCTAAATGTGTGGGAATCATTGATTATTGATCGGAGAGGTGTCTCGATCATGTCTACATATTCTCGAACCAATAGGGTCACACACTTAACGCTTGATGACACTAGAGTAAAAACAAGATAATAATGATGGTGAATTCTAAGATTTGTTCGGAGTCTCGGATGGGATCTAGGACATCACGAGGAGCTTTGGAATGGTTCGGAGATAAACAAAAATATATGGGAAAGTATTTTCAGGGCTACCGGAAAAGTTCAGGATTTTTGGTATTGTACCGGACATTCTAGAAGGTTCCGGTGGGTACCATGTGCATAACTCGGAGGCACCGCTCATTGCGGTGTTGATCGAATTGGATCGCGGAGAGAATGACTACATCAACCGCGTTGTAAAACGCTTCCGTTTAGCGATCTACAAGGGTATGTAGTGTTGAAGATATGCCCAAGAGGCAATAATGAAATGGTTATTGTTATATGTTAGTGTTCATGATAAATATTTACATCCCATGCTATAATTATATTAACCGGAAACATTAATACTTGTGTGTTTTGTAAACATAAAATAGTCCCTAGTAAGCCTCTTGTTAAACTAGCTTGTTGATTCATAGATAATCATAGTTTCATGATCATGAACATTGGATGTTATTAATAACAAGATCATAAGTACTACATGAAAGCATAACAAACATCTTCTTTTCCATAATTTTGAATTTTTTTTGGATTAACAATAGGTTGACACGTAAGTGATTTTGTGGTTGATTATTTTTCTTGTGTGCACTTCGGGTGTCCTCTTGCACTTTCCCTTGTTATTTTCTTTGATCTGTGATGTGCTTCCTTTTGGACTGGGTGGTTCTAGCATTTTTAGAGAACCACTTTGACCACCCCCAAGTGGATCTAAGAAATTATTCCATCTAACGTACTCCCCTCTGCATGCGGGAATAGCAACATGAACTAAAATGTCTTGTCCAAGCCAAAGAACTTACCCCGAAAAGTCCTGACAAATGATGATTGAGATGAGATTCCGCGTTTTTGATTCTCCCCGCACTCCCTCTCTCCCCATTATCTCCACCGCCTCGAACTCCATCCTTGCCCCATGGCTGCTACCCTCCTCCCCCTCCCTGGCCATGTCCGGCGCCGCCGTCTCCTCCTTTTCCGTTTCTGCAACACCGCAGTGCTCGGCCGTGCCCCTACATGCTAGAGGCTAGGGTTCAACACGGTGGGCATGGCAAACGCATCCGCCGCGACGGACGATGTCCGGCAGCCGTGCAGGCCGAGTCCGGGCGCACAGATGTGCTCAGGATCCAAGAACCGGGCCCGAAGCCGCCGGTGGTGATTGTGCACGAGAGGCCGAGCGCGCTGAGCGCCCACGTCATGGAGGTCCGCCGCGGCTTTCGCGCGGCGCACAGACGTTGTGCTCTGCAAGAAGCCCTCGCTGCTCGAGCTCCGGGGCATGGCCGTGATCCTAGGACTGGCAGGGCGCTTCTTCCCTCCCTCTGCCTCACCAGCGGGCGTGGTGGTGTTCCTGGACAGGCTGCGGGGCACCGTGCTGGGCGGTGGCCTCGCCGAGGGAGGGCTTGTGGCCGTAGGGTCGATTGTGGTCATGGTGGCCACGTTCGATCGGTTGTCGGTACTGAAGGGTATGGCGTGGCCGGACACTGGCGGTGCGATGGCCTACAGCTGCAGCAGCAGTCCGGTACTAGGTGTTCCCACCGCACAAAGGAAACACGCAAATCGACCAGTCCCACCGTTACCCTGGTCTCGCCGTGTCCGTGTAGTGGCTGTAGTTTCTTGGCGGCGGATGCGTCGGCAGCGTCCCTCTATTGTGAGTGTCTTGACGCAGCCCTGCACGCAGGTTCACTCCTCTGGTAGCATATGGGCCAAACCATCCGCAGGTTCGTACGCCTCCTCTCGCTGACTCTATCATTCCCCACACACCAAGCTTTCCACCGACTAAAACCCTAGCTCCAGGACCAACCCAAACCCTAGCACAAGGCCATTGCAAAGCGTGGCATCGGGTTCCGGCCTGGCCGCAATGACCACAAGGCTAGCGGGTCTCGCTCCGGCGGCGACAGCGGGAATGGAGGCCACCGTTTCTTCCGCGTGCACCTCTCGTGTGGTGCTTGGAATGACGCATGTACGTGGATGTGGAAACATGCCGACTGTACGTGAAGGCCGATGCATCTCTGCCATGGCCGGATGCCAGCCTGCCACATGGGTGGCACCTCAACTAGGAGCAGATGCTGTTGCCCACCATTCCCTTGAAAACCCTACTTGCAGCTATGAGATCCTGTGTTGGTGCCCGCCTGCTTCCAGATATGCGGCGAGACCCGACCTACGCCGTGGACTCGCCGCTCTAGGCTTGGTGGTTCGAGGCCGAGCATGAGGAGTTGCGGGCGAGCATCAAGGCGCTCCTCGAAGCCCTTGAGGATGCAGAGGGGATCCCAACGGCCGACATGTACTAGGGGCTTGCACGATTATATTTTGGCTACCGCACGCGATGCTTTGACTATGTTTGTCTTCTCCCCCGTAGATCTCGATTTGTAGGTTGTTCTATCTCACTGGAGAGGCGGTAGGAGCACACCCTATGGACCAGAGAGGTGTATCGTCTCTCGCATGCGGTCAGGTAAAATTGCCGCTCCGTGTATGGTCACAGGACGACCAAACACGACTAACCGTGGGAGAGAAACGTAATACAAAGACATGGGCATGAGGAAAAGAGTGTGTGATGCGTGAATAAGAGACCGAGAGCCTTGTTTTATAGTTGAACTGTTGGCGTGAAAGCCCGGAAGGAGGCATGGGCGAGGTTTGTTAGAAAGTCACGCGGGATGGGACGAAGTGAAAAAAAGCCATGCGCGCCTACTCTCTCCTGAGACGCTATCATTATGCGACATCGACGGATGTGTACCTGAGGCATGGCATCGAGCATAACTATATCGTGTGTGAGAGATATTGCGTGTGTCGTCAAGGCCCTCACCACGAGGATCTGTGTAAGAGGGAGGCCGGCTCATACCGCACCAGGACCCACCCCTTAGGCGTCCGAAATACTTCCACCGAGCGCAGCCCTATCCAGCGTTGATAAATCGGGGGGGGGGGGGGGGGCGTGAAGAGGAGGCCAATCTTCCAACGACGTGGGATACGAGACAGAAGCGTGAGAGACGACCAGGCGGGGGAATCTCGCGAGGGGACGCACGTTGGGACCACGGCCGGGAGACAAGGATCCATCGTGATGGCTACGCATGTCCTTCCATGGTCGCCATCGGCTAGCACACTGCTTTCGAGGATGTAATAACCCAAATCGTCGAAACATTTGACAACTATTATTTACTCGGATGACAAACATTGTTACCTAAAAATTGACACATGTATTGGCGAGTTTCAAGTTAGATAGGCTGGATAATTGTTGCCAACTGGCTCATCGTTATCCTCTTTGTTTGTGCATTTAGTTAAGATATAATCCAATCTTGGAGGTCAATGGAGTGGTTTATAAGAGTATTGTCGGCCCAGTTCGACCTTTCAATGGCGGCCAGCTACTTGCACGCTACATGCCTATGCATGTTCTATGCTGTTCCTACCAGTAGTATAAAAAAACCCTGGCGCCAACAACCGAACTTGCGCTATTTGTTGTTGTCCTACTAATTCTTATGTAAAATTCTAACATGTAACCGGCTGTTGCTACACTTTTTTCAATAAAAAGAACATATTAATATCGAGAGATACTAATTATATCTGTCCTCTACAACAACGCAATACCCTAATAGCAGTACGGATGCACACAACTAAAAAAAAGAAGAAAAAAATTAAGAAAATGAAAGTCCCGCTACGGTATTCTAGGCTTAGCAGAAACAATATATCCACCTCCAAGACAACACATGAACTCCAGACTCTCCAAAAACGACGCCTCCAAGAAGGTAACAGTGCACAAGCGCCGTCATCGCCCAATTAAAGATCTTAGGTTTTCACCCTTAAAATAATATCAACTCTCAAAATAATGCCTTTAACAAGACTATTGCCAGGTACAACTAGTACGTTATGGCCAGACCTTGAATTTTATCCCTACAAGGTAAGACTCTGAACTTCACCTGTGCTGTCACCCCCACTTGCATACTGCTGTTGCGAAACCCATAACACCAAGCAAGTCTCTCAATAGAGCAGAGACTCGAACCTCCATTGCTAGTCCTCCAATCCGGCATTCATGGTATTCTCCACCTCCAACTTCACCATAAACCAAAATGTCTAATGATGTCAATAAAGAAAAGAGCTTCACGCCGCTCCCTCCAGAACCAAATAGCCGGAATAAAAGCATGGGTGCACACGACCGAATACCACCCGATCTAGCAAACTCCAGGTATAAGGTGTGTTGTTACATTCGCCGACTGAGCCTTTCAGAACTCACCATTCCGGCAAGATCTAGAAGGACCGGCCTCAGGAAGGTCTTCATATTCCCACAAGAGAGACCCTAGGACTGCCACCTTTATCCTTCAATGCGGATGAGCATCCCCCCACACTGACATTCGCGCCTAATGACAACGAATGAGGTTAAGAGATCGGTGGAACCAGCCGAGGCCCACGCAACCCAGATCAAGCCTGCACGGCCCTGAAATGAGCCTCGTGTCTCAGATCGGGCCCGCCCTGTGGATGGCGGCGAAGCTGCGCACCACTCCACGCTGTCCTGGTCACCGCTACCCACACCATGCTCACCCCTCAAGGTCGCTGCCGACGTGCCTGAGGCTGTCGCCCTAGCTTCCATATGATGAGGGCGGAGCAGCCCGTCGCGCACAAGAGGTGCAGCCGACACGGTCTCCTTTAGGCCCCAAGGGCCGAGATCGAGCCACGCCGCTACCGACCACCGCCATGCTCCAGACGCTGCCACTGCACACCACCGCCACTATGGGTAGGGCAGGAGGCCGCCACCCCACCCCAAGATCGCGCCGTGTGGAAGGCACCCCGCATCCTGAGCAAGGGCAGTGGCGTGGGAGGAGAGGGAGAGAGGGGAGGGCGGCTGGGGGATGGGCGACTATTGGTATAGCTGGTTACTGGCTAACGGATTATCTCTATAGAAAAAACGCCTCAAGTTCCAACCGCCCGCCTCCCGTCCCCTCACCGAGAATTGTTTTTGCTACATGTATCTGACCGCCGCGAGATTCACCCACTTAAGTACATCGAACGGTTCTAGAGGCGGCTGATAATTTGCAAATCAGCCAACTAATTTCTAGCGGTTGCCACTATTTATTTTCTGACGGAATTCTGTAGGAAGAAAGCACAACGGGCTATGACTTTTGACTAGTTTGGTCCATTACCACCTTTGCTCTACTTACATATACTAGGATTCTTGGTCGACTGAAAGTTACTCAGTTAAGTAATGTCATTTCACAATCTCATATATATAGTGAGTACTGACATTCTTTTATCGCCTAAATATCCTTTTCTCAATTGTAATCAACTTGAAACTGAAAATTAGATCAGTTGGATAAAAGTACTAAAAACAAAGGGTCCCTGCCGCCTCGTGAGAAAAAACCCTAGCCCCTCCACTTCATCCTCCTCCATAGATCGGTCCCCCCTCCTCCGGCCAGCTTCGCCGGCATCGGGAGGAGTGGGGAACCCGATCGATGTGTGGAGTTTTCAATGAAAGTAGTCTTTCCAGTAGTCTATGTTAGGATTTTGGTCGCTGTTTTCTTGTTGGTTTCCCTGCAGTGGAGATGGCATCGTCTGCAATAAGTGATCTTCGGCCTTTCATTCGACGACGAAATCTCCTTCCCGACGTCAATGGTGGTGTTGAAAGATTACAATTATCTAGGTATGGGTGTTCAGATCTTGCTTCGCCAGATCGATCTTGGACCTTTTCTCATGGTTGCCGCGAGGAAGATTATCCTCGCAGTTTTTGTCCCGGTTGCTACGTCCTCGACAATGGTGATTCGTATTCTCGGCTCCCCATCAACGTCGACAAGGTTGATCGGTTGTTATTCCCTGACATACTGGTGTTGGTACTCTTGCCGATGTTGATTAACTACTTTAATGGTTACGCGCGTGCCCGCAGCCTTGGCATTGCGGTTCAAATTAAAATTATGGGAGAAACTTCATTGGTTTTTACAGGTTTATGGTTTGTTATATATCTTTGGCTGCCTTCAGGAAAGTACAATATTGTGTCTTGGAAGAAAAAAGAGTTTGAAGACCTCGAAGATTTGCTAGTACCTTTTAGACTTTATTTTGTAATCGTTAGAGACAACTCGTGTATCTCTATCATGTATTATTTGTTACTATAAATATATGTGGTATTGATTGTCAAAAAAAAAAAATTGAAACTAAAATTCTCAACCTCTCACAGCCTTAAAAATCTCAACCCACTCGCAACCTTAAAATCTCAGTTCCAACTGAAAAAAATTCAGTTACATCATATTTATCATATTTCTATACGGTGCAAATAATTTGACAACTGAAAAATTGCAAGTTGCAACCCATATGTAACTCACCCACAAGTCACTGGTGAAGTTCAGAGTCCTACCTTTCAGGGTGAAAAATCCAAGGTCTGGCCTTAACTAGTTGTGTTTGGCAATGACCTTGTTGGAGGCATTGTTTTGAGAGCGGAGACTATCTTCAGGGTGAAAACCTAAGATCTTTGATCAGACGACGACGGCGCTGGTGCGATGTTCCCTTCTTGGAGGCATCGCTTTTGGCGAGTATTTCCGGTGTTATCTAGGGGTGGATGTATTACTGTTGCTAGGCTTAGGATACTATAGCGGGACTTTCTTTCTTAGTTTTTTTTATCTTGTTTGGTTGTGTGCATCCGTACTGCCATTAGTGTGTTGCGTTGTTGCAGAGGCTGGGTGTAATTGGTATTTTTTAATATTAATATATCCCCTTTATCGAAAAATATGTAACTCACTCACAAGTAAATCACAATACAAATCTAATAAGAGAGGGTCCCACTGCGGTCTAACTTAATTATCAATGGACTATGAGTTAGCAAACCCTGAAAAAAGGTCGACGTACGTGACATATACGATTGATGAGAACCGGGTGACCTGAACTCTACCGCTGGGACACGTTGACCAAGCGGCAGCAATAATCCAGCTGATCATGGTGCCTGACTGGGAATCTGAGTTGAAGAAGGTTGTATCATTGGGCATGTCCGCATGTGCGCATTTGGTCGATATACGTTCCCCCGGTCGGAAGCTGAGAAGCGGCATAATTTTTTTTTGTTCCAGTAGTATATGAACCCCCTAGCTCACCACGATACAATCCACAATTCAAGCAACGCAAGCTTGCAAGAACTAATACTCCTACTAGAGATCGCAGGTTAGCCTGCAGCCCGTGCTGAAGACATGGTGAAGGCGTCTCTTTGCGTGCTGGTGACCTTGGTCCTCGCAGTCATCGCCGCGCAGGCTCAGGCAGTGTCGCCGGCTAAGACGACACAGGCTGTCATGGACGCAGTTGTGAAGCAAGAGGTGGAGAACGCCATCAACTGCAACCCCGGTGTCGGCGCCGCCCTCGTCCGGCTGGTGTTCCACGACTGCTGGGTCCGCGTAAGCATGTCCATTCAGTTTAGACTTTAGAGCCATGCATGCAATTACACACGCGCAGCTATTACGACTAGAACTTAAAATCTTGTATCTAAATGATTTTGCTGATAGGAGTGAATATTGTATGCTATCAGGGTTGCGATGCATCCGTGCTCCTCGACAAAACACCGTCGAGCAGTAGCGTCGAAAAGAAGGCGGCCAACAACATCGGCCTCGCCGGCTTCGACGTGATCGACAGCATCAAGGCCAGGCTCCACGACGTCTCCTGCGCAGATATCGTCGTCTTCGCGGGGCGCGAGTCAGCCCGCATCCTGAGCAAGGGGAGCATCGACTACACCCTCGCGCCGGGCCGCCTGGACGGCGTGGTCTCGTCCGCGGCGGAAGCCGACGCCACCCTTCCGGAGGCCAGCTTCAGCTTCCAGGAGCTCAAGGACAACTTCAACCGCACCGGCTTCAGCGTAGAGGACCTTGTCATCCTGTCCGGTGCGCACTCCATCGGCGTCGCCCACCGCACGTCCTTCCAGGACCGCCTCGACGCGGCCACGCAAACCCCGATCGACCCCGAGTACCAGACGGCCCTCAGGTACCGCGTCAACGTTGATGGGCACAAGACGCCGAACCCGACGGAGAAGAACAACATCCGCGACATGAGCCCCTTTTTTCAGGGAGTCTCCGGCTACAACTCCTCGGGGGTGAACCTGTACACTCCGGAGGCGGGTGCCCTGGACAACAGCTACTATACCGCCAACCTCCAGAAAATGGTGCTCTTCAAGTCCGACTGGGAGCTGAACCAAGACCCCACACACTTTGCCGGAGACAAGCTTATCGAGTATAGGGACAACGCCGCGGATTGGGACCTCGACTTCAGCGACGCCATGGCCAGGCTCAGCAGCCTCACTTCCTCTGGCCCCAAATCCGAAGTCAGGAAGCACTGCAGGCGCACCAACTCTTACTAGTAGAAAACATCCCCGGACAATGGCTGATCCATTTATATTTTGATCCTGCAAGAGAAAGGAATCAAAGGGCACGGATTTTAATTTTGATTCTGGGGGGGAAATGTTTCGGACAAAAAGAATTTGAATCAAACCATTATTTCTGTTAAATTAAATATTGTGTATGCATAATCGTGTAGACAAAACCGTATCAAATCGATTCAGTTATGATGGTAATCATCTTGCCTTGCATGCCAAGCCCGCGTGCAATGCAATATAAGAGCTGATCCGGTGGTCAGGGGCGAAGCTCCCAGTAGGGCAAGGTAGGGCAGCTGCCCTACCTTGATTTTTTGTGAATATACTTAGATGCGTGTGTTTGTTTTGAAAGATTTGAGTGGTCATACATCAAAAACAGACTCCGTATGAGAAAATTATGCTTGTTTTAATGAACACTGCGCAAAATCAATTACAAACCGAAAACATAGACTATTTACCTCCAAGCATAGACTATTTTAGGCTCAATGCAATAACATTGCTTGTATTATAGAGAATTATCGTTGACTGAACCTTATGATATACAAGGTAAGCTCAAGTTATTCATTAAATATTTGAAAGGCACGTCATAGTTTCTCCGACCAACACCTCATTAAAATGATATTGGTTTTACCAATGGTGGCATCAACAATTGAAAGAAATTTCCCGGCAATAAAGATAATCAAGATCGAGTTGTACATCGAACAAGGGATAATCAAACGTTTTGATTGTTTGAATTGCATTAAAAAGATGCAAAGCTTTTCCATTGAGTTAGCATTATTGGTGTTCTAATTGTAGTTAAATATGTTTTTGTTTTTATTGTATCCAGTGATTGTGTTTGAACCATATACATCACTACCGCTTTAGGACTATTTTGGTATTTGTATCTTTCAAGATTCGCCCTACCTTAGATTTTTCCGTCCTTCGCCACTGCCGGTGGTAACGTTTTGGCTATCGAGGCAGCCCCGATTCCTCCGGTGTCTCTAGTAGACATGACTTCTAGCTCGACCCAATCCACTCAAACCTCCAGCACTGCGGTGTCTGGGCCCATGATGTCCGGATCAATGCTTTCGTCTGGCCTTTCTTTAAACAGTGTTCCAAACCTGTCCTAGTTCGTCACAATCAAGCTTAGTCGTGATAGTTCATTACATCCTTTGGAAAACTCAAGTCATCCCAATCCTTCGTGGATCCAATTTGATTTGCTTTGTTGATGGCTCATGTGAGTGTCCATCATAGTATGTCGTAACATCTGAAGAAGGTGGCGCTGCTTAGGTCGTCAATCCGGAGCACACGGCATGGAGCCGCTGGGATGAGGTATTGATGGCCGGTCTTCTCTCCACCCTCTCCATCGAAGCTCTGGCCTAGGTGACACTGCTTGGTTTGTTGCCGGGAACATGTGTCGCCGTGTGCGATGTATCACACACGGGTTGGTGATTGAGTTTGCCTGGAGCATTAGAACACGGTCGAATTTTCGGCGCGTAAGCGATGTTCCACACCGGAAAGGACCTTCCGTTTGAGATGGGGCCTTTCTAGTGTCAACTAAAATTCAGAATCAATATTTGTTGTTGTGCTAGGTAGGTCTTTTTTTAATGGGCTAGGTACAATGGCGGATGCAGGAAAGAATTGGAGGGGGGCACACCTCCACACACAAAAATGCGCCTCCCAAATTGCGAAAAACGTTTGCCAAAAAAAAAAAAAAAAAGACAAATTGATTGTCAACATTGAAATTCAATATATATATCTCAAATTTTCACGATTGCAATCCAAATAGTTCAAAATATGAAATGAGTCTTACATGATAGAATATAGTATAAATAGAAAATTACATCATTTCTCCATCATCTACAATCAACGGTGTTGAAGATGATGAAATCTTCTTTGATTCTTGTTTCTCGAAAAGTAACGAAATTTAGCTATTTCTCTTCATTTCTACATAATTGAAACATTCAACCATATAAATGACTTCATTTCTACGAGTGTCAAACTACTAATTCTATTATTAGCACAGAGAATAGATAAAAAGGGACAATTTTATATCTTAAAACACTTAACAGTCAGTCAGTGCACATGGAAACTGTGTGCGGGAGCGGACCTGCTGCATGCCCTGCTGAACTGTTGGAGCGCCGACAGGAGTAGCTGTGGAGAGCGGCGGCCGGCCGGAAGCACGGCGGCCCAGCCGGGGAGAGCGGTGACAGAGGGATTCCGGGCAGCGAGCGTCGGGGGCCCAAGTGAGAGAGGGGCGGGCGCCGGGGTGGCTGCCGGCGGGGAATCGCGCATGATCTGGTTCATGACCTCGTTTCTGCTTCTCGTTCGATGCGATTGGAACTTGGAACTTTTAAGAGAGTGGACTTTTGGAGCAGGTGCTTGGTGAGCACCCATATCCATACCGTGTATACTGCATCAAGATTCGTGCAAATTCTTTTTGTTCCCCTCTCAAACAATTTCTCATTTTTGTATCTCTCACACCACACATTGTTTGAACAAAAAAATTGCAGATCACTTAAACATAACAATTGGAACGTGGGAAAAATATTTTGGATTTTTTATTTTATTATGTATATATATATTTCAAGATTTTTTTTTGAATTTTAAATTATTTGAAATTTGAAATTGCACAAAAAATTTCTGAACTATTTTTGTCCCATTCCATTTGTTATTTTTTAGTGACTTGCAAAAAAATCAAATCAAAATGTGTAATATTTTGAGAGATATGAAAAAGAGAAAGTGAAAAAGTGTGAGGGTGCGCAGAGCGCACCTGCACTCTCACACTTTTCCCAACTTTTAATGTGAGTCTGGGACCGTGATTGGGCTTATTGGACCTTTTATCCAAGGGGTGTCAAAAAAAATTCCACAAATTCTGGGTGGGCCACGCCCCTCCCCCCGCAGCTTCCGCCCATGGCTAGGTAGGTCATGGGTGCATCAAACGATGAACACTCAATGCTGTGGTCAAGCCGTAAATTACCCTGCGGAAGGGGTGGAGGGCTGGAGGCAAGTCGAGTAGGGGCTAGACCCCCAAAATGTTCGCCCCTTCATAATTTGTAGAAGTGGCCAAAACTAATCTGCAGACTATACTCTAGAATTTCCGTAAATTTGATTACAATGATGGTACACCAGAAATTGCTTTTAAGATATTTTCTTATAATGTGTCATTATGTCAACCAAAATAATAACCATATTTAATATTAATGCAAATGCAAAAAATAAGTAGGCGTACAATTTTATGATTTGTTGTCCAATGTCTATAAAATAAAAAAAACTAACACTTTTTTATTACAAAATACATTTGTTTTTAGATGTTAAGAGTATTTTTGATTGTATATTACAATTAATACCCAATATATTTACAAAATTCCATATTAGTTAATGCTTTTTACGATGTAGAGGGGAAGATACAGTCATTTATAATGTAATATAATAAAAATTAAGTTATTTGAAAAGTACTAAAACTTTAGTGTAAATTATATTTATTTAACCTGCTCTAGGTCCAAAATTTGTTTGGACAGCCACCCTGAACCTGATAAGTCCATTTGACAATTTGTGTCCATTGCCCACCTGGCTCATGTGTTTATTCAAATTTTACACAACTAGGCCCAAGCTCACAGTACTTCTTCATTTCTCCATTATTACAGCATCAAATATTTCTTTGTTTTGTACTGAATAGATATGATGCCAGGGTTAATATCCTTTTTTGTAATTATGAACATAAGTATTGCTAACTCACTTGAAATTAGCCATAGTGCAAACAGGTTCAGTGAAACAAATGTGCTCCCAATACACTTTTTTAATGCTAAATGTCTTCTCATTCTTTATCACAGAAGTTGTCATATAAAATTTACAACCATACTTGTCCTTCTCCTTGCACGAAACAATGATCCTCTCAGGGCAGTTACTATGATAGTGAAAATTTCTGACCTAATGTATGTGCAGTCTCCACAGTGCTTCGTTGAACTGGTATACATCTTCGTAATGTAGCTTGTGCTTGAACTACTGATCTTCTTCTTTCAGAAAACCCTCATCTTGCTCATCATTAGAAGGAATCCACTGTGGCACACATGGTATCTCAACTTGATAGTGACATCTGGTAGTTGGCCCCTGCCTCCTGACTTTCTTGTTCACAGGTTTCTCTGCTGCAACCTTCTCTGACTTCATTGAAATATCAAAGATATCTTCAACATCTGTCTCTCCGCTACAGTTGAACATTGGATCATACTTACTTCTCTTCATCTGTGCAATTCTCTGTTGTAACTCCTCTTCTTCTTTTCTTCTCATTTCTTCTGCATGCACTGGATCAAATCAACATGTATACGCCCATCTATCATTAGATTACGTGCCTTGTTCTGCCATAGCAACCTCTTCATCAACCTTTCTTGCTCTCACAATACAGACTTTCTTCCTCTCACAATACATAGGAGGCCCGCACCTCCCGCACCCGCGCGGCGGCAACGCGCCGCGCCGGGCGGCCCCCAGCGGCTCCCCTCCTCCCCCTCTCTCGGGAACCTCCCTCCCGCTGCCGCCGCCTGAACTTCCTCGACCGCGACAGGCATGGGGGTGCGGTTTCGCACCGCCGGAGGCGGCGTTCCGCATTGGCCTGGTCGATGGTGGTGCCATGGAGCGGCGGCGGCCAGAGATCCTCGATGATCTCCATCGTTGGCGGGCGGTGGCGGTGGTTCGGGTCCGATCTGGGCCCTGATGGGCTCGGGAGGGCTACGGCCATGCCTTGCTTCTATGTCAACAATGATGACGGCTTTGTGGATGTTTCTAGGCTTGTTCCGCGGCAGGAGGACGCCATGGGCGGTTGCCCTGGGCATGGTGGTGGTGGCCTCCTCCTCCGCCAGAGGTGTTTGGCCGGTTGGGCTCGAAGGCGAGTTGGGAAAGCACGGATGCCGGTGAAAACCGAGCTCCGACTCCGGTCACGGCGGGCGATGGCGGCATTCACGCATCGTTACCTTGCTGAAGGCATCGCTATTGCAGCCCATGTTTGCCCACTCGTGCCGCTCCATGGGAAACCCTAGATCCATGGATCGGATGATGGCGGCGCTACCACGTTGTTTCCCTCCTGAGGGCATCATTCATGGAGTTTTGCATCAGAGAGGCCAATGGATGGAGGTGGATCTTGGTGGAGTGGTGTTCATCTACCATGTTGACGTCGATGTTTCTTGGCGGCATGGAGCTGCAGGGTATCGAAGACGGGCGCGGACTGCTGGACGCGTGCAAGATGGTGGAGCTATCTGGCATCATGGTGACATCGACGGCAGGTCTGACAAGGTCAATGCGGTGATCCCTCTTGAAGATGAGTGCACGGAAGACGACGGTAGCGATTTCTGTGGCGTGTGTGTTAGCGTGCGCTGAGAGTCTGCTTGACTGGATGTGCTTCTCACCTGCTATTGGGCGGCTTGGGAAGGCATTTGATTTTTTGGATGATGTGAGTTGGTGTTTTGTCACCCGCTTCATCCCTGTGTAGGTTTAGCGAGGTGGCTTTGAGTTTTGTCTTTTGTATTTCTCTTGTAAGGTGCTGTGAATAATCTAATAAAAAACCGTGTGCATCCCTTGGATGCAAAAGCTGGGGTGATTTTTCCCCATTTCGAAAAAATTGAAAATTCCTAGTGCCAAACTAATAAGCTAATAGAAACACCTCCTCCTTTGGATCAAGATCTATGTGAGTTGAATTTTTTCCTCTCTAGTGGGGAGAGAAAAATTGCTTTCTTCCTATTGTCTCTCATTACTGCCGGTACCACTTTCTTTGAACTGTCATACATCCTAACCATTTCTTCAACCTTTATGTTGTTGTAAACTAACACTAGCCCATGCAGTCCGTGCGCTTTCATCATTAACATAATAGAGGGAGTGACATAATCCGGGGTAGCTCGTCGTCGCTAGCTCGTCGTCGACTAGATCTTCATCGCCGGGGTAGAGGGATCTCGTGATCCGCCACCCCAACAACCAGCCGACCTCCTCTGGCGAAGAAGAAGGTTGTTTCCACCATCAAACCCAAAGTTTCTGCCCAGGGCGACCTCGTGTCGCGGGAGAAGCCCGAGACCATCTCCACGCACCGGTGAGAGGCCGGGGGGAAAGTGGCGCAGACCATGGGCCTAGCCGCCGCCCACCACCATCCCCTGCCTGCGTGCTGCGGGGGGAGCCGACGGGAGGAGGGAGTCTGCAGTGCCAGGCTGCCGCCGCCCATCCATCCACGCCAACCGGTCGCAGCGTCGAGGAGGAGGGAACACGTCCGCCGTCCACTGCGCTACAGCGAGGAAGGGCCCCCGCCGCCGCCACGCCCCGAGGTCTTTGCCCCGGCGGCGCTGCCGGCGGCGGCAGCGGGAGGCGGCTAGGGTTGGGAGGGTTGGGGGTGCGGGAGGGTTGGGAGGGTTGGGGGTGCGGGATGGTTGGGAGGGTTCTCAGACTCGTGCCTACCTAATTCGGAACAACCAAATAAACAAATCAATTGTAACCCTAAATGTAAGGATCCTAGTAGACACAAAATACATGCAATCCCCAATCTCTTATTTGCTTCATAATTTACAGTTTCACAACGATTCTCTTGCTCGGCATCGAAGATGTAGTGGCTCATCGGTTCATTGGTCGATGTGTTGCCTTCCATGGTCCACGGCTGCTGCCACGTGGGGCGCGAAGAACTAGCTGCCCGCATCAGTTGGTGCTAGTCGCGCGCAGATCACCGCCACCCATGTCGCCGACTGAGCCGCCATCAGCCGCCATTTCCTTTCGTGCGGGAGCAGTAGGAGGCGACGGGAGTGGACTAGCCTGTCTATACTCTCCCCTATCCTAAAACCTAAGGGCCGTTTGGTCCGTCCGTCAATCTAGTGCCACGTGAACCCTGCCAGTAGGCCCGACATGACAGTGGTTAAGCCTAGCCAGACGTGAAATTAGTGCTCTGCGTTGCAGCCCTACCCCAAAGTTGGTAATCAAGTATCATTTCACCTGAACTTTGTAGTTAAGGCTGGTCATAGTGGGGAGTAACTTAGACTAGTAAGTTACTACATTCATAGTGGATAGTAACTTATATGTGGTGTCATGCATTGTGTTATTATCATGTTGTAGACTCATCTTGCATTGGGGTGTGTGATGTTATGGTAACATAGCTACAATTACCACCTCACACTTACTCTTCATTTATTTGCATACCGTCTTGAGACGTGTGATGTTACTAGCTATATTACTCCCACTACGAGCAGTCAAGTGACACCGCAGTCTCAGTTGCGGTGGTTCATTTTCTCGTGGAGAACCAACCAACGCTAGTTACGACGCAGGCTCAGTCAGTTTGGCACTAGATGAACGTCCGATGCGGCCAGCGAGCCGTCGATGTTGACTCGGCCGGGCAACACAACGAGCAAACTGACGCTAGCGAAATTCCCTGAGCCAGACGTGTTTGTCTAGTACGAATTGTCCAATGCCAAGACAGAATTATTAAGCTGACGTACATACATTCGCGAAGAAAAGCAAAACCAAAAATTTACCCGTGCACTCCAACTTGAACGAATCCTGAACGATGTACGGCCCCCGTGTGGAAACACCCAGGTGGTTTGAGTTTTGGCATGCTGCCATGATGCTAATTAACCCTTCAGAGGTTCAGACGAAGAAGTGGACATCACACCGTCTGCGCCTCAGCCTTTATAAGAACCCCATGGACATCGTCCTTAGCCGCCCTTTCACAAGTTCCCGTCGTTTCGTCCGTGTTCCTGTTCAGGGAAAGAACTTGCGTCTCTCTGACTCCCTCCTCCGCTGCTACCTATTGTCTATTGAAGGCTTCAGATGGCACAGGTACGCACGCACGCGAATTTGACAGTGTTTTCCATCGGTCTTTTACATGTTGGTCGTGGAAATCGTCTCCGTCGGGGTGAAATCTAAGCGGCTGAAGAACATAGTCTGAAGAACGTACTCTTGGGGAATTGTTTGGTCACTGGTTGCTTGCGTTGGATTGCAGAAGGTGGTACTCCGGATTCCCACCATGACCGACGACAAGATCAAGCAGAAAGCCATGGAGGCCGTCGCCGACATCTACGGTAAGCAGCGCCAAGCACCTTCCCACCCCATGAATCCTTCCGTTGCTTGTTATCTTCACTCTTCGAGATTGGCGAAAACACGAAGTTGCAGCCTTTGTTAGAAACCTAAAACTTCAGAGTATATTAGTTTCACTAGCAAGCAGAGAATCTGTAAGCGATATCAGAAACCAAACACAGCGTCATACTTCTCATATCTCATACTTTTCGGAACATGGCTTTTGGCGGCGATCAATCATCAGCTGAACTTTTCGCGAGGGACGCACGAATAATTATCGCTAGGTGGGATTCAGTGGCGACACCTGACCAAACTTGGCCGTGTGGCCATAGGCTGCAATCGTGGAGCAGCCGCAGCTATGAAAATGGCTTACTCCTTACATCGATGGACAAAGTTGGTACAGACTACAGAGAACTATAGATAGGTCGATGATTGGCCATGATTCGTGATGTCGGCAGTGTCTCAAACAAAATAGCAATTTCTTCAACAAACAATTTGCCTACTTCTAATGATAGTTTTTTCTTATTTCCACTCGTGGGTGCAGGTATCGACTCGATAGCCGCGGACCTGAAGGACAACAAGATGACCATCATCGGCGACATGGACACGGTGGCCATAGCCAAGAAGCTGAAGAAGCTCGGCAAGATCGACATCGTCTCGGTCGGCCCCGCCAAGGAGGAGAAGAAGCCAGCGCCGGCAGAGAAGAAGGGCGATGAGAAGAAGGATGCTAAGAAGGACGAGAAGAAGCCGGCAGAGAAGAAAGATGACAAGAAGTGAAAGCAACAGCTAGTATAACTATAGGCTAAGGAAAAACCCAACATCGTCACGCAAACGGCAGCAAAAGATGTCTTTGACATCTTGCGGCTCTAATTTTCTCAGTCAAGATCAGTAGGCCGGCCCTGATGGACTGCTAGGCAGTCTACACTTTGAAATGAGATCACTTTGCGGACTGTACATAATAGTGCCCTACAGAAACATATCACATCAGTGTACGCATACATACACGCCTCCAGCTTTGTCTGATTGATGACATGGTACCTACTCAGCCAATAGAGATTCCTGGCCTGCCTGGCATATATTTTTTCAGACAATGAAGAGTTGAAGACCACATCATACTGAAATCTCAATAGTTAATTATGTACAGTTCAGAAAATGCCTCTTCGAATTATGATGGTCTTAGTTTTTTAGCAGTAGCTGCAAACCAGAGCTGGCATGTGAAATGGACTTGTTATCTGCCTTTTGATGCATGCAGAGGATAGTCTATGCAATGGCGTTTGGCGTGACAAAAGGAAATCAGTGCGGCCTTTGTCCTAACTTCAACTTCCCACAGGTTGAAGCAAATTCCACTTTGCTTTCATTCGATTGATTTGATTTGTCATCATTACCCAAAAAATACGTATTCCACTTTAATTTGCACATCCAATCCTGCCGGGGAAGCCATGGGCTTCTCCTTATAGAATCTCTAGCAGAACCCGTATAAAGTGGAATAAAAAAAACAGGGTTGGTCTCTTGAATTTTTCCGTTTCAATGTTTTTAGTCGCCGCGCAGAATAGAAACTGAAAACGCGAACTGAAAAACGGAAAACGCGGCGGAGGAGGGTTTTTGGCTCGCCGAAGGCGCCTAGGCGAGGACGAGCGCGGCCACCTTCAACACGGCCACTTCCGACGAGCTCCCGCAGGTGAGAGGCGGCCCGTCTTCCTCGTCGTCGTCGTTGCCGTTGCCGCGCGGCGGAAGAGCCGGTAGCGGCGGGCTGCACGCGTCGGCCGCCGGCGCTTCGACTTCCCCCTCGCCCGTCTCCGAGCGTGCATGCCAGCGCGCGAACCTACACAACCACTTGCGGGCCTCGCGCTTCCAAGCTCCATCGGAGCGCGACCGCCTCGCGCGGCCCGCCTTCAACCGCACACCCGGCGGACGCGGTGGCGACTTTCCGACGCCGATTCGGCCCCCTCCCCTACCGACGCATCTTAAGCGGCCCATTGCGGTGGGAGGGGTGGTGGTGGTGGAGCGGAGAAGCTGACGACGGCGAACTAATTCGTCGCCGGAGGTGGAGCGGCGGCAGGGGCGGCGGGGGAGTAGGGTTTTGGAACCCAACTCGGCCCCGCGCCCTGTATAAATACAGGGCGGCCGCACATTTTCTCGGGGGCCCGAACTCGTTATACGGACCAGGCCGCGAGTTCGGGCTCCGTTCTGGCCTAGTTAACCCGTATTCTCGCCGGAAATTTTTGGTTTCGACCCGTTTTTTGGGCTCTGCTAGAGATGCTCTTATATCCTCACTGCTTTAGCGATAGGTGGGGATGGGGAGACCGGATATGTATTACGGCGTTGTAATCTGGTCTCTTAGGGTTAGGTTTTGCTTCGATCACGCTGGCGGGGTTGTGCGAACAAGAATAAGAAGAATAAGGTTTCTTTGACTGCTCCATCTCTTGATGGCGCTGTGGGGTTGAAATAAAATCAAAGCTAAAACTTGGCTCTACCCAGTTTGAACTCGAAACTAATGAGTTGAAGCACGTTAACATTTTAACTTGTTAAGAAAACGAGTTTAATGAGTGAGAGTACTCGGTAAGCTTATTACTATTTTACGCTCTTATACTAGTTCATACTGTTGAAATATTGGGCCCATTTTTTAGTGACCCAAATTAGATTTCAGTTTTTCCTATAAATCTCAAAGCCCACATAGTGGCAGCCTTGTGAGTTTGAGCCCAAGTTGGTGGCAGCTCACTAGGGAGTGGCGAGGTGGGAAGTTTAGTCCCACATGGAAAGTTGGGAGGAAGTTAGACCACCTTATAAGGTGGGTTGTTCCACCACTAGTAAGTGAGTGAGAATAGGAGTGCTACACGCGCGCTCCTCCTCCTCCTCGCTCGTCTCGACACGCCGCGCCGCGCCGCGCCGCGCCGCGCGCGCGCGCCCGGCGACGCGCCGCGCCGCGCCGTGCCGTGCTCGTGGTGAGTGGATTGAGCCTCGAGCCGAGACTTTCCTTACTTTTTGCATCTCAGGAAAACGAACAGAGTCCTAGACGGACGCGTCGCAGTTAGTCGGTTTGGGTCGCTCCCGGATCGTGGGCTATCTGTAACCGACTCGAAACGTTCGTGCGACGTGGGTGTGGCCCACGTTGCCTAGGGTTTCCCGAGCCTATATAATCTCCTGTCCGGCTACCGCAAAACATATCTAATACACGAGTTAGGGTTTCCACCTCTCTCTTGCGCCGCCATCGTAGCCTACTCCATCCCGCGCCAGACGTGCATCGGCGAACGGGAGAGCAGGTCTCCGGAACAGCTCGTCCTTGCGATCCTGTACGGGAGAGGGCGAATTAGGTTTTGGGAAGCGCTCTGCGCGACTGCTCAAGCTCTTCATCACGGGTCGCCTTCCGTCCAAGTCGGGCGGTGCTGCCTACCGTCGTCTTCAACACCGTCTACTTCGACCCGTCGTCCCCATCATCAACAACGTTGTCATCAACAACGTTACTGCTGCGACATCATCTGCTACACCTCCACCGCCACCACCGGATCGGTACGTGCGACATATCTCGATCTGTTTAGCGATGGATGCTTTACCGTTTGCGCTGCTGCTACTCATGTTGATTAATGCATCTAGTATGTTCGAGTTTCACATGTTAGTAGTTGCTGTCATTATGTTTTATATTCTGGAATTAATCATGGAAATTGTGCCTAATTATCCAACAATCCAAAAACCTAATTGTAGGCAATTTCCTGAGTTAACAATGGCTGGTTTTGCTGATGCACTGAGGCCGGATAAGTTTACCGGTGTGCACTTTAAGAGGTGGTGATACGTCCAAAACGTATCTACTTTCCCGAACACTTTTGCTATTGTTTTGCCTCTAATTTGTGTATTTTGGATGCAACTAACACGGACTAATGCTGTTTTCAGCAGAACTGTTCTAGTGTCTCGTTTTTGTGCAGAAATCCAACTTTCAGGAAAATCCTCGGAATTTATGCGAAAGGTCCTATTTTCCCAGAATACTGACGGAGCCAGAAGGGCAAGCCATGGGGGCCGAGGGCCCCACACACTAGGCCAGCGCGGCCCAGGAGGGGGCGCGCGGCCCTAGTGTGTGGCGGCCTCGGCTGGCCCCCGACGCCTCTTTCGGACTACTTATTGCCTTCGACCTAAAAACGCACGGGAGAAGTCGAAATCGGAGAAGACATCCAGCGCCGCCACCGTCGCGAACTCCGTCTCGGGACCGAAACTCCGTTCGGCACCTCGCGGGACGGGGAATTGGAGGAGATCATCGCCATCATCATCACCGACGCCTCTCCATCAACCAGCCATGTTTCCCCCATCCACGCGTGAGTAATTCCCCCGCTGTAGGCTGAAGGGGATGGTAGGGATTGGATGAGATTGGTCATGTAATAGTATAAGATTGTTAGGGCATAGTGCCTAGTGTCCGTAATTGGTACTTTGATGATATTGTTGCAACTTGTTATGCTTAATGCTTGTCACTAGGGCCCGAGTGCCATGATCTCAGATCTGAACATGTTATTATTTCATCATGATATTCATTGTTTATGGTCTTACCTGCAAGTTGTATACACATGTCGCTGTCCGGAACCAATGGCCCCGAAGTGACAGAAATCGGGACAACCGGAGGGGATGGTAGTGATGTGAGGATCACATGTGTTCACGGAGTGTTAATGCTTTGCTCCGGTACTCTATTAAAAGGAGTACCTTAATATCCAGTAGATTCCCTTGAGGCCCGGCTGCCACCGGTGGTAGGACAAAAGATGTTGTGCAAGTTTCTCATTGCGAGCACGTACGACTATAATTGGAACACATGCCTATTGATTGCTTTGTACTTAGACACCGTTTTATTATTATCTGCAAATGCCCTGCTTGATTGTTACATGAGTTTCTCTCATCCATGCAACGCCCGTTATCCGTCCCCGTGCCTACAGTATTTTAATCCTGCTGTTTACTATAATCACTACTGCTGTCTCTCTGCTGCTGTTATTTCACTACTGCTACTGCTATAAAACTGTTACTACTGATAAACTCTTGCGAGCAAGTCTGTTTCCAGGTGTAGCTGAATTGACAACTCCGTTGTTAAGGCTTTCAAGTATTCTTTGTCTCCCCTTGTGTCAAATCAATAAATTGTGTTTTACTACCCACGACTGCTGCGATCCCCTATACTTGTGGGTTATCAAGACTTTTTCTCGTTGGCATAGCTTTATTTGGAAGTTCACTTGGATTGATATTGTTCGCTGCAAATTCTCCATCATGGGTAAACCTCGCGATCCTAAAGTCGCCATATTACCATCCACTATAAGAAAAGGTACAACTCTGAGTACCTCTGCTACTCTTGATTCACCATCTGTGATAAGTCGACTTGTTTCACCACCACAAGCTTCACTTGCTGATACTTCTGCTGAATCTGAAAACTCTCATAATATTGATAATGTTTCTGCTGTGCTTGATGATAGTGGTTCATTGGGATCCTTTCTAGATGCTACAATTGCTAGGTCTAGACAAATTGAAAATACTGAAACTCCTAATGCTACTACACCTGTTAATTCACCTGAACTTGATTATTCTAGTGATGATCCTGATGAAGATTATGTGGAGCTTAATGATGATTTTATTACTAGATGCAATGCTACTGCTGATGCAAGAAAAATTAAAAAGTTTCTCACACAATATACTGTTAGACATAAGTTATCTCCTGATCCTAAATTTGCCACATCTCCTATATGCATTAAGGATAAAGATTATGATTTTTCTCTTGATCTATCTCATATAGCTATTGTAGAGAAAGCACCCTTTTGTGGTACTGAAAAAGAAAGTGTTGTAGAACACATGATTGAACTTTCTTCTATGAGTAGCTTGTTTTCTGATGATGTCAAGATGCGTACTTATTTTGTCGCTAAATTTTTTCCTTTCTCATTAAAGGATGATGCTAAAACTTGGTATAATAATTTGCCTCCTGGTTCTATTAGAAGTCCAACTGATTTGCGTGATGTTTTCTTTCGAAAATACTTTCCTGCTAGTGCTCAACATGTATACTAAAGAAGATTTTATTGCTAAGAAACATGGTAATGAAAGGGAACCTTGGGTTCAAAAGCAAATGCCTTTTCCTGCTAAGAAACTAAAATCAAAGGAAGAAGAACACTATAACAAATTCTGTGATTGGATGAAACCTTTATTCCTGCAAATACCTTTGACTGATGCTATTAAATTGCCTCCTTATTCAAAGTATATGAAAGATATTGTGTCTAACAAAAGGAAAATTCCTAATTAGGAGATTTCCACTATGCTTGCTAATTACTCTTTTAATGGTAAGGTTCCAAAGAAGCTTGGCGACCCAGGTATACCGACTATTCCTTGTTCTATTAAGAATAATTATGTTAGAACTGCTCTATGTGATTTGGGAGCGGGTGTTAGTGTTATGCCTTTCTCTCTTTATAAGAGAATTTATTTAGATAAGTTGATACCACTGATATATCTTTGCAAATGGCTGATAAATCTCTGCTATTCCTGTTGGTATATGTGAGGATGTTCCTGTTCAAGTTACTAATAACTGCTTGATATTAACTGATTTTGTTGTGTTGGAAATGCTGAAGATGATAATATGTCTATTATTCTTGGGAGACCTTTTCTTAACACCGCAGGGGCTGTTATTGATTGCAATAAAGGAAAAGTTACTTTCAATGTTGATGACAAGGAGCATACCGTTTATTTTCCCAAGAGGATTGAGAAAGCATGTGGAGTTAATACAATTTCTAATGTGAGAACTATCAAAGTGGGAACCATTGATTGTCCTATATATGAGCCTAAAGAAGAATATCAAACTCTTGTGATTGGATCCATATCAATACAATACAAGGTAACATGATTGATTTGAGGTTTAATTCTTCTTATGTTATGTAAAATTTATTTGGTGGCAAGACTTGATCAACCTTGTTAACAAATTCATTTTATATGCATAGAAGAACTAAACAACATCTCTTTCTTCCTCCACTTGTTCTACTTGCTGTAGCACTTTTGTTTTGTAAAGTTCCTTAGTCAATTAGAGATTTCAAAATTTTTCCTGGCCAGTAATAATAAACTTAATACCCAGAAATGTGCATTTTTCAAAGTTTTCAAAAATTCACAAAAATTATACCATTGGTCCTATTTTTCGAAAATGCACCTGGGAGCACCTGGGGATGACCAGTGGGGCACCCAGGGTGGCACCCCACAGGCCGGCAGGGGGGCGCGCCCTGGTGTGTGGGTCCCCCTTTGCCCCACTTCATCATCTTTTCCTCCCACTCTCTTCTCTCTCCCGAAAAAACTCGCACCAGGTTCCTCTCACTCGTGTTTTTGCTCAAGAGCTCCAGATTTCTCGATTTCTTTGCTCAGCCCAGATTTCTGTCTGAAATTTGGCATATTTGCTCTCCGGTATGTGACTCCTTCAATTATCCAAGTAGAATTTTGTTTGGTGGAGTATATCTTGAATATTTTGCTGCTGTGGGTAACATGTTTAGTGAGCTTGCATGCTTGTTCTAAGTGGTAGAAACTAGTTTTGATGCATGATTAGTACTCTAGCAAGTTCCTATGGTAGTTTCCCTCAATTATATGTCACCAAATCAAATTTTATAATGTTTGTTGAAAAATTTCAGAAAAGGAAGATGGATAATTGTAACTTTGGAGAAGTGTTTGAAAGAGAGACAACAAGCACGGGGAGGCCCTCGAGGTCATCCACCCGATTCAGGCAATCCTATAATGAGGACCTCATCGCACCAAGCTTCGCACCCGAAGAGGACAATGGAGTCCCTAATGCTTCATCCTTCCCATGTTATGACTTTTTGAGAAATGCAGGTTTGTTGGATGATTTCTTGACCCTTGTCGGTAAGGCAGGCTTAACCACCTATGTGGGAGATGAGAGTGAGCAATACTATACGCTCACTAAAATCTTTGTGGAGAGCTTCAAGTTCAACAATAAGCACTTTCGCCCGACAGTTTCATTCAAAATCTATGGTAAACCTATTACTATGAAGTTGGAAAATTTTTGTGCTGCATTGGGTATTGCCCCTGTAGGTACAGCAAGGAAGATCGAGGATAACCCCAAGGAATTGCTGGAGCTCTATCGAGGGATCACCAATGATGATTGTCGCACCATTCAGCGTGGCAAGATAAGAAACATTCAACTCCCCGCCATTAAGTATTTTGCTTATTACATCGGTACTAGCATTCTTGGTAGGGAGAACACTAGTAACATATCTAGCTATCACCTTGGTTTCTTAATTGCTGCACTCACTGGGGACACGCCTTATCATCTTGGTGCTCTTGTTGCTCGCCGCTTGTCTAACAAGGGGCCTATATTTGGAGGAATTATTGCTTCGCGCGTTTTAGCATATTTAGAGCTTCCTCTTGACCCTACTGATGTGAAAATAACTCCTATGAGGCTTGATATTGCTGCTATGAAGAGTCATCAATTTGTTACAACTGACTCTAGTTTAGATAATATTGTCTATAGAGTGTTGTTTGCTGACGGGGAAGAGAGGGAAGTCCCTTTGCCCCAACCAGATTTGTTCAGTATCGACAGGAAACCATGGTCGCGCTCTAAGGAGGAGGTGGATGAGCAGCTGAAGATACACAACTTCCACCAGCAGCATGACTCCGAGGACGCCGAGCCCTCCTACGACTACACCGTCACGTATCCGGGTGCTTCTTCTAGCACATACCCGGAATATGATCCATCTTCGTCGTACTACGGAGGTGCTACTTCATGGGCACCATGGGGTTGATCTCCACTTAGGCCAAAAGCCTAAGCTTGGGGGGAGGTATACCAGCATCACTCATTCTTTGCATATTATGGTTGCTGGATACTTGTATATACTTGTTTAGTTTCTTTGAGTGGTTTTCTAATGAGAGGAAGATGATATTTGGGGAAGTGCTGCCTGAAAACAGATTCTGGACTGTTACTAAAAAAATTCGTGCGCACAGCCAGAACGTTATTTTGAGCTGCCAATTTTTGTGCATGTTCCCCAGGTTGTTATCTAACTTTCATTAGTTGAACACTTTTCGAACTGAGCAACGGAAGATTTTTGTAAAAATCGATTTCTGTACTGCTGTCAAGTTTTGGCAGATTTCTGCCATCTTGCTTTTCTGTGTTTCTTTTAGTTTTCATTTTCTTATTCGTACTTTGTTTCTTTCCTAAAACACCAAAAGACCAAAAATATTTCTGTTGTTTCTCTTCACCACTTGTTTATTTTAGTTTCTTGCTTTTATCTTGCTTTATTTGCTATCGTTGGTTTGCTATAAGAAAATCCAAAAAGATTTTGCTTTGTTTGCTTGTTTCCTTTTGTTCTTATTTCCAAATTCGAAAACACCAAAAATAT
Organism: Lolium multiflorum; assembly: GCA_030979885.1. NCBI lineage: Eukaryota > Viridiplantae > Streptophyta > Magnoliopsida > Poales > Poaceae > Lolium > Lolium multiflorum. The sequence continues at coordinate 432,864,888 of CM061750.1, forward strand.
TTGCTGTTCTTCTTTGGTCTTGTAAAGTTCTTTATGAGTTCAATGGTCTTCGGTGGCTGGAGCATGGTTTTCATTCCATATTATTCAAGCTACACAAGTGAAAAGCAATAATGACGATCTACGACAATCTGATTGTGGTGAGAGGCTGGTATGAACTCTATTTGTTTTCATTTTTGTACATATACTCATCCATGTGAGCATGCTTAGTTGGTTCATGTGAGGTATATGTCATTTAAGAAAGTCTAGTAGTTCATGTTCTCTCATGTTTAGCTCCAATTTATTAATATGAGTAGCATGTCATGGATGTTTGCTTGCATTGTTTTATTCATAAATAGGTATGATATTGTGGTATCCTCCTCTGAATAATTCTCTTGAATCAACTTGGCACATGCTCACGCATGCATATGACTGAACAAAATGTCAATTAAGCCTCGATGATTTGCTTTACCTCAGAGTTCTTGTATCACTTTTATGCATCCGTTAATTTATTTTTGTCGCAAGCATGATTATGACAGTTACTGCTCTCTTGATTGTCGCTTCCTAGTCTATTGCTAGCCTTCACTTGTACTGAGCGGGAACGCTGCTCGTGCCTCCAAACACATGAAAACCAAGTTATTCCAGAGTCCACCATAAATACCTATGCATGGCATTTCAAACCATTCCAAGTAAATTCTCATGTGCTACCTTTAAAACCTTCAAAATGCTTCTCAATTTGTGTTAATGTTTTATAGCTCATGAGGAAATATGTGGTGTTTATCTTTCAATCTTGTCATTTACTCTTGACGGACTTTCATATGGACTAGTGGCACATCCGCTTATCCAATAATTTTGCAAAAAGAGCTGGCAACGGGGTTCCCAGCCCCAATTAATCAACTTTCATTAATAACTCTCTTCACATGTTTTGCCCTGATTTATCAGTAAGCAACTTAAATTGCAAATAGACACTCCTCCATGGTATGTGATTGATGGAAGGCACCCGAGGATTCGCTTAGCCATGGCTTGTGTAAGCAAAGGTTGGGGGGAGTGTCACCCATAATAAAACTAAAATACGTGTGTAAACAAAAGAGAAGAGGGATGATCTACCTTGCTGGTAGAGATAACGTCCTTCATGGGAGCCGCTCTTGAAAGTCTGGTTGACGAGGTAGTTAGAGTACCCATTATCATTCGTTGACAACAACAAACACCTCTCAAAATAATTTTACTCCTGTTTTACAAATGAAAAGCTCTAGCACATGTTAATCCCTGCTTCCCTCTGCGAAGGGTCAATCTTTTACTTTTACATTGAGTCTCCATCCTTTCTTTGAGCACTTTCTTGAGAGCACAACTGTCATTCTTAGTATAATATGCTTGTCCCAAAATATGATTAATTGTGGTATAACTTTGATGCTTTTATCTTTGACAATCACTATTTCTAGTCTTTCTATGAACTTCAGAGGTGCCTTTATGTTTTGCTGATCAAATATGGGCAAGCGAGATACCACTCTATCATACTCTTTTATGGACATTGCAATCCTGCTTATATACATGATTCATGATGCTTATTATTAATTGTTGGTACCTTTCCATGATTGACATAGCTATTGGATGATCTTATTTGCATGTATCTTATTATGAACTGCCTAAGTGTTAGCCATAGCATGAGAATATTTACATCATATGAACAAATGTGTTCGTGAAAGTTCTTTTATCGCTCAGTTGTTAACTGAATTGCTTGAGGACAAGCAATAAGCTAAGCTTGGGGGGAGTTGATACGTCCAAAACGTATCTACTTTCCCACTTTTGCTATTGTTTTGCCTCCAATTTGTGTATTTTGGATGCAACTAACACGGACCAACGCTGTTTTCAGCAGACTGCTCGGTGTCTCGTTTTGTGCAGAATCCAACTTTCAGGAAAATCCTCGGAATTTATGCGAAAGGTCCTATTTTCCCAGAATACGACGGAGCCAGAAGGGCAAGCCGGTGGGGCAGGGCCCCACAGGCCGGCGCGGCCCAGGAGGGGGGCGCGCGGCCCTAGTGTGTGGCGGCCTCGGCTGGCCCCCGACGCCCTCTTTCGGACTACTTATTGCCTTCGACCTAAAAACGCACGGGGAGAAGTCGAAATCGGGAGAAGACATCCAGTACGCCACCACCGTCGCGAAACTCCGTCTCGGGACCAGAAACTCCGTTCTGGCACCTCGCCGGGACGGGGAATTGGAGGAGATCATCGCCATCATCATCACCGACGCCTCTCCATCAACCAGCCATGTTTCCCCCATCCATGCGTGAGTAATTCCCCCGCTGTAGGCTGAAGGGGATGGTAGGGATTGGATGAGATTGGTCATGTAATAGTATAAGATTGTTAGGGCATAGTGCCTAGTGTCCGTAATTGGTACTTTGATGATATTGTTGCAACTTGTTATGCTTAATGCTTGTCACTAGGGCCCGAGTGCCATGATCTCAGATCTGAACATGTTATTATTTCATCATGATATTCATTGTTTATGGTCTTACCTGCAAGTTGTATACACATGTCGCTGTCCGGAACCAATGGCCCCGAGTGACAGAAATCGGGACAACCGGAGGGGATGGTAGTGATGTGAGGATCACATGTGTTCACGGAGTGTTAATGCTTTGCTCCGGTACTCTATTAAAAGGAGTGCCTTAATATCCAGTAGATTCCCTTGAGGCCCGGCTGCCACCGGCTGGTAGGACAAAAGATGTTGTGCAAGTTTCTCATTGCGAGCACGTACGACAATAATTGGAACACATGCCTATTGATTGCTTTGTACTTAGACACCGTTTTATTATTATCTGCAAATGCCCTGCTTGATTGTTACATGAGTTTCTCTCATCCATGCAACGCCCGTTATCCGTCCCCGTGCCTACAGTATTTCAATTCGGCTCCTGGGTGCGTATGCTCCCTCTACTAAAAAATTATATTTCGAAATGTCGAAAAATTTGGAATTTTTTTTGTACATGTACATCTTCATAATATACGTGTGTTCGTCAAGTTTCACGAAAAACCAATATTTTGTGTGGTCTATATAAAAAAGAGAAAGTTTATCTTGTGAAAAGCATTATTTTTAGCACTGAATTTTGTCTTTTTTACACACGTCACATGATAAGTCGATTTTTTATGAAACGACTTTGTGAGCACGTAGCACGTGAAGATGTACGTGCGAACTTTTAGTTTCAATTTTTTTAAAATTTAAAATGTATGTAAGATGCATTTCGAAATATAGAGAGCATATGGACCCATGTTCCAAAACACCGCTCCCTGCTGTTTACTATAATCACTACTGTTGTCTCTGTTACTCAGCTGCTGTTATTTCACTACTGCTACTGCTATAAAACTGTTACCACTGATAAACTCTTGCGAGCAAGTCTGTTTCCAGGTGCTGAATTGACGACTCCGTTGTTAAGGCTTTCAAGTATTCTTTGTCTCCCCTTGTGTCGAATCAATAAATTGGGTTTTACTACCCACGAAGACTGCTGCGATCCCCTATACTTGTGGGTTATCAAGGCAAGCAAGGCCACTTACTCATCTGAAAGTGTTCGAAGTTAGTGATGGTTTACCTGAAGGAACTATATCTGACCAAGATCAGAACAAGTTCAAGGAAAACAATACTCTCTTCGTCGGATGCGTTCTGAGTATTCTTGCTGATCGTCTGTGTGATGTGTACATGCACATAACAGATGGTAAAGAGCTCTGGGATGCACTGAATGCTAAATTCGGTGCAACCGATGCAGGCAGTGAACTGTACATCATGGAGAGCTTCCATGACATCAGGATGGTAAACAACCGTTCTGTAGTCGAACAAGCTCATGAGATACAGTGCATTGCGAAAGAGCTTGAACTCCTTAAGTGTGCCTTACCTGACAAGTTTGTGGCTGGATGCATCATCGCTAAGTTGCCCCCTTCATGGAGGAACTTTGCCACAACTCTCAAACACAAGAGACAGGAGATATCAGTTGAAAATCTGATAGCGTCTCTTGATGTTGAGGAGAAAGCTCGGGCTAAGGATAATACTGAGAAAGGAGAGGGTCAGTCTAGCGCCAACATGGTGCAGAAGAAACCCTACAGCAAGAACAAAGGGAATAACAAGCCCTCCTTCAATAAGCCTATGAAGACTACAACCTTCAAGAAGAAGAAGATGATAAACAAAGCAGATCTGAGCTGCTTTACCTGTGGAGAGGCTGGCCACTTTTCTAAGGACTGTCCAGAGAGGGCAGACCGCAAGAAAAAGGGGAGGCAAGTCAACACGGTGACCGCTAGCAATGCTGATGGGTACGGTAATCTCTTTACTGTTCTTTCGGTATTTCAATCTCCATGTTGGTGGATTGATACAGTGCTAATGTTCATGTGTGTGCTGACATATCCATGTTCACTTCTTACCAGGTCGCCCGGGATTCTTCCGTCTTGATGGGGAATGGGTCACATGCTTCTGTTCGTGGTGTTGGCACGGTAGATCTGAAGTTCACTTCGGGGAAGATCGTGCAGCTGAGGAACGTGCAGCATGTCCCTACTATGAACAAGAATCTCGTTAGCGGCTCCCTTCTATGCAGAGATGGGTTTAAGGTTGTTTTAGAGTCGAATAAAGTAGTTGTTTCCAAGTTTGGACAATTTATTGGTAAAGGCTATGAGTGCGGAGGCTTGTTCCGCTTTTCGCTTTCTGATTTCAGTAATAAGTCTGTGAACCATATTTGTGGCAATGTTAGTGATGATACCAGTGTTTGGCATTCTCATTTATGTCACATTAATTTTGGTTTAATGTCTCGGCTATCCAGTTTAAGTTTAATTCCAAATTTCACCATTGCCAAAGGTTCTAAGTGTCATAGTTGTGTGCAATCAAAGCAACCTCGGAAGCCTCACAAGGCGGCCGAGGAGAGAAACCTGGCACCTCTAGAACTCATACATTCTGATCTATGCGAGATGAATGGTGTGTTGACAAAAGGTGGAAAGAGATATTTCATGACATTGATTGATGATGCGACTAGATTTTGCTATGTTTATTTGTTGCGAACTAAAGATGAAGCTTTAGACTACTTTAAAATTTATAAGGCCGAAGTTGAAAATCAACTAGAGAGAAAGATCAAGCGTCTTAGGTCGGATCGTGGTGGCGAATATTTTCCTAAAATCTTTGATGAATTCTGTGAGGAACATGGCATTATTCATGAGAGGACGCCTCCCTATTCACCCCAATCAAACGGGGTTGCCGAGAGGAAAAACCGCACGCTGACTGACTTGGTGAATTCCATGTTAGCCACTGCTGGTTTATCAAAGGCATGGTGGGGGAGGCTTTGTTGACTTCATGTCATGTCCTGAATAGAGTTCCTAACAAGAATAAAGATAAAACCCCTTACGAGGAGTGGGCTGGGAGAAAACCATCACTTTCGTATTTGCGCACATGGGGATGTTTGGCGAAAGTCAATATTCCAATTACTAAGAAGCGCAAACTTGGACCAAAGACAGTGGATTGCATCTTTCTAGGTTATGCTCCTCGGAGTGTAGGATATAGATTTTTAGTAGTTCAATCCGAGGTACCTGATATGCATGTTGATACTATTATGGAATCTCGTGATGCAACATTTTTTGAGAATATGTTTCCTATGAAAGATATGCATAGCATTGCTAGAATTTCTACTGAGATAATTCCTGAGTCTAGTACATCTAATGAGTATTTTGAACAATCACATGAGAATGTTACTGAGAAGGATGACAATGAAGCTCCTAAACGGAGCAAGAGACGAAGGATTGAAAAATCCTTTGGTGATGATTTCATTGTGTACCTTGTGGATGATACTCCCACGTCCATTGCAGAGGCATATGCATCTCCAGATGCAGATGACTGGAAAGAAGCTGTCCATAATGAGATGGACTCGATTCTTTCTAATGGAACTTGGGAGTTGTCAGAACGACCCCATGGATGCAAGCCTGTAGGCTGCAAATGGGTGTTCAAGAAGAAGCTAAGACCTGATGGTACTATTGAAAAGTACAAGGCGCGGCTTGTAGCGAAAGGCTACACACAGAGAGAAGGCGAAGATTACTTCGACACCTATTCACCTGTCGCTAGACTTACCACCATTCGAGTACTACTATCCATGGCTGCCTCCTATGGTCTTATCGTTCATCAAATGGACGTAAAGACAGCTTTCCTTAATGGAGAGTTGGAAGAGGAAATCTATATGGATCAGCCTGATGGGTTTGTAGTAAAAGGTGAAGAAAGAAAGGTGTGCAAGTTGCTGAAATCTTTATATGGCCTGAAACAAGCACCTAAGCAATGGCATGAGAAGTTTGACAGAACTTTAACTTCTGTAGGCTTTGTTGTCAATGAGGCTGACAAGTGTGTTTACTATCGCCATGGTGGGGGCGAAGGTGTTATACTATGTTTGTATGTGGATGATATTCTGATCTTTGGTACAAACATGAAAGTAATACACGAGGTCAAGTCTTTCTTGTCAAAGAGCTTTGATATGAAAGATCTGGGAGAAGCTGATGTGATTCTGAACATCAAGCTGATTAAGAACGAGAGTGGGATTACTCTAACGCAATCCCATTATGTTGAGAAGATCTTGAGCCGGTTCGGCTATATTGATAGCAAGCCTTCTTCAACACCTTATGATCCCAGTGTGACACTACGCAAGAACCGGAGGATTGCCATAGATCAATTGAGATATTCTCAGATCGTTGGCTCACTCATGTACTTAGCAAGCGCGACTAGACCCGACATCTCTTTTGCTGTTAGCAAGTTGAGTAGGTTCATGTCAAACCCGGGTACTGATCATTGGCATGCACTTGATAGGGTCATGCGCTACCTATGTGGTACAATGAGTTATGGGATTCACTATTCAGGGCACCCAGCTGTGCTTGAAGGATATAGTGATTCGAATTGGATCTCAGATGTAGCTGATCTGTACGCCACAAGTGGGTATGTATTTACCTTTGGAGGTGGCGCAGTATCATGGAGATCTTGCAAGCAAACCATATTGACGAGGTCAACTATGGAAGCAGAACTTACTGCTTTAGACACAACCACTGTTGAATCAGAATGGTTGCGTGAGCTCTTGATGGACTTGCCTGTGGTTGAAAAACCTGTTCCGGCAATCCTTTTGAATTGTGACAATCAAACTGTAATTGTCAAAGTGAACAATTCTAAGGATAACGCGAAGTCATCAAGACACGTCAAGAGACGTTTGAAGTCTGTCAGGAAATTGCGAAACTCCGGAGTAATAACTGTTACATATATTCAAACAGACAAAAACCTGGCAGATCCCTTTACAAAGGGACTATCACGTAATGTGATAGAAAGTGCATCGAGGGAGATGGGTTTGAGACCCGTTGATGTTACGCCATAGTGGTAACCCAACCTTTGTGATCGGAGATCCCGTGAATTAGGACCTGGGAAGAACAAACTAGTGGTTTAATTGAGGAGAGTATTATGTAACCCTCTCTATGTGAAGATGCACAACTCTCAATTGCTGTAAGGCAGGTTGGCAACAAGCCTTAATGTGTTTATGTTGGCTATTTTAGCAAAGATGCTGTCCTACAGAGCATTCTTGAAATAACACACCTATATGAGTCCGATTGTTAAACGTCGCAATCTATGAGATTTGGGTGATCTCTAGTAAACTCATGAAGAGACCATGAAGTATGACGCATATGCTTCACCCGCGGGGTAGGCTACTGGCAGCCATGTACTGGTCATGACTTTGAGTGAAACCCTGTTCACGCAAAACTTGCAATTCAAGGCTTAGTCCATTGTTCAAGTGTGAGTGGATGTAGCTTAAGGTTCTAGGCGGAAGTTCAACTTAACAGTCTCCGCTGAAACACTGGTATATAAACAAGCAGCGAGTATTGGTAAATCTCTAAATGGGGATTTGAGATCTGGTGGGGGATTGTTGAAATATTGGGCCCATTTTTAGTGGCCCAAATTAGATTTCAGTTTTTCCTATAAATCTCAAAGCCCACATAGTGGCAGCCTTGTGAGTTTGAGCCCAAGTTGGTGGCAGCTCACTAGGGAGTGGCAAGAGGTGGGAAGTTTAGTCCCACATGGAAAGTTGGGAGGAAGTTAGACCACCTTATAAGGTGGGTTGTTCCACCACTAGTAAGTGAGTGAGAATAGGAGTGCTACACGCGCGCTCCTCCTCCTCCTCGCTCGCTCGTCTCGACTCGACACATCACGACGCGCGCCGCGCTCGTGGTGAGTGGATTGAGCCTCGAGCCGAGACTTTCCTTACTTTTTGCAGCTCAGGAAAACGAACAGAGTCCTAGACGGACGCGTCGCAGTTAGTCGGTTCGGGTCGCTCCCGGATCGTGGGCTATCTGTAACCGACTCGAAACGTTCGTGCGACGTGGACCACGTTGCCTAGGGTTTCCCGAGCCTATATATTCTCCTGCCGGCTACGCAGAAACATATCTAATACACGAGTTAGGGTTTCCACCTCTCTCTGCTTGCGCCGCCATCGTAGCCTACTCCATCCCGCGCGCCGACGTGCATCGGCGAACGGGAGAGCAGGTCTCCGGAACCGCTCGTCCTTGCGATCCTGTACGGGAGAGGGCGAAGCGCTCTGCGCGACTGCTCAAGCTCTTCATCACGGGTCGCCTTCCGTCCAAGTCGGGCGGTGCTGCCTACCGTCGTCTTCAACGCCGTCTACTTCGACCCGTCGTCCCCATCATCAACAACGTTGTCATCAACAACGTTACTGCTGCGACATCATCTGCTACACCTGATGTCTACGGGAGCTTCTATTCTTGTAGACAGTGTTGGGCCTCCAAGAGCAGAGGTTTGTAGAACAGCAGCAAGTTTCCCTTAAGTGGATCACCCAAGGTTTATCGATCTCAGGGAGGAAGAGGTCAAAGATATCCCTCTCAAGCAACCCTGCAACCACAAAGCAAGAAGTCTCTTGTGTCCCCAACACACCTAATAGGTGCACTAGTTCGGCGAAGAGATAGTGAAATACAGGTGGTATAAATAAGTGTGAGCAGTGGCAACGGCACCAAAAAGTGCTTTGCCCGGGACGGTAAACAAGCGGTAGTAACGCACAGTAGTAACGCAGTAAAACAGTAAACAAGCAGCGATAGCGATTTAGGAACAAGGCCTAGGGATTAGACTTTCACTAGTGGACACTCTCAACATTGATCACATAACAGAATAGATAAATGCATACTCTACACTCTTGTTGGATGATGAACACATTGCGTAGGATTACACGAACCCTCAATGCCGGAGTTAACAAGCTCCACAATTCAATGTTCATATTTAAATAACCTTAGAGTGCAAGAAAGATCAATTTGACTAAACCAAGTACTAACATAGCATGCACACTGTCACCTTCACGCCACGTAGGAGGAATAGATCATATCAATACAATCATAGCAATAGTTAACTTCACAATCTACAAGAGATCATGATCATAGCATACGCCAAGTACTAACACGGATGCACACACTGTCACCATTACACCGTGCAGGAGGAATAAACTACTTTAATAACATCACTAGAGTAGCACATAGATAAATTGTGATACAAAACACATTGCAATCATAAAGAGATATAAATAAGCACTTCACTACGCCATTCATAACAGTGAATAAGTATTCTGTGAAATATAGCCTAAGAGACCCACACGGTGCACACTGTCACCTTTACACACGTGGGACAAGGAGTCTCCGGAGATCACATAAGTAAAACTCACTTGACTAGCATAATGACATCTAGATTACAAGCATCATCATATGAATCTCAATCATGTAAGGCAGCTCATGAGATTATTGTATTGAAGCACATAGGAGAGAGATGAACCACATAGCTACCGGTACAGCCCCGAGCCTCGATGGAGAACTACTCCCTCCTCATGGGAGCAGCGGCGGTGATGAAGATGGCGGTGGAGATGGCAGCGGTGTCGATGGAGAAGCCTTCGGGGCACTTCCCCGCTCCGGCGGGTGCCGAACAGAGACTCCTGTCCCCAGGATCTTGGCTTCGCGCGATGGCGGCTGGAAGGTTTTCCGTATCGTGGTTTCGCATCGGGGTTTCGCGACGGAGGCTTTATATAGGCGAAGAGGCGGCGGGAGGGTCGAAGGGGTGGCCACACCATATGGCGGCGCGGCCGGGGCCGGCGCGGCCTATGGTCAGGGGCCGTGCCCCCTGGTCCTTCCGGGTGTTCGGATGCTTCGGTGAAAATAGGAACCTGGGTCTTGATTTCGTCCGATTCCGAGAATATTTCGTTACTAGGATTTCTGAAACCAAAAACAGAGAAAACAACCGGCACTTCGGCATCTTGTTAATAGGTTAGTTCCAGAAAATGCACGAATATGACATAAAGTGTGCATAAAACATGTAGGTATCATCAATAATATGGCATAGAACATAAGAAATTATCGATACGTCGGAGACGTATCAAGCATCCCCAAGCTTAGTTCTGCTCGTCCCGAGCAGGTAAAACGATAACAAAGATAATTTCTGAAGTGACATGCCATCATAACCTTGATCATACTATTTGTAAACATATGTAGTGGATGCAGCGATCAAAACAATGGTAATGACATGAGTAAACAACTGAATCATAAAGCAAAGACTTTTCATGAATAGTACTTCAAGACAAGCATCAATAAGTCTTGCATAAGAGTTAACTCATAAAGCAATAAATCAAAGTAAAGGTATTGAAGCAACACAAAGGAAGATTAAGTTTCAGCGGTTGCTTTCAACTTGTAACATGTATATCTCATGGATAATTGTCAACATAGAGTAATAGAGAGTGCATTTGCTACCCGCATGGGTAGCTACACACCCATGGTGAATACCAATATGCAAGCCATATTAACTTGTTTTAGCTCGGTTTCCTAGTAGAACATGGAATTCTAGTGTACAAAAGTGGTTTCCGAATTTTGATATGAATATTTTTTGATCAAAGTCAACTCACCAATGTATTTTTCGTTGACTTTATGAATACAAGTTGACTTTGACAAAAAAAAGTTCAAATCAAAATTCGGAAACCACTTTTGTACACTAGAATTCCACGTTCTACTAGGAAACCGAGCTAAAACAAGTTAATATGGCTTGCATATTGGTATTCACCATGGGTGTGTAGCTACCCATGCGGGTAGCAGGCTTCATCCCTAGAGTAATATAACAAGTACAATATGCAAGTATGTAGGAATCAATGCACAGTTCACACAAGTGTTTGCTTCTTGAGGTGGAGAGAGATAGGTGAACTGACTCAACATAAAAGTAAAAGAATGGTCCTTCAAAGAGGAAAGCATTGATTGCTATATTTGTGCTAGAGCTTTTATTTTGAAAACATGAAACAATTTTGTCAACGGTAGTAATAAAGCATATGAGTTATGTAAATTATATCTTACAAGTTGCAAGTCTCATGCATAGTATACTAATAGTGCCCGCACCTTGTCCTAATTAGCTTGGACTACCGGATCTTTGCAATGCACATGTTTTAACCAAGTGTCACAATGGGGTACCTCCATGCCGCCGTACAAAGGTCTAAGGAGAAAGCTCGCATTTTGGATTTCTCGCTTTTGATTATTCTCAACTTAGACATCCATACCGGGACAACATGGACAACAGATAATAGACTCCTCTTTAATGCATAAGCATGTGGCAACAATTATTATTCTCATATGAGATTGAGGATATATGTCCAAGACTGAAACTTCCACCATGAATCATGGCTTTAGTTAGCGGCCCAAAGTTCTTCTCTAACAATATGCATGCTCCAACCATAAAGGTGGTAGATCTCTCTTACTTCAGACAAGACGGACATGCATAGCAACTCACATGATATCCAACAAAGAATAGTTGATGGCGTCCCCAGAAGCATGGTTATCGCACAACAAGCAACTTAATAAGAGATAAAGTTGTAAGGGTATTTCACCCTTATCCATTATTTTGGTAACGATGACACCGTGCTAAAGTATTTGGCCTAATATGTTTATAAGTACAATCTCAGGTATTAGGCAATGAGGCGTAAATGGTGTATCAAAGGAACAAGAAGGCTAAAGGTGACCCCCCATTTCAACAACAATCAAAAAGGGGTTACAGGAGAAATCCGGTCACCTGCCCGGTCCAACCGGGCCAGCAACCGGCCAGTCCGGCGTGGTGGCCGGTCAACCGGGCGGCAACCGGGCTCCAAAGGAGGAGCCAGCAGATCCGGTTTGCGCCCGGTCAACCGGGCTCTCGACCGGCGTGTCCGGTGCTCCGTCCGGTCCACCGGGCGGCAACCGGGCAGCAACCGGCCGCCAACCGGAAGTGCTCCAGGACCAGCAAAAGGGTCCGGTCACCGGTCGGACGGCCTCTCGACCGGGCTGTCCGGTCTGTGGCCCGGTCGACCGGGTTTGTTGAGGAAAAGCTGAGGTGGCAAGTGGCAAACGGCCATATTTCGAAGAACACTATAAATAGCCCTTCTCCTACCTCTAGACAGTTAGGCACTACACTACAAGCTGTTCTTGAGCTCTCTCTCTCATACTCCATTGCTAGAAACACCAAAAGCCTCAGATCTCCCTCCTCCTCCACCCAAACTCAAATCCCTCCGGGGAATCATTAGAGGAGGACCCGATCTACCGTTCTACCAAGTCAAATCTCATTCCCCCTTGTATTCATTGAGAAGCTTGCTTCCTAGGGTTCCTTGGAAACCCCTAGGTAGAAGGAGTCCGGAAGCATCCGGGCTGTGGATTTGCTCCGGGCAAGATTGTGAAGGTTTGGAGGCTACCTCAAAGTCTACCACAAGTGAGTGAGCTATTCCTTCGTGGGATAGGCTCCGGAGAATAGGGTGAGCCTTCGTGGCGCGGGGAATCCTTCGTGGGACCTCCACTCCTCCAAACGTGACGTACCTTGTTGCAAAGCAAGGGAACACGGGAATACATCCTCGTCTCCGCGTGCTATCGGTTATCTCTAACCGAACTCCTTACTTGTGATTTAACTGCCTGTGAGAGCCTTCGTGCTCGAGTTAGTTGTATCCTCATATAGGTTGCTTCACCTAGTTTGCATTAGGCTCATCTTTATATTCCGCAAAGCCTAATATTGCAAAGAAAGAATTAAAATTTGTAGAAACCTATTCACCCCCTCTAGGTTTACCATCTCTATACTTTCAATTGGTATCAGAGCCTGGACTCTTATTAAGGGCTTCACCGCCTTAAGAGTGAGATGGATAAACTCTTCGAGGGTCTAGATGAAGACTCTAACCTTTCGGTTAAAGAGATGAAATCTAGATTCTTGGCATATGAGGCCGAGAAGAAGAAAAAGGAGGATGAGCTACAAAACCAAATGGCAGAAATGACTGCCATGCTTAAGAACCTAACTGCGGGTGGAACTTCTAGTGGGGCTTCGGTCTCTAAGGAGTCCTACCATGATGTTAACTATAACTATCCTAGAAACACTTCACCCATGCCTCATATAAACCATAGTGGGACCGTTCCCCATTACGATGGAACTCACTTTCCACATTGGAAATCTGCTATGGAATCTCATATTCGCAGCTGCAGTGTGGAGCTATGGGAGCTCATTGTTCATGGACATCGGGAGCCACAAGATCCTACTCGGTTGACCTCCACCGAGTTCTACAACCGTCAACTCAATGCATCCGCACGTGACAAGATTAGAAGTGGCATCAACCGCAAGCTTCTTGATCAAGTCGATGACATTGTCTCCGCTAAAGAGTTGTGGGATCGGATCGTAGTACTACAAGAGGGAACCGATTTGATCCAATCAGCTCTCTATGAGACCGCAAAGCAAGAGGCCTACCAATTCATGATTCGAGATGGAGAATCCATATTTGATGCCTATGCTAGGCTTGGTGCTCTGAAAGTAAGGGTCAAGGGACTTGGTGTTGAGAAGTACAATGACGGATTTGAGATGAACGAAGCCTTCATAAAATCCAAGGTCATTGCTATGATTGCCGTCAAACAAGAAGACACCAACCTTGGACTCAACTTGCAAATCATGACCAAGAGTGCCGATCTCAACTCCGATGATCTAGTCTCCTATGTGGCCGCCAATGAAAGCATGGCCAAAGCCGGAAAGAGGCTCAAGGCAATGAACCGTGTTGATGAAGCCTCACACAACCATGAAGCGTCACACAACCTTGCTCTCAAAGCTAGAGCCGACCATGAAAGCAAAGAAGACTATGAGATTGAAGAAGATGAAGAGATGACTTCAACTAGTGACATTGCTACCGACTTTGCCTTCTTTGCCAAGAAGTACAAGGCAAAGTTCCCAATGCTCCTCAATGACAAGAAGAAGAAGAGAACTTGCTACAATTGTGATGAAGATAACCACTTTGCAAATGAGTGCCCTTATGAGAAAAGGGTAGACAAGCCAAAGTTCATCAAAGGGGTCAAGCCAAGATTGAAGCCAAACCCAATCAACGATCGGTACAAGAAGAACAAGGGAAGAGCTTTTGTTGGGGCCGAGTACTTGTCCGATGAAGAAGAGGAAGATGAGGAGAAGGAGGCCGGAGTGGCCGGTTTAGCATACTCTAAGCCCGGGTCACTCTTCACATATGACTACTCCAAAGATTACTCCACGGAGAATGATGTTGGCTCTTCCTTCATGGCAAGAACAACTCAAGATGATGACTCCGATGACTCTCCCTCCTCTCCAATCATTGGCTCTTGTCTTATGGCAAGGGAAACCAAGGTAATGGAACCTCCACCTTCCCTATCTAGTGTTCTTGATGATGAAAACGAAGATCAAGAAGAATTAACTATGCTTAAGGAACTCTATGATGTTAGATGCACCCTTCGTGGTGAAGCTCTTGTCAAGTTTGATTTCTTGATGGACTCACTCAAAGAAAAGGATGAGTCCATTGAGGAATTAGAATATCAATTGAATGAGAAGGAACGGAGATTCAATCTCCTAAGACAAGAGCTAAAAACCGAAAGGTGCATATCTCAAGGCCTTAAGCAACAAATTGAAACTTATGAACTTGATAAAGTTAAGGACCTAGAAACTATTGATAGGGCTCAATTATTGACCCAAGAGCTCAATGCTTCAAAGGAGGAACTTGAAGTTGCTCATGCTTCTCTCACTAGGGATCTTGACCACCTTGAAAGAGCTAACAAGCTTGTCAAGGATGAGCTCAAGAAACTTGGAGAGAATCATGATCTACTTCAAGAATCCTACAAAAAGGCTCTTGGATCAATGAAGGATCCCATTGATGTTGAAAAGCTTGCTTGTTCCTCCATTTCCTTTACTAGTGAGCATGCTAAACTTGTTGAGGAACATGTTCGTTTACAAGAGGAACTTTCTTTGCATGTTGAGACCAATGCATATCTTGAGTCCTTGGTGACCAAATATGGTCTTGACTATCATCCTAATGAATCTTCTTGTGAGCAAGCATCTATTCTTGAGGAAAATGTTAGGCTAACAAAGGAACTTGCAAAGTTCACCACCGCCAAGAACAAGATGGGATTGGATGACCTCTTGAGTAAGCAAAGGTCAAACAATCAAAAGTATGGACTTGGATATACTCCCAAGTCTCACAAGAAGAACAACTACAAGAAGGAGAAACCCGCTCAAGATAAGAACAAGAAGGTCACTAACAATGGCAAAGCCTCAAAGGGCAAAGCCACTAGTGGTGACCGCACGGGGCCAAACGATCACTATGCATTATTTGTTGATTATTATGGTGATGTCTATGCTAACTATGTTGGCCCTCCTAATGGCTATGCTTATAGAGAGTACTCAATTTGGGTACCAAAAGATATTGTTGCCATTGCAAAGGAACCCATTAATCGATGGGTTCCTAAATCCTCTACTTGATTTTGTAGGGGTATTCCTCCGGTGGTCCAAAATGGGTGTTTGATAGTGGATGCACCAATCATATGACCGGAGGAAAAGGTGTGCTTGATCAATTCATTGAAGATATCCACAAGAAGTCAAGCATTACCTTTGGTGACAACTCAAAGGGAAAGGTACTTGGGTATGGCAAGGTAGCAATCTCTAAGGACTTGTGCCTTGAGACGGTTATGCTTGTTGAACACCTTGGCTATAACTTACTTTCTATATATCATCTTGCCGATGCCGGGTACAATTCATATTTCACTAAATATTATGTGCAAGTCTTTAGGAGTGACAATCTCAAATTGGTCCTTGTTGGATTTGTGGAGAACAACCTTTATGTGGTTGACCTCTCGAAAGAGAGCCCCTCCTTCTCCACATGTCTAATGGCGGCCAAGCATGACGAAGGATGGTTGTGGCATCGCCGCCTTGGTCATGTTAACATGAGGAATCTTAAACAACTCCTAAAGGGTGAGCATATTGTGGGACTAACCGGTGTTTCTTTTGAGAAAGATCGTGTTTGTAGTGCATGTGTAGCCGGAAAGCAACTCAAGAAGAAGCATCCCATCAAGAGTATTGTTACCACATCTAGGCCTTTGGAGCTCCTTCATTTGGACCTCTTTGGGCCATCACACTATGATACTCTTGGTGGAAGCAAGTATGGACTTGTCATTGTTGATGATTACTCAAGATACTCTTGGGTCTTTCTCCTTAAGTCTAAGGACGAGACCCATAGAGAGTTCATCACCTTCGCCAAGAAAGCTCAACGTATGTATGAATCCGAGATCAAGGCAATTAGGACCGACAATGGCACCGAGTTCAAGAACTACACTATGCAAGAGTTTGTGGATGATGAGGGCATCAAGCATGAGTTTTCGGCGCCATACACCCCTCAACAAAACGGTGTTGTTGAAAGGAAGAACCGGACTATCATTGAGATGGCAAGAACCATGTTGAGTGAATTCAACTCACCCCACAACTTTTGGGGAGAAGCCATCTCTACGGCCGTCCACTACTCCAACCGGCTCTTCCTCCGTCCCCTCCACAACAAAACCCCATACGAGCTCCTTACCGGTAACAAGCCTAATGTCATGTATATTCGTGTCTTTGGATGCAAATGCCTTGTTAAGAACAACAAAGGAAAGCTCGGTAAATTTGAAACTAGAACCATAGAGGGTATATTTGTTGGATATGCGGAGAACTCTCACGCCTATAGATACTACAACCGGTCCTCCGGGACTATTGAAGTATCTTGTGACGTGGTGTTCTTGGAGGATAATGGCTCCCAAGTGGAGCAAGTTGTTCCATGTGTTGCAGGTAATGATGTTGATCCATCTAGTGCCATCAAGCATATGGGCATTGGACACATCCGGCCCATGGAGGTTCATAATGATGATCAAGATGATGGAGTAGATGTCTCAAGCACGCCACAAGTAGAGCCTAGCTCAACTCAAGCCGAACCATCAAGTGCAACTCAAGAACCACCCTCCACTCAAGATGAGTCTCAATCCGAAGAACAAGAAGAAGATCCTCATTCCATGGAGCAAGATCATGATGACGATCAAGAAACATCCTCAACTCATGATCAAGCTCAAGTGGTCCCTCATGATCAAGTACTAGCAAGAGATGAATTCATTGATCATGAAGGAACCATTCGGAAGATCAAGGCCGCTACAAGGGCAAGTGACATGAAAGTGGATCAAGTCCTTGGTAGCATCTCAAGAGGAGTGGTAACTCGTAGACACCATGCATTACTTATCACTTATTGTCAACATCATGCTTTTGTGTCTAGTTTTGAACCACTTAAGGTACATGAAGCCTTGGTCGATCCGGATTGGGTAATTGCCATGCAAGAAGAATTGGAGTGTTTCACTCGTAATGAAGTATGGTCTCTAGTTGAGAGACCCAAGGATCATCGCATCAATGTCATTGGGACCAAATGGGTATTCAAGAACAAGCAAGATGAGAATGGCATTGTTATACGAAACAAAGCAAGGTTAGTGGCGCAAGGGTTTGCCCAAATAGAAGGTATGGATTTTGAGGATACCTTTGCGCCGGTAGCCCGTCTTGAAGCTATTCGTCTTTTGCTTGCATTTGCATCTTTCCACAATTTCAAATTATATCAAATGGATGTGAAAAGTGCATTTTTGAATGGTCCCCTAAAAGAAACCGCATATGTGGCTCAACCCCCGGGTTTCGAGGACCCACGCCGACCCAACCACGTGTATTTACTCCATAAGGCACTCTATGGTCTCAAGCAAGCTCCACGTGCTTGGTATGAGTTCCTTAGGGATTTCTTACTACATGATGGGTTTTGCATGGGTACGGTCGATTCCACCCTTTTCACCAAGCGGGTTAAAGGGGGTGGCCTCTTTATATGTCAAATATATGTTGATGATATTATTTTTGGTGGAACTAACCCCAATCATAACAAAGCTTTTGAGCTATTGATGACTAGGAAATTTGAGATGTCCATGATGGGAGAGTTGAAGTTCTTTCTAGGCTTCCAAGTGAGGCAACTTGCAAAAGGCACCTTCATCTCTCAAGAAAAGTATGTGAAGGACATGCTCAAGAAATTCAACATGACCAATGCAAGTCCAATGAAGACACCCATGCCCGTAAAGGGGCAACTTGGTTCATGTGACGGTGAGAAGGATGTGGACATAAAGGTATACCGCTCCATGATAGGATCCTTGCTCTACCTTTGTGCCTCTAGGCCGGATATCATGCTAAGTGTAGGGATGTGTGCTCGTTTTCAATCCGCTCCCAAGGAGAGCCATTTAGTGGCGGTCAAACGGATACTAAGATACCTTGTTCTCACTCCTACTCTCGGGCTATGGTATCCAAAGGGGTCAACCTTTGAACTCATTGGCTATTCGGATTCCGATTGGGCCGGTGATAAGGTTGATCGGAAGTCTACCTCCGGGGCTTGCCAATTTATTGGCCGGTCATTGGTGAGTTGGTCATCCAAGAAACAAAACTCCACCGCCCTATCCACCGCCGAAGCCGAATACATATCCGCGGCATCTTGTTGCACTCAATTGTTATGGATGAAGCAAACCTTGAAAGACTATGGTGTGTCTCTTGGTACGGTGCCTCTTCTTTGTGACAATGAAAGTGCAATAAAGATCGCCAACAACCCGGTTCAACATTGTCGCACCAAACATATTGACATTCGCCATCACTTCCTACGTGATCATGTTGCCAATAAGGATATTGATCTCACTCATGTGGGAACAACCTACCAATTGGCGGATATTTTCACTAAGCCTTTGGATGAAGCCCGCTTTGTTAACTTGAGAGGAGAACTTGGTATTCTTGATCCTAAAAACTTGGATTGATTAACTTCTTGCACTATATTCTTGCATTTATCTTGCTATCTAGCTTAGAGGCATAGCACATATGGGGATAGTCATCTTACCATGTCTTGGTATGATGCATACCTATGTGTGCAACATAAATAGACCCAATGTCATTATATGGACCCAAGCATGTCTCTTCGCGGTCACATGACATTTGCGCTTTCACATAGGGGGAGTAATCCCCCGCCCCTCATTGAGCCTTCATTACAAATTGATTTGACTATATAAGGCCCAATGATCTTATTGCAAGCATCATTTCCAAAATAACTTATGATTCTTGATATACACTTCGAATCATGCCCATTGTTGCTATTCACATCTTGTTTGGATTTTCTCTCCAATGGGTATGCCTAGAGAACTTTGTGTTTCCAACCCCATGTCTATGCTCATCTCATCATCATCTATCTATCTATATGTACATGTCATCATTTGAGCACTCACACACATTTACACAAAGCATAGGGGCAAAAACGAGGCAAAATTAGACAATTCTGGGCTGGCCGGTCCCTGGCCCGGTTGGACCGGGTCCCTGACCGGATGGTCCGGTTGACCGGGCGGCAACCGGGGTCTGGGCCGGGTCAGCCGGTCACCAGCCCGGTCTGACCGGATATCTGACCGGTCGCGCAGCCCATATATTGGGAAGAGATACCCCTTGGGGTCATCTTCCCCATTGTTCCCCAATCCCCAACCTCCATGGCCGGCGCCCTCAACACCTCCACCAAGATCTAGGCACTTCCCACCACAAGAACTTCCCCAAACTCCACCACACCATAGATCGGGGCCCTTGGAACATCTCCACCGAAGGATTTGGTCCCTCTCCAACTAGCTTGGGAATTTTTGGAGTTCTTGGTTTTCAAGCCCTACCTTGTGTTCTTCTTGTTCCCTTGATCAAGGAGGACAATGTCTTCGGGTAATGTACTCTCCTTTCCTCCCTAAGTTCTAGTCCTCCTCACACATTGCAAGTTCTTGCCAAAATTTGAGGAAATCTTAGGGTTAGGTTTAGGGTTTGCAAGTCCTCATGCCTTTAGAGTGTCTCTCAACACAAAGCACATCTCCACTCTATTGCTATAGCATGTACTCAAGTTTTTCGAGTTTTTGCATGAATTTGTGGTAGAAATCTGGGCACAACTCACAAATCGACAAATCCGGTTTCCAGCCCGGTCGACCGGCCGCTCAACCGGCCGGCCCGGCGTGTGGCCCGGTCAACCGGTCGCAAACCGGATCGTCCGGTCTGCTGCCCGGTTGACCGGCCTGTGCGCCGGGTTGCCCAGTTTTCGCACAAACTCATCACTACACTTGACTATATGCTATGCTTTTCGGATTCTCTCTTATTGATGACATGTACACTTACCCCACTGCTATCCTTGCTATATTTTTCTCATTCACAGGAAGTTGGAGTGGTGAGCCATCACGTGGCCATGTTTCCAAGCGAGGAAGGACTGCTGATCCTCCCCGCCGTTCTAGTAGCCGTGCACCCCCTCAAGCTCAGCAAGGTACTGACACTGGCAGCTCAGCTCGGGGGAAGAACCAAGTCTGTTGCTACCAAGCACAAGGATAAGAATGTTGTCCAAGAGGATGATGAGGTAGTACCAACCATCAATGTTGGGGCTGCAAACCGTCTTGAGTGGCAGGAATGGAGGACATTGAATCCGTATCGCTTTGAGAAGCCAACTTACACTCGTTCGGACAGGGCCTTCTGGACCAACACACAAGCAGTCCTCTGGGAGGGTTTCTATGATTCTCATGAGTTTATGAAGCATGGTAATATTGTATCACCCAAGGCCATCAATCCTGAAGAGCTTGCCTTGCATGAAGCCACAAAGTACCGTTTTGTGGTTCAAACCTTGAAGAATCTGGGATTGTATGACCTTGTGTGCCTCAAGCCTGATGATACCCAAGATGATCCTACCTTTTGTCCCCTCCTTGTCCGTCAGTTTCACTGCACCGTCTTCTTCCATGATGATGAAGACCGCACCCTCACTTGGATGACCGGCAAGACAAAGTACTCATGCTCCTACTCTCAGTTCCGTGCAGCCATGGGTTGTGGTGATGACAGTGATCCAGGGTACAAGATTCATTCACGGTCCAGGCTTACTAGGGGTGACATCTCTTTCTGCTATCCTGCGAACCCTACGCCTGGACCTCCCACTATCTCTGGGATGTACTACTCCTATTTGGTACTTGCCAAGCTGTTCCGGGAGAACCTCATTAGCAAGTCTGGAGACCACAGTGAAGTCCGGAACTATCACCTCAACTTGATGTACTATTGTCATCCTGACAGGGTGAGGAAGATTGATGGCTGTGATCTTATCTACTGTGAACTGAAGAGGGCAATTATGGACCGCATGACTCCCAACTACGCCCAATATGTTCAGCGGCTCATCAACTACATTGTTCCCGCTCCTCGGAACGTTGTTGGTGAGAAAGTCATCATGGATCCTTTCAGGTTCCCCATTCAGGAGGCCACTCGTCCAGACGTTCCCTCCATGATGCCCACCACTGAGCGCCGTCCAAGGCACACCATGATCATGATGCTAGCTCCAGTCACTCTCGGCGCTCCCAGCATGGGGCCGCTCGTTTCTTCACATGCATGTTCCAAATGTGCAAGAACACCAATGATGTTGCACATCAGACCCATACTATGACCCAGGAGACACGGAGGCGCCAGAATGAATTCATGGCCTCAAGGAACCACCCTGTTCCTTCTCCTGGACCTGAGATGGAGCCTGTGATAGCACCACAGTGGGAGATGCCTCCTCTTACCGATGAGATGCTCCAGAACTTCGACTTCTCTGTCTACGCTCATGGTGCTCTCCCTAGGCCTGCTCGTGCTCCTCCTGCTCACTATGCTGATGATGATGAGGGTGATGGTGATGCGGGTAATGATGATGCCGGTGATGATGATGCCGGTGATGATGATGCACGCGAGAGCTCCTCCTCGCTTGGGTTTGGTCACTACTGATGGGTGCGATAGCATCTCTCCTCTTTTCTTCGCCTTTTTGGTGTTCCGATGCCAAAGGGGGAGAAGAGAGTAGAGTCTAGACCACGGGGTTCTTTGATTGCCACAAGCCATGGGAGTTGCTTTATTTGGATTTTATATGGCTTGTGCTAGTTTACTTTGAGTTTTCCAAGAACCATTTGCTATTCGTGTATGGATATGTATGGATGACTATTATGTGTGCTACTCCATGTTAGGATGATTATGCTATGCTTATATATCTTGATATATCTCCATACCATGCTTGTTTCCTAAAGATATTGGGGGAGCTTCTCATGTTTCACAAATGGTGCACTTTGCATTCAAACGCAAATTCTCCAAGTGCACACATTATGGGGGAGCTTTCGTAATATCTTATATGGAATCAAGGTTTAGAGCTTATCATAATATCTATTTGTGACTCTAGCTCGGTTTGTCATCGTATACCAAAAAGGGGGAGATTGTAAGGGTATTTCACCCTTATCCATTATTTTGGTAACGATGACACCGTGCTAAAGTATTTGGCCTAATATGTTTATAAGTACAATCTCAGGTATTAGGCAATGAGGCGTAAATGGTGTATCAAAGGAACAAGAAGGCTAAAGGTGACCCCCCATTTCAACAACAATCAAAAAGGGGTTACAGGAGAAATCCGGTCACCTGCCCGGTCCAACCGGGCCAGCAACCGGCCAGTCCGGCGTGGTGGCCGGTCAACCGGGCGGCAACCGGGCTCCAAAGGAGGAGCCAGCAGATCCGGTTTGCGCCCGGTCAACCGGGCTCTCGACCGGCGTGTCCGGTGCTCCGTCCGGTCCACCGGGCGGCAACCGGGCGCCAACCGGCCGCCAACCGGAGTGCTCCAGGACCAGCAAAGGAGTCCGGTCACTGCCGGTCGGACCGGCCTCTCTCGGGTCCGGTCGTGGCCCGGTCGACCGGGTTTGTCGAGGAAAAGCTGAGGAGGCGGCAAGTGGCAAACGGCCATATTTCGAAGAACACTATAAATAGCCCTTCTCCTACCTCTAGACAGTTAGGCACTACACTACAAGCTGTTCTTGAGCTCTCTCTCTCATACTCCATTGCTAGAAACACCAAAAGCCTCAGATCTCCCTCCTCCTCCACCCAAACTCAAATCCCTCCGGGGAATCATTAGAGGAGGACCCGATCTACCGTTCTACCAAGCCAAATCTCATTCCCCCTTGTATTCATTGAGAAGCTTGCTTCCTAGGGTTCCTTGGAAACCCTAGGTAGGCAAGAGGAGTCCGGAAGCATCCGGGCTGTGGATTTGCTCCGGGCAAGATTGTGAAGGTTTGGAGGCTACCTCAAAGTCTACCACAAGTGAGTGAGCTATTCCTTCGTGGGATAGGCTCCGGAGAATAGGGTGAGCCTTCGTGGCGCGGGGAATCCTTCGTGGGACCTCCACTCCTCCAAACGTGACGTACCTTGTTGCAAAGCAAGGGAACACGGGAATACATCCTCGTCTCCGCGTGCTATCGGTTATCTCTAACCGAACTCCTTACTTGTGATTTAACTGCCTGTGAGAGCCTTCGTGCTCGAGTTAGTTGTATCCTCATATAGGTTGCTTCACCTAGTTTGCATTAGGCTCATCTTTATATTCCGCAAAGCCTAATATTGCAAAGAAAGAATTAAAATTTGTAGAAACCTATTCACCCCCTCTAGGTTTACCATCTCTATACTTTCAATTGTGCATAAGTACATATTCAATACCACAATAGTTTTTAAGCTATTTGTCCCATGAGCTATATATTGCAAAGGTGAATGATGGAATTTTAAAGGTAGCACTCAAGCAATTTACTTTGGAATGGCGGATAAATACCATGTAGTAGGTAGGTATGGTGGACACAAATGGCATAGTGGTTGGCTCAAGTATTTTGGATGCATGAGAAGTATTCCCTCTCGATACAAGGTTTAGGCTAGCAAGGTTATTTGAAACAAACACAAGGATGAACGGTACAGCAAAACTCACATAAAAGACATATTGTAAATATTATAATACTCTACACCGTCTTCCTTGTTGTTCAAACTCAATACTAGAAATTATCTAGACTCTAGAGAAACCAAATATGCAAACCAAATTAGCAAGCTCTAAGTGTTTCTTCATTAATGGGTGCAAAGTATATGATGCAAGAGCTTAAACATGAGCACAACAATTGCCAAGTATCAAATTATCCAAGACATTTTAGAATTACTACATGTAGTATTTTCCAATTCCAACCATATAACAATTTAACGAAGAAGAAACTTCGCCATGAACACTAAAAGATAAAGCGAAGAACACATGTGTTCATATGAACCAGCGGAGCGTGTCTCTCTCCCACACAAGCATTTATTCAAACAAAAACAAAAACAAAAACAAACAGACGCTCCAAGTAAAGTACATAAGATGTGGCCGAATAAAAATATAGTTTCAAGAGAAGGAACCTGATAATTTCGATGAAGAAGGGGATGCCTTGGGCATCCCCAAGCTTAGACGCTTGAGTCTTCTTAGAATATGCAGGGGTGAACCAGGGCATCCCCAAGCTTAGAGCTTTCACTCTCCTTGATCATATTGCATCATACTCCTCTCTTGATCCTTGAAAACTTCCTCCACACCAAACTCGAAACAACTCATTAGAGGGTTAGTGCATAATAAAAATTAACATGTTCAGAGGTGACACAATCATTCTTAACACTTCTGGACATTGCATAAAGCTACTGGACATTAATGGATCAAAGAAATTCATCCAACATAGCAAAAGAGGCAATGCGAAATAAAAGGCAGAATCTGTCAAAATAGAACAGTCCGTAAAGATGGATTTTATTAGGCCACCAGACTTGCTCAAATGAAAATGCTCAAATTGAATGAAAGTTGCGTACATATCTGAGGATCATGCACGTAAATTGGCTTAATTTTCTGAGCTACCTACAGGGAGGTAGACCCAGATTCGTGACAGCAAAGAAATCTGGAACTGCGCAGTAATCCAAATCTAGTACTTACTTTACTATCAAAGACTTTACTTGGCACAACAAAACACAAAACTAAGATAAGGAGAGGTTGCTACAGTAGTAAACAACTTCCAAGATACAAATATAAAACAAAGTACTGTAGCAAAATAACACATGGGTTATCTCCCAAGAAGTTCTTTCTTTATAGCCATTAAGATGGGCTCAGCAGTTTTAATGATGCACTCGCAAGAAATAGTATTTGAAGCAAAAGAGAGCATCAAGAGGCAAATTCAAAACACATTTAAGCCTAACATGCTTCCTATGCATA
The DNA here is from genome assembly GCA_030979885.1 of Lolium multiflorum. Taxonomy (NCBI): domain Eukaryota; kingdom Viridiplantae; phylum Streptophyta; class Magnoliopsida; order Poales; family Poaceae; genus Lolium; species Lolium multiflorum. The sequence continues at coordinate 432,890,261 of CM061750.1, forward strand.
GGAATCTTGTAAATAAACAAGTTCATGAAGAACAAAGTAACAAGCATAGGAAGATAAAACAAGTGTAGCTTCAAAAATTTCAGCACATAGAGAGGTGTTTTAGTAACATGAAAATTTCTACAACCATATTTTCCTCTCTCATAATAACTTTCAGTAGCAACATGAGCAAACTCAACAATATAACTATCACATAAAGCATTCTTATCATGAGTCTCATGCATAAAATTATTACTCTCCACATAGGCATAATCAATTTTATTAGTTGTAGTGGGAGCAAATTCAACAAAGTAGCTATCATTATTATTCTCATCAAGTGTAAGAGGCATAGTATAATCACAACAAAATTTACTCTCCATAGTAGGTGGCACCAAAAGACCACTATCATTATAATCATCATAAATAGGAGGCAAAGTATCATCAAAGAAAATTTTCTCCTCAATGCTTGGGGGACTAAAAAGATCATGAAAACCAGCTTCCCCAAGCTTAGAACTTTCTATATCATTATCAACAATGGTGTTCAAAGCGTTCATACTAATATTACTACCAGCATGCAAATAAGATTTCATAGGTTTTTTAATTTTCGCATCAAACAATCCATGTTTTAAATCAGGAAATAGAATAAGAAGCTCATTGTTGTCCATTATGCCAAACTAGTGTAAACAAGAAACAAAAAGATGCAATTGCAGGATCTAAAGGAAATAGCTTCGAGCACAAACACAATGGTGCCAGAAAAGTACTGTTACCTGGAACCGGAGTATGAGTGCCTTTTACCTTTCCTCCCCGGCAACGGCGCCAAAATAGCTTGATGTCTACGGGAGCTTCTATTCTTGTAGACAGTGTTGGGCCTCCAAGAGCAGAGGTTTGTAGAACAGCAGCAAGTTTCCCTTAAGTGGATCACCCAAGGTTTATCGATCTCAGGGAGGAAGAGGTCAAAGATATCCCTCTCAAGCAACCCTGCAACCACAAAGCAAGAAGTCTCTTGTGTCCCCAACACACCTAATAGGTGCACTAGTTCGCGAAGAGATAGTGAAATACAGGTGGTATAAATAAGTGTGAGCAGTGGCAACGGCACCGAAAAGTGCTTTGCCCGGGACGGTAAACAAGCGGTAACGACGATAACGCAAGAAACAAGAAACAAGCAGCGATAGCATATTTAGGAACAAGGCCTAGGGATTAGACTTTCACTAGTGGACACTCTCAACATTGATCACATAACAGAATAGATAAATGCATACTCTACACTCTTGTTGGATGATGAACACATTGCGTAGGATTACACGAACCCTCAATGCCGGAGTTAACAAGCTCCACAATTCAATGTTCATATTTAAATAACCTTAGAGTGCAAGAAAGATCAATATGACTAAACCAAGTACTAACATAGCATGCACACTGTCACCTTCACGCCACGTAGGAGGAATAGATCATATCAATACAATCATAGCAATAGTTAACTTCACAATCTACAAGAGATCATGATCATAGCATACGCCAAGTACTAACACGGATGCACACACTGTCACCATTACACCGTGCAGGAGGAATAAACTACTTTAATAACATCACTAGAGTAGCACATAGATAAATTGTGATACAAAACACATTGCAATCATAAAGAGATATAAATAAGCACTTCACTACGCCATTCATAACAGTGAGTAAGTATTCTGTGAAATATAGCCTAAGAGACCCACACGGTGCACACACTGTCACCTTTACACACGTGGGACAAGGAGTCTCCGGAGATCACATAAGTAAAACTCACTTGACTAGCATAATGACATCTAGATTACAAGCATCATCATATGAATCTCAATCATGTAAGGCAGCTCATGAGATTATTGTATTGAAGCACATAGGAGAGAGATGAACCACATAGCTACCGGTACAGCCCCGAGCCTCGATGGAGAACTACTCCCTCCTCATGGGAGCAGCAGCGGTGATGAAGATGGCGGTGGAGATGGCAGCGGTGTCGATGGAGAAGCCTTCGGGGCACTTCCCCGCTCCGGCGGCCGGGACAGACTCTTGTCCCCGGATCTTGGCTTCGCGATGGCGGCGGCTCGGAAGGTTTTCCGTATCGTGGTTTTTCGCATCGGGGTTTTCGCGACGGAGGCTTTATATAGGCGAAGAGGCGGCGCGGGGAGGGTCGAAGGGTGGCCACACCATATGGCGCGCGCGGGGCCTGGCGCCGGCCTATGGTCGGGGGCCCAGTGCCCCCCGGTCCTTCCGGTGTTCTGGATGCTTCCGGTGAAAATAGGAACCTGGGTCTTGATTTCGTCCGATTCGAGAATATTTCGTTACTAGGATTTCTGAAACCAAAAACAGAAAACAAGCGGCACTTCGGCATCTTGTTAATAGGTTAGTTCCAGAAAATGCACGAATATGACATAAAGTGTGCATAAAACATGTAGGTATCATCAATAATATGGCATAGAACATAAGAAATTATCGATACGTCGGAGACGTATCAACCTCCACCGCCACCACCACCGGATCGGTACGTGCGACATACCTCGATCTGTTTAGCGATGGATGCTTTACCGTTTGCGCTGCTGCTACTCATGTTGATTAATGCATCTAGTATGTTCGAGTTTCACATGTTAGTAGTTGCTGTCATTATGTTTATATTCTGGAATTAATCATGGAAATTGTGCCTAATTATCCAACAATCCAAAAACCTAATTGTAGGCAATTTCCTGAGTTAACAATGGCTGGTTTTGCTGATGCACTGAGGCCGGATAAGTTTACCGGTGTGCACTTTAAGAGGTGGCAAGTTAAGGCCACGCTCTGGCTTACTCATCTGAAAGTGTTCGAAGTTAGTGATGGTTTACCTGAAGGAACTATATCTGACCAAGATCAGAACAAGTTCAAGGAAAACAATACTCTCTTCGTCGGATGCGTTCTGAGTATTCTTGCTGATCGTCTGTGTGATGTGTACATGCACATAACAGATGGTAAAGAGCTCTGGGATGCACTGAATGCTAAATTCGGTGCAACCGATGCAGGCAGTGAACTGTACATCATGGAGAGCTTCCATGACATCAGGATGGTAAACAACCGTTCTGTAGTCGAACAAGCTCATGAGATACAGTGCATTGCGAAAGAGCTTGAACTCCTTAAGTGTGCCTTACCTGACAAGTTTGTGGCTGGATGCATCATCGCTAAGTTGCCCCCTTCATGGAGGAACTTTGCCACAACTCTCAAACACAAGAGACATGAGATATCAGTTGAAAATCTGATAGCGTCTCTTGATGTTGAGGAGAAAGCTCGGGCTAAGGATAATACTGAGAAAGGAGAGGGTCAGTCTAGCGCCAACATGGTGCAGAAGAAACCCTACAGCAAGAACAAAGGGAATAACAAGCCCTCCTTCAATAAGCCTATGAAGACTACAACCTTCAAGAAGAAGAAGATGATAAACAAAGCAGATCTGAGCTGCTTTACCTGTGGAGAGGCTGGCCACTTTTCTAAGGACTGTCCAGAGAGGGCAGACCGCAAGAAAAAGGGGAGGCAAGTCAACACGGTGACCGCTAGCAATGCTGATGGGTACGGTAATCTCTTTACTGTTCTTTCGGTATTTCAATCTCCATGTTGGTGGATTGATACAGGTGCTAATGTTCATGTGTGTGCTGACATATCCATGTTCACTTCTTACCAGGTCGCCCGGGATTCTTCCGTCTTGATGGGGAATGGGTCACATGCTTCTGTTCGTGGTGTTGGCACGGTAGATCTGAAGTTCACTTCGGGGAAGATCGTGCAGCTGAGGAACGTGCACATGTCCCTACTATGAACAAGAATCTCGTTAGCGGCTCCCTTCTATGCAGAGATGGGTTTAAGGTTGTTTTAGAGTCAAATAAAGTAGTTGTTTCCAAGTTTGGACAATTTATTGGTAAAGGCTATGAGTGCGGAGGCTTGTTCCGCTTTTCGCTTTCTGATTTCAGTAATAAGTCTGTGAACCATATTTGTGGCAATGTTAGTGATGATACCAGTGTTTGGCATTCTCGTTTATGTCACATTAATTTTGGTTTAATGTCTCGGCTATCCAGTTTAAGTTTAATTCCGAATTTCACCATTGCCAAAGGTTCTAAGTGCCATAGTTGTGTGCAATCAAAGCAACCTCGGAAGCCTCACAAGGCGGCCGAGGAGAGAAACTTGGCACCTCTAGAACTCATACATTCTGATCTATGCGAGATGAATGGTGTGTTGACAAAAGGTGGAAAGAGATATTTCATGACATTGATTGATGATGCGACTAGATTTTGCTATGTTTATTTGTTGCGAACTAAAGATGAAGCTTTAGACTACTTTAAAATTTATAAGGCCAAAGTTGAAAATCAACTAGAGAGAAAGATCAAGCGTCTTAGGTCGGATCGTGGTGGCGAATATTTTCCTAAAATCTTTGATGAATTCTGTGAGGAACATGGCATTATTCATGAGAGGACGCCTCCCTATTCACCCCAATCAAACGGGGTTGCCGAGAGGAAAAACCGCACGCTGACTGACTTGGTGAATTCCATGTTAGCCACTGCTGGTTTATCAAAGGCATGGTGGGGGAGGCTTTGTTGACTTCATGTCATGTCCTGAATAGAGTTCCTAACAAGAATAAAGATAAAACCCCTTACGAGGAGTGGGCTGGGAGAAAACCATCACTTTCGTATTTGCGCACATGGGGATGTTTGGCGAAAGTCAATATTCCAATTACTAAGAAGCGCAAACTTGGACCAAAGACAGTGGATTGCATCTTTCTAGGTTATGCTCCTCGGAGTGTAGGATATAGATTTTTAGTAGTTCAATCCGAGGTACCTGATATGCATGTTGATACTATTATGGAATCTCGTGATGCAACATTTTTTGAGAATATGTTTCCTATGAAAGATATGCATAGCATTGATAGAATTTCTACTGAGATAATGTTGGAGATATGCCCAAGAGGCAATAATAAAATGGTTATTATAATATATCTTTGTGTTTATGATAATGTTTACATACCATGCTATAATTGTATTAACCGAAACATTGATACATGTGTGTTATGTGAACAACAAAGAGTCCCTAGTAAGCCTCTTGTATAACTAGCTTGTTGATTAATAGATGATCATGGTTTCGTGATCATGAACATTGGATGTTATTAATAACAAGATTATGTCATTATATGAATGATGTAATGGACACACCCAATTAAGCGTAGCATAAGATCACGTCATTAAGTTATTTGCTATAAGCTTTCGATACATAGTTACCTAGTCCTTTCGACCATGAGATCATGTAAATCACTTATACCGGAAAGGTACTTTGATTACATCAAACGCCACTGCGTAAATGAGTGGTTATAAAGGTGGGATTAAGTATCCGGAAAGTATGAGTTGAGGCATATGGATCAACAGTGGGATTTGTCCATCCCGATGACGGATAGATATACTCTGGGCCCTCTCGGTGGAATGTCGTCTAAATAGCTTGCAAGCATATGAATGGTTCATAAGAGACCACATACCACGGTACGAGTAAAGAGTACTTGTCATGAGACGAGGTTGAACGAGGTATAGAGATACCGATGATCAAACCTCGGACAAGTAAAATATCGCGTGACAAAGGGAATCGGTATCATATGTGAATGGTTCATTCGATCACTAAGTCATCGTTGAATATGTGGGAGCCATTATGGATCTCCAGATCCACTATTGGTTATTGGTCGGAGAGAGATCTCAACCATGTCTACATAGTTCGCGAACCGTAGGGTGACACACTTAAGGTTTGATGTTGTAATAGTAGAACTTGAATATGGAATGGAGTTCGAAGTATTGTTCGAAGTCTCGGATGGGATCCCGGACATCACGAGGAGTTCCGGAATGGTCCGGAGAATAAAATTCATATATAGGAAGTCATATTCCAAGTTTGGAAATGATCCGGTGCATTTATGGAAGGTTCTAGAAGGTTCTAGAAAAGTCCGGAAGAAATCACTTTGGAAGGCGGAGTCCCGAAGGGACTCCACCTCCCATGGCCGGCCAACCCTAGAGGGGTGGAGTCCCAGGTGGACTCCACCAAGGGTGGCCGGCCACCCCTCATGGAAGGGTGGGAGTCCCACTTGAGGTGGGAATCCCACCTTGGGTAGGTTTCCCTACACATGGAAGGTTTTGGGTTGGGGTCTTATTCGAAGACTTGTAGTCCAACACTTGGGGGTTCCACCTATATAATGAGGAGCAAGGGGAGGGGGCCGGCCACACCAAAGCCATTGTGGCCGCACCCCTCATAGTGGCCGGCCACCTCCCTCTCCCAAACCCTAGCCGCCCCCTCTCACCTCTCCCGCACAGCGCCTCCGCCGGAGATCTCCATCGCCACCGCCACCACGCCGTCGTGCTGCCGGATTCAAGGAGGAGCTACTACTTCCGCTGCCCGCTGGAACGGGGAGAAGGACGTCGTCTTCATCAACACCGAACGTGTGACCGAGTACGGAGGTGCTGCCCGATTGTGGCACCGTCAAGATCTTCTACGCGCTTTTGAAAGCGGCAAGTGATCGTCTACCGCAGCAACGAGAGCCTCCTCTTGTAGGCTTTGGAAATCTTCAAGGGTTAGTCTCGTTCATCCCCTCGTTGCTCCCATCTTCTAGATTGCATCTTGGCTTGGATTGCGTTCTCGCGGTAGGAATTTTTTTGTTTTCTATGCTACGAATCCCTACAGTGGTATCAGAGCCGTGTCTATGCATAGATGGTTGCACGAGTAGAACACAATTGTTTTGTGGGCATTGATGCTTTGTTGTCTTTAGTTCGAGTACTTTGCATCTTTGTGGCATGGTGGGATGAAGCGGCTCGGGCTAACTTTACATGACCGCGTTCATGAGACTTGCTCCACGTTTGACATGCAACTTGTATTGCATAAGTGGCTTTGCGGGTGTCTGTCTCTCCCACCATAGTGAAGATTCAATTTACTCTTTCTATTGACAACACTAGTATCACCGTTGTGGTTCATGTTCGTAGGTAGATTAGATCTCACTCGAAAACCCTAAACCACGTAAAATATGCAAACCAAATTAGAGACGTCTAACTTGTTTTTGCAGGGTTTGGTGATGTGATATGGCCATAATGTGATGATGAATATGTATGAGATGATCATTATTGTATTGTGGCAACCGGCAGGAGCCTTATGGTTGTCTTTAAATTTCATGTTGAGTAGTATTTCAAAGTAGTTGTAATAGTTGCTACATGAGGTGAACAACCATGAAGACGGCGCCATGAACCTTGACGCTACGACGATGATGGAGATCATGCCCGTTGATGATGGAGATCATGTCCGTGCTTTGGAGATGAAGATCGAAGGCACAAAGACTAAAGGGCCATATCATATCACATATGAATTGCATGTGATGTTAATCCTTTATGCATCTTATTTTGCTTAGAACACGACGGTAGCATTATAAGATGATCCCTCACATTAATATCAAGATAATAAAGTGTTCTCCCCTTGTATGCACCGTTGCAACAGTTCGTCGTTTCGAAGCATCTCGTGATGATCGGATGTGATAGATTCTACGTTCATAAACAACGGGTGTAAGCCATGTTTGCACACGCGGAATACTTGGGTTTGCTTGACGAGCCTAGCATGTACAGACATGGCCTCGGGACAACGGAAACCGAAAGGTTGAACACGAGTCATATGGATGATATGATCAACATGTTGATGTTCACCATTGAAGCTACATCATCTCACGTGATGATCGGTTTTGGTGTAGTGGATGTGGATCGTGTACCACTTAACAACTATGAGGGATGTTGTATTAAGTGGGAGTTCATTAGTAATTAGATTAAAACATGAACTAATTATCATAAACATAGTCTGAGTAGTATTTTGAATTAATTTTGTAGTATTGGCATCCGTTTTTCTACCATGCGCTAGTCTTGTTATTGAGATAGAAATACTGTTAAAATCTGAAAATAAACTTTACGGACTGGTACCGTATTGTTAAAGAATCAAGAAATGATTAAGTCATATTGCAAACTTTTAGTAAACCTCACATTGTTGATTCAAAGAACTATGGTTTCAATTAGTACCTAAAGTTATCTTGTCTCCGTGAAACTTGAAGTTCAAATCTGTTTGAAAAGTAAGGAGCTGAAAATTTAGTTTTCAGAAATAATCAAGGTATGAGATATATATGATATCTAAGACCTTATTGCAAGATGATAGAATATAATTTGGTGAGACTACATAAACTCATAAGTTTTATGGGAATGTACGAAGGTTGAAGACGCAAGGCGTCCCAATCCTCCAACTATTGGGGCACTAACAATATTCGCATATCCATGAAGTGATCGTCCTTAGTATGCACCGTTGCTAAGACTCGTCGTTTCGAAGCATCACGTGATGATCGGGTGTTATAGATTCTACGTGTGCATACAACGGGTGCAAGCCAGATTTGCACATGCGAATACTGAGGTTATACTTTACGAGCCTAGCATGTACATACATGACCTCGAAAAGTCTTCATGATTTGATAAAATTATGAGTGAAATTGTTCATCATATTAAAAGGTTACTAATAGTGAAATCCGGAACACTTGTCATATGATGATCAACTTCAAAGTAAGAACCTCAAGGTTATTGGTATTTGACCAACAAACCTAGAAGTTATTGATGTTGAAGTGTTTTTCTGAATAATGAGGAAAGCTAAAAGAGAAACTACAAAAGATTATTGGCAGAAAGAAAGAAAAGACTAGAAAGTCTAGCTCAGGTGTATATAAATGATATACATGTTATGGATGTATTCCTCGTTTGGTCACACAATGAAATTCTTGGGTATTTGTACCATATTGATTGGTATGAAGTGTCATACAAAACAACGCAATACAAGAATACAATGGCCTAAGTGACTGACAAGGAATATGATAGGAATGCACGTCTGGAACAAAAATAAAGTGTTATTATGTTCATCGTTGGCATTCTATCTAGCCCTTAGAATTTATAATAAAGAACTTAATAATTGTTATTTTGCTCTGGTCAAATTAAAACAATGAGTTGTTCATATTATGACATTACTCCATGTACGATGGATAAGTTATTATAAATCTTAATGGTGAAACACACACACACATAATACTGACGCTAAAATGCCATAAGGCAAATGATTTGAATTCCACTTATTTGTGGAACCGCCATTTAGGTCATTTTAGAGAAGAACGCATGAAGGAACTCCATGCAAATGGATTTTTGGAGTCATTCGATTTTTGAATCATTTGGCACTTGCAAATCTTTTCTAAAGAGAATGACTGAAATACCGTTCATAGGCCAAGAGTTGAACGGGCAACTAACTTAGTGGAAACATACATGATGATATATGTGGTTCACTGGGCATAGTTGTGTGCGGGAGATTCTTCTACTTCATGAAAACTTCCAACAATGAATTGAGTATATATATGTGGATATATTCGATAAGGAAGAAGTTTGAAACATTTGAATAGATTCAAATAAATTTCAGCATGAAGTGGAAATCATCGTAATAGAAAAGTCAAATATCTATGATTGGATCATGGGGGAAATATTTGAATTACGAGTTTTAGCGAACATCTAAGAGAGTTATGAAATTGTTCTACAAACTCACGTTTCTTGGAGTATCATAATGATGATGGAGTATCCGAGAGATGTATCCAAACCTTGTTGGATCAATGATGAGATAAAATATTGATGCCATTATATTTTTGTAGATTATGCTTTAGAGACTACCGCTTTTACACTGAATAGAGCATCATCATGATCCGTTGAAATGACACCATACGAGTTATGGCATGGGTATGAACCCTAATAGTCCTTTCTTAAATTTTGGAATGCATAGCATAAAGTAAATAAGTTTACAACCAAAATCGGATGAATGTCTTTGTTGGTTATCCCAGAATTGATTGGGAATTCTTTCCACTATGGAGACAAAGACAAAAGTGTTTGTCAATGTTTCTTACTTATTTCCAAGAAATTGTTTTTAGCGAAGTATTTGAGTGGGAGGACAATAGAACTTGATAAGGTTTATGAACCTGAGCATAATGATCAGAGTAGCGCAGCATCGGAATTGGTTCCGGAAGCGGCCACGACGATCATGGCTCCCATGTCTACAAAATGTTATAGTCATGGAGATCGAAGTACTTATTGAACTTTGTAGGTATGGTTTACTTTGTGATCAAATAAATGATTTGTGAACAAAGGATTGTTTTTTGAACAATGATAAACCAACTACATACAAAGAAGTTATGATGGGCCCTGACTCCGTTAAAATGGCTATACGCCATGAAATCCAAGATAGATGAATACTTTTTGAAAGTAAATGAATCTATAAAATTGATGGACTTGGATGGAATATCCTTGAATAAGCTCTACTTGTCGAAAAGTAGTTTACGATAAAGTTCAAAGAGTTGACTACGATAAGATTAGATCTTCCGTAGCAATACTTATAGTCTATGTGGATTATTCTAGTAATCACTACATATTTCTTTTATGAGATATGTTAGTAGGATGGCAAAATATATTACTTAACAGAAGTGTGTATTAAAGGTGTATACAAGATACAACCAAGAGTTTTGCTAGTCCGTAGAATACTAGATAGGAATACAAACTTCAATTGGATGAAGTGAGTATTGCGGAGTTGGAATCTTCACCGGATGAAATGATCAAAGAGTTATGATTTCATCAGAGACGATGAAAGCTTGCATTTGCAAGAAATTAAGTGGGAGCGCTGAGACATATTTGTAATACTTTATGTAGGTGACATATCGTTGATTATAAATCATGTAATTATATAATTGATTAAAAAGGTTTCATTGAGAATTAAACTTCAATGAAAGGATATGAACTGAAACATATTTAGTGTCAAGATCTATGAAGATAGATTGAAATACATTATAAAGTTTAAGTCAAAGTACATAGAATGGATATTGAAATAGTTCAATATAGAAATATTAAGAAAATGTTCTTATCATGTGAAGTTTTAACAAAACTTGAGTGTATCTGACATTCAATGAGTAAAAACACATGAGTGATTATAGATCACGAATAATATGTACACAATCAGATGTCTGTGCTCTTAAAAATGTTATGAGCATGTACCAAAATGATTCATGTGATGATCATTGAAAAACAGTAAAGAATATTCTTGAGTACTTAAGAAGAACCAATGATATATATATAAATATAGTTTTGTATGGAGAAATGACAAACAAATCGCTGTAAGGTGTTGCACCGATATTTGTTTTGTCACATATGAAAATAAAATTTCAATCTCAAATTAGACTAAGTGTTGTTTAAAAGGTAGCACAATGAGCTAGAAGTTGTCTATGCTAGATTTAGAAGAGTTCAAAATATTGTGACGGATTCTACAAAAGAAGGCAGAGTATGTCATTGTTTTGACAATGACAAGGATGTTAAGTCAAGAGGTTCTTTGAGAACTTGGTGTAGTTCCGACAGAGTCAGAACTTTGAAGCTATATTGTGTGTGACAATATTAGTGACATATTTCAGACTGCGGAATTAAGGTTCCACCAGAAGACCAAACATATTTAATGCCGACTCATTTGGAAATGAGTGATGCGTTGAGACGCAAATAAATTACAAAATACATACGTTTCTGAGCATGTCAGATCCGTTGACTAAAACCTCTCTCATGAGCAAAACATGATAAAGCAGGAAGGCCAAGGTGTTATATCTTTACAAATGTAAACTAGATTATTGACTCTAGTGCAAGTGGGAGACTGTTGGAGATATGCCCAAGAGGCAATAATAAAATGGTTATTATAATATATCTTTGTGTTTATGATAATGTTTACATACCATGCTATAATTGTATTAACCGAAACATTGATACATGTGTGTTATGTGAACAACAAAGAGTCCCTAGTAAGCCTCTTGTATAACTAGCTTGTTGATTAATAGATGATCATGGTTTCGTGATCATGAACATTGGATGTTATTAATAACAAGATTATGTCATTATATGAATGATGTAATGGACACACCCAATTAAGCGTAGCATAAGATCACGTCATTAAGTTATTTGCTATAAGCTTTCGATACATAGTTACCTAGTCCTTTCGACCATGAGATCATGTAAATCACTTATACCGGAAAGGTACTTTGATTACATCAAACGCCACTGCGTAAATGGGTGGTTATAAAGGTGGGATTAAGTATCCGGAAAGTATGAGTTGAGGCATATGGATCAACAGTGGGATTTGTCCATCCCGATGACGGATAGATATACTCTGGGCCCTCTCGGTGGAATGTCGTCTAAATAGCTTGCAAGCATATGAATGGTTCATAAGAGAACACATACCACGGTACGAGTAAAGAGTACTTGTCACGAGACGAGGTTGAACGAGGTATAGAGATACCGATGATCAAACCTCGGACAAGTAAAATATCGCGTGACAAAGGGAATCGATATCATATGTGAATGGTTCATTCGATCACTAAGTCATCGTTGAATATGTGGGAGCCATTATGGATCTCCAGATCCCGCTATTGGTTATTGGTCGGAGAGAGATCTCAACCATGTCTACATAGTTCGCGAACCGTAGGGTGACACACTTAAGGTTTGATGTTGTAATAGTAGAACTTGAATATGGAATGGAGTTCGAAGTATTGTTCGAAGTCTCGGATGGGATCCCGGACATCACGAGGAGTTCCGGAATGGTCCGGAGAATAAAATTCATATATAGGAAGTCATATTCCAAGTTTGGAAATGATCCGGTGCATTTATGGAAGGTTCTAGAAGGTTCTAGAAAAGTCCGGAAGAAATCACTTTGGAAGGCGGAGTCCCGAAGGGACTCCACCTCCCATGGCCGGCCAACCCTAGAGGGGTGGAGTCCCAGGTGGACTCCACCAAGGGTGGCCGGCCACCCCCTCATGGAAGGGTGGGAGTCCCACTTGAGGTGGGAATCCCACCTTGGGTAGGTTTCCCTACACATGGAAGGTTTTGGGTTGGGGTCTTATTCGAAGACTTGTAGTCCAACACTTGGGGGTTCCACCTATATAATGAGGAGCAAGGGGAGGGGGCCGGCCACACCAAAGCCATTGTGGCCGCACCCCTCATAGTGGCCGGCCACCTCCTCTCCCAAACCCTAGCCGCATCCCCTCCTCCACTTCTCCCGCAACGCTTAGCGAAGCTCCGCTCTCTCCATCGCCACCGCCACCACGCCGTTGTGCTGCCGGATTCAAGGAGGAGCTACTACTTCTGCCCGCTGGAACGGGAGAAGGACGTCGTCTTCATCAACACCGAACGTGTGACCGAGTACGGAGGTGCTGCCCGATTGTGGCACCGTCAAGATCTTCTACGCGCTTTGAAAGCGGCAAGTGATCGTCTACGCAGCAACGAGAGCCTCCTCTTGTAGGCTTTGGAAATCTTCAAGGGTTAGTCTCGTTCATCCCCTCGTTGTTCCCATCTTCTAGATTGCATCTTGGCTTGGATTGCGTTCTCGCGGTAGGAAAATTTTTGTTTTCTATGCTACGAATCCCTACAGATAATTCCTGAGTCTAGTACATCTAATGAGTATTTTGTACAATCACATGAGAATGTTACTGAGAAGGATGACAATGAAGCTCCTAAACGGAGCAAGAGACGAAGGATTGAAAAATCCTTTGGTGATGATTTCATTGTGTACCTTGTGGATGATACTCCCACGTCCATTGCAGAGGCATATGCATCTCCAGATGCAGATGACTGGAAAGAAGCTGTCCATAATGAGATGGACTCGATTCTTTCTAATGGAACTTGGGAGTTGTCAGAACGACCCCATGGATGCAAGCCTGTAGGCTGCAAATGGGTGTTCAAGAAGAAGCTAAGACCTGATGGTACTATTGAAAAGTACAAGGCGCGGCTTGTAGCGAAAGGCTACACACAGAGAGAAGGCGAAGATTACTTCGACACCTATTCACCTGTCGCTAGACTTACCACCATTCGAGTACTACTATCCATGGCTGCCTCCTATGGTCTTATCGTTCATCAAATGGACGTAAAGACAGCTTTCCTTAATGGAGAGTTGGAAGAGGAAATCTATATGGATCAGCCTGATGGGTTTGTAGTAAAAGGTGAAGAAAGAAAGGTGTGCAAGTTGCTGAAATCTTTATATGGCCTGAAACAAGCACCTAAGCAATGGCATGAGAAGTTTGACAGAACTTTAACTTCTGTAGGCTTTGTTGTCAATGAGGCTGACAAGTGCGTTTACTATCGCCATGGTGGGGGCGAAGGTGTTATACTATGTTTGTATGTGGATGATATTCTGATCTTTGGTACAAACATGAAAGTAATACACGAGGTCAAGTCTTTCTTGTCAAAGAGCTTTGATATGAAAGATCTGGGAGAAGCTGATGTGATTCTGAACATCAAGCTGATTAAGAACGAGAGTGGGATTACTCTAACGCAATCCCATTATGTTGAGAAGATCTTGAGCCGGTTCGGCTATATTGATAGCAAGCCTTCTTCAACACCTTATGATCCCAGTGTGACACTACGCAAGAACCGGAGGATTGCCATAGATCAATTGAGACACGTCAGTTGGGAACCCCAAGAGGAAGGTATGATGCGCAGTAGCAAGTTTTGCCTCAGAAAGAAACCAAGGTTTATCGAACCAGGAGGAGCCAAGAAGCACGTTGAAGGTTGATGGCGGCGGGGTGTAGTGCGGCACAACACCAGGGATTCCGGCGCCAACGTGGAACCTGCACAACACAACCAAAGTACTTTGCCCCAACGAAACAATGAGGTTGTCAATCTCACCGGCTTGCTGTAACAAAGGATTAACCGTATTGTGTGGAAGATGATTGTTTGCGAGAAAATAGTAAAGAACAATTGCAGATTGTATGTGATGTAAAAGAATGGACCGGGGTCCACAGTTCACTAGAGGTGTCTCTCCCATAAGATAAATAGCATGTTGGGTGAACAAATTACAGTCGGGCAATTGACAAATAAAGAGGGCATAACAATGCACAAACATGATATGATGAATATTGTGAGATTTAATTGGGCATTACGACAAAGTACATAGACCGCTATCCAGCATGCATCTATGCCTAAAAGTCCACCTTCAGGTTATCATCCGAACCCCTTCCAGTATTAAGTTGCAAAACAACAGACAATTGCATTAAGTATGGTGCGTAATTTAATCAATAACTACATCCTCGGACATAGCATCAATGTTTTATCCCTAGTGGCAACAAACATCCACAACCTTAGAACTTTCTGTCACTGTCCCAGATTTAATGGAGGCATGAACCCACTATCGAGCATAAATACTCCTCTTGGAGTTAAGAGCAAAAACTTGGCCAGAGCCTCTACTAATAACGGAGAGCATGCAAGATCATAAACAACACATAGGTAATAGATTGATAATTAACATAACATAGTATTCTCTATCCATCGGATCCCGACAAACACAACATATAGAATTACAGATAGATGATCTTGATCATGTTAGGCAGCTCACAAGATCCAACAATGAAGCACATGAGGAGAAGACAACCATCTAGCTACTGCTATGGACCCATAGTCCAGGGGTGAACTACTCACTCATCACTCCGGAGGCGATCATGGCGATGAAGAATCCTCCGGGAGATGAATCCCCTCTCCGGCCCGGAGGCGATCTCCGAATCCCCGAGATGGGATTGGCGGCGTCTCACTAAGGTTTTCCGTATCGTGGCTCTCTGCGGGGTTTTCGCGACGAAGGCTTTAAGTAGGCGGAAGGGCAACGCGGGGGCCACACGAGGGCCCCACACGCCAGGGCCGCGCGGCCTAGGGCTGGGCCGCGCCGCCTGTTGTGGCGGCGCCTCGTGGCCCCACTTCCTTTCCCTCGGTCTTGGAAGCTTCGTGCAAAAATAGGACCCGGCGTTGATTTCGTCCAATTCCGAGAATATTTCCTTTGTAGGATTTCTGAAACCAAAAACAGCAGAAAACAGCAACTGGCTCTTCGGCATCTCGTTAATAGGTTAGTGCGGGAAAATGCATAAATACGACATATAATGTGTATAAAACATGTAGATATCATCAATAATGTGGCATGGAACATAAGAAATTATCGATACGTCGGAGACGTATCAGCATCCCCAAGCTTAGTTCTGCTCGTCCCGAGCAGGTAAACGATAACAAAGATAATTTCTGGAGTGACATGCCATCATAACCTTGATCATACTATTGTAAGCATATGTAATGAATGCAGCGATCAAAACAATGGTAATGACATGAGTAAACAAATGAATCATAAAGCAAAAACTTTTCATGAATAGTACTTCAAGACAAGCATCAATAAGTCTTGCATAAGAGTTAACTCATAAAGAAATAAATTAAAGTAAAGGTATTGAAGCAACACAAAGGAAGATTAAGTTTCAGCGGTTGCTTTCAACTTATAACATGTATATCTCATGGATATTGTCAATGTAAAGTAATATAACAAGTGCAATATGCAAGTATGTAAGAATCAATGCACAGTTCACACAAGTGTTTGCTTCTTGAGGTGGAGAGAAATAGGTGAACTAACTCAACATAAAAGTAAAAGAAAGGTCCTTCAAAGAGGAAAGCATCGATTGCTATATTTGTGCTAGAGCTTTTAGTTTGAAAACATGAAACAATTTTGTCAACGGTAGTAATAAAGCATATGTATCATGTAAATTATATCTTACAAGTTGCAAGCCTCATGCATAGTGTACTAATAGTGCCCGCACCTTGTCCTAATTAGCTTGGACTACCGGGATCATCGCAATACACATGTTTTAACCAAGTGTCACAAAGGGTACCTCCATGCCGCCTGTACAAAGGTCTAAGGAAAAGCTCGCATTTTGGATTTCTCGCTTTTGATTATTCTCAACTTAGACATCCATACCGGGACAACATGGACAACAGATAATGGACTCCTCTTTAATGCATAAGCATGTAGCAACAATTAGTGTTCTCATATGAGATTGAGGATATATGTCCAAAACTGAAACTTCCACCATGATTCATGGCTTTAGTTAGCGGCACAATGTTCTTCTCTACCAATATGCATGCTCTAACCATTAAAGTGGTAGATCTCTCTTACTTCAGACAAGACGGACATGCATAGCAACTCACATGATATTCAACAAGGAGTAGTTGATGGCGTCCCCAGGAACATGGTTATCGCACAACAAGCAACTTAATAAGAGATAAAGTGCATAAGTACATATTCAATACCACAATAGTTTTTAAGGCTATTTTGTCCCATGAGCTATATATTGCAAGGCGAATGATGGAAATTTTAAAGGTAGCACTCAAGCAATTTACTTTGGAATGGCGGAGAAATACCATGTAGTAGGTAGGTATGGTGGACACAAATGGCATAGTGGTTGGCTCAAGGATTTTGGATGCATGAGAAGTATTCCCTCTCGATACAAGGTTTAGGCTAGCAAGGTTATTTGAAACAAACACAAGGATGAACCGGTGCAGCAAAACTCACATAAAAGACATATTGTAAACATTATAAGACTCTACACCGTCTTCCTTGTTGTTCAAAACTCAATACTAGAAATTATCTAGACTTTAGAGAGACCAAATATGCAAACCAAATTTTAACAAGCTCTATGTATTTCTTCATTAATGGGTGCAAAGTATATGATGCAAGAGCTTAAACATGAGCACAACAATTGCCAAGTATCAAATTATTCAAGACATTTTAGAATTACTACATGTAGCATTTCCCAATTCCAACCATATAACAATTTAACGAAGAAGATTCAACCTTCGCCATGAATACTATGAGTAAAGCCTAAGGACATATTTGTCCATATGCAACAGCGGAGCGTGTCTCTCTCCACACAATGAATGCTAGGATCCATTTTATTCAAACAAAAACAAACGACGCTCCAAGCAAAGCACATAAGATGTGATGAATAAAAATATAGTTTCGGGGAGGAACCTGATGATGTTGTCGATGAAGAAGGGGATGCTTTGGGCATCCCCAAGCTTAGACGCTTGAGTCTTCTTAAAATATGCAGGGGTGAACCACCGGGGCATCCCCAAGCTTAGACTTCTCCTTGATCATATTGCATCATTTCCCTCTCTTGATCCTTGAAAACTTCCTCCACACCAAACAACTCATTAGAGGGTTAGTGCACAATATTAACATGTTCAGAGGTGACATAATCATTCTTAACACTTCTGGACATTGCATAAAGCTACTGGACATTAATGGATCAAAGAAATTCATCCAACATAGCAAAAGAGGCAATGTGAAATAAAAGGCAGAATCTGTCAAAACAGAACAGTTCGTAAAGATGAATTTTAAAGTGGCACCGGACTTGCTCAAATGAAAATTCTCAAATTGAATGAAAGTTGCGTACATATCTGAGGATCACGCACGTAAATTGGCATATTTTTCTGAGCTACCTACAGAGAGGCAGGTCGAAATTCGTGACAGCAAAGAAATCTGTAACTGCGCAGTAATCCAAATCTAGTATGAACCTTACTATCAAAGACTTTACTTGGCACAACAAAACACAAAACTAAGATAAGGAGAGGTTGCTACAGTAGTAAACAACTTCCAAGACTCAAATATAAAACAAAAATACTGTAGTAAAAACATGGGTTGTCTCCCATAAGCGCTTTTCTTTAACGCCTTTCAGCTAGCGCAGAAAGTGTATATCAAGTGTTGTCGAAAGATGAGGCATCTTCAGCGGGGTTTGGAGTTTTCTCAACCATGCATAGTATATTGGATACATAAGTTTCAGCGGCTCCCTTTTCATTAGTCTTGGGCTTGCTACTCTCATCAAACAAATTTTCGGGAACAAGCCAAGCATAGTTATTTTCTAGCGCTTCATTCATCGCTAGGAGCTTACATGGTATTGGTGCTTTGATCTCCCCACCATCATTAATATTATTAGTGTACCTTACTCTCTCCATGTCCATCTTTTCAAGGATACTAACAAAATTGGTATAAGAACCAAGCATCTTATATTTAATAAAGACCTTTCTAGCCTCTCTTGCTATACTACCAAATTCTCTAAGAAGGGTTTCTAAAACAAAATCTTTCTTTTCCCCTTCTTCCATATCACCGAGTGTAAGAAACATGTGTTGGATTATAGGATTGAGATTAACAAATTTAGTTTCCAACATGCGAACTAAAGCAACAGCAGCAATTTCATAAGTAGGAGCAAGTTCTACCAAGTGTCTATCTTCAAAATCTTCAACGGTACTAACATGATTGAAAAATTCTTCTATATTATTTCTCCCAACTATAGACCCACGTCCTACCGGTATGTCTTTTACGGTAAAATTAAAAGGAAACATGTTGAAATAAGTAAAGCAAATATAAGTAACTAATTTTTTTGTGTTTTTGATATAGAGTGCAAGACAGTAAATAAAGTAAAGCTAGCAACTAATTTTTTGTGTGTTTTGTTTAAATGCAGCAAACAAAGTAGTAAATAAAATAAAGCAAGACAAAAACAAAGTAAAGAGATTGGATTGTGGAGACTCCCTTGCAGCGTGTCTTGATCTCCCCGGCAACGGCGCCAGAAAAGAGCTTGATGGCGTGTAACACACATCCGTTGGGAACCCCAAGAGGAAGGTATGATGCGCACAGTAGCAAGTTTTCCCTCAGAAAGAAACCAAGGTTTATCGAACCGGGAGCCAAGAAGCACGTTGAAGGTTGATGGCGGCGGGATGTAGTGCGGCGCAACAGATTCCGGCGCCAACGTGGAACCTGCACAACACAACCAAAGTACTTTGCCCCAACGAAACAATGAGGTTGTCAATCTCACCGGCTTGCTGTAACAAAGGATTAACCGTATTGTGTGGAAGATGATTGTTTGCAGAAAATAGTAAAGAACAATTGCAGTAGATTGTATGTGATGTAAAAGAATGGACCGGGGTCCACAGTTCACTAGAGGTGTCTCTCCCATAAGATAAATAGCATGTTGGGTGAACAAATTACAGTCGGGCAATTGACAAATAAAGAGGGCATAACAATGCACATACATGATATGATGAATATTGTGAGATTTAATTGGGCATTACGACAAAGTACATAGACCGCTATCCAGCATGCATCTATGCCTAAAAGTCCACCTTCAGGTTATCATCCGAACCCTTCCAGTATTAAGTTGCAAAACAACAGACAATTGCATTAAGTATGGTGCGTAATGTAATCAATAACTACATCCTCGGACATAGCATCAATGTTTTATCCCTAGTGGCAACGACACATCCACAACCTTAGAACTTTCTGTCACTGTCCCAGATTTAATGGAGGCATGAACCCACTATCGAGCATAAATACTCCCTCTTGGAGTTAAGAGCAAAAACTTGGCCAGAGCCTCTACTAATAACGGAGAGCATGCAAGATCATAAACAACACATAGGTAATAGATTGATAATTAACATAACATAGTATTCTCTATCCATCGGATCCCGACAAACACAACATATAGAATTACAGATAGATGATCTTGATCATGTTAGGCAGCTCACAAGATCCAACAATGAAGCACATGAGGAGAAGACAACCATCTAGCTACTATGGACCCATAGTCCAGGGGTGAACTACTCTCATCACTCCGGAGGCGATCATGGCGATGAAGAATCCTCCGGAGATGAATCCCCTCTCCGGCAGTGCCGGAGGCGATCTCAGTCCCCGAGATGGGATTGGCGGCGGCGGCGTCTCACTAAGGTTTTCCGTATCGTGGCTCTCGGTACTCGGGGTTTCGCGACGAAGGCTTTAAGTAGGCGAAGGGCAACGCGGGGGGGGCCCCACACGCCAGGGCCGCGCGGCCTAGGGCTGGCCGCGCCGCCCGTTGTGGCGGCGCCTCGTGGCCCCACTTCCTTTCCCCTCGGTCTTACGAAGCTTCGTGCAAAAATAGGACCACCGTTGATTTCGTCCATTGAGAATATTTCCTTTGTAGGATTTCTGAAACCAAAAACAGAAAACAGCAACGGCTCTTCGGCATCTCGTTAATAGGTTAGTGCCGGAAAATGCATAAATACGACATATAATGTGTATAAAACATGTAGATATCATCAATAATGTGGCATGGAACATAAGAAATTATCGATACGTCGGAGACGTATCAGATTGCCATAGATCAATTGAGATATTCTCAGATCGTTGGCTCACTCATGTACTTAGCAAGCTCTACTAGACCCGACATCTCTTTTGCTTTTAGCAAGTTGAGTAGGTTCATGTCAAACCCGGGTACTGATCATTGGCATGCACTTGATAGGGTCATGCGCTACCTATGTGGTACAATGAGTTATGGGATTCACTATTCAGGGCACCCAGCTGTGCTTGAAGGATATAGTGATTCGAATTGGATCTCAGATGTAGCTGATCTGTACGCCACAAGTGGGTATGTATTTACCTTTGGAGGTGGCGCAGTATCATGGAGATCTTGCAAGCAAACTATATTGACGAGGTCAACTATGGAAGCAGAACTTACTGCTTTAGACGCAGCCACTGTTGAATCGGAATGGCTGCGTGAGCTCTTGATGGACTTGCCTGTGGTTGAAAAACCTGTTTCGGCAATCCTTTTGAATTGTGACAATCAAACTGTAATTGTCAAAGTGAACAATTCTAAGGATAACGCGAAGTCATCAAGACACGTCAAGAGACGTTTGAAGTCTGTCGGGAAATTGCGAAACTCCGGAGTAATAACTGTTACATATATTCAAACAGACAAAAACCTGGCAGATCCCTTTACAAAGGGACTATCACGTAATGTGATAGAAAGTGCATCGAGAGAGATGGGTTTGAGACCCGTTGATGTTACGCCATAGTGGTAACCCAACCTTTGTGATCGGAGATCCCGTGAATTAGGACCTGGGAAGAACAAACTAGTGGTTTAATTGAGGAGAGTATTATGTAACCCACTCTATGTGAAGATGCACAACTCTCAATTGCTGTAAGGCAGGTTGGCAACAAGCCTTAATGTGTTTATGTTGGCTATTTTAGCAAAGATGCTGTCCTACAGAGCATTCTTGAAATAACACACCTATATGAGTCCGATTGTTAAACGTCGCAATCTATGAGATTTGGGTGATCTCTAGTAAACTCATGAAGAGACCATGAAGTATGACGCATATGCTTCACCCGCGGGGTAGGCTACTGGCAGCCATGTACTGGTCATGACTTTGAGTGAAACCCTGTTCACGCAAAACTTGCAATTCAAGGCTTAGTCCATTGTTCAAGTGTGAGTGGATGTAGCTTAAGGTTCTAGGCGGAAGTTCAACTTAACAGTCTCCGCTGAAACACTGGTATATAAACAAGCAGAGAGTATTGGTAAATCTCTAAATGGGGATTTGAGATCTGGTGGGGGATTGTTGAAATATTGGGCCCATTTTTTAGTGACCCAAATTAGATTTCAGTTTTTCCTATAAATCTCAAAGCCCACATAGTGGCAGCCTTGTGAGTTTGAGCCCAAGTTGGTGGCAGCTCACTAGGGAGTGGCAAGAGGTGGGAAGTTTAGTCCCACATGGAAAGTTGGGAGGAAGTTAGACCACCTTATAAGGTGGGTTGTTCCACCACTAGTAAGTGAGTGAGAATAGGAGTGCTACACGCGCGCTCCTCCTCCTCCTCGCTCGCTCGTCTCGACTCGACTCGACACGACACGTCACGTCACGACGCGCCGCGCTCGTGGTGAGTGGATTGAGCCTCGAGCCGAGACTTTCCTTACGCGTCGTAGTTAGTCGGTTCGGGTCGCTCCCGGATCGTGGGCTATCTGTAACCGACTCGAAACGTTCGTGCGACGTGGGTGTGGCCCACGTTGCCTAGGGTTTCCCGAGCCTATATAATCTCCCGGCTACCGAGAAACATATCTAATACACGAGTTAGGGTTTCCACCTCTCTCTGCTTGCCGCCATCGTAGCCTACTCCATCCCGCGCACCGACGTGCATCGGCGAACGGGAGAGCAGGTCTCCGGAACCGCCGTCCTTGCGATCCTGTACGGGAGAGGGCGAATTAGGTTTTTGGGAAGCGCTCTGCGCGACTGCTCAAGCTCTTCATCACGGGTCGCCTTCCGTCCAAGTCGGGCGGTGCTGCCTACCGTCGTCTTCAACGCCGTCTACTTCGACCCGTCGTCCCCATCATCAACAATGTTGCTGCTGCGACATCATCTGCTACACCTCCACCGCCACCACCACCGGATCGGTACGTGCGACATATCTCGATCTGTTTAGCGATGGATGCTTTACCGTTTGCGCTGCTGCTACTCATGTTGATTAATGCATCTAGTATGTTCGAGTTTCACATGTTAGTAGTTGCTGTCATTATGTTTTATATTCTGGAATTAATCATGAAAATTGTGCCTAATTATCCAACACATACAATAGTCAACAACAAAGAAAAATAAAAACTAGTAGACAAAACAGATATGAACAATCAGGTTAAATTTGTGCAAATCTATATAAAAGGCATAGATGATGAACCACCCTTCTTGTAATCTTACTCTACCATGAATTGATTAATTGCATCGTTCAGTTCCTTAATGAGCTTACCCGAGACAAACACAAGTATTTACCGAGTTGAGTTAAACTGGAATTTTAAGCTCGTTATGTTAATGAGTTAAGACGAGCAAGCTCGTTACCTAGCGACTATTTGCAAGTTAAGTGGAGTTGGCTCGATATCCACCGCCTAGGGAGCGGTCTCTTAACGCGCTCATCTTGTCGAGTGACAGGTCTGATTCTGCTTTCGTGTTTTGCATAAGATGTTTTGCGTCTCCATGAGATGGTTTCCTGGTTTGGCTAGCTTCGGCTTCATCAAGGAGCTAGAGAAATCAGATCTCCCTGGTTGGACCTAGGGTGCTTCTCAAACCCTCTTTGTGGATTCCTTCTTTGGGACCATGTTTTGTTTCTCACATTAGTGACAATGAAAACTTCTTGCTCCTACCGGGGACTCCTCGGTGGCCACGCCAACAGTGGTTACTGGCTCTGGTGTAGTTTTAAGGTCTAGGGCAAGAACCAAACTTCGTTCACTGCTTGCCACCGTGAGTGCAGGAAGAGGACAATGGAAATTTATCCCAAAGAGGTATGCATAATTTGCTTTTTTATTAGGGTGTCACTAGTTCTAACTGAGGACTCCCCCCAAAATGATGTCATCAGTCTCATGAGTTGCAACATATGAGTAGCAAGAATCACGAGGGAAATCTAACAGTTGAAGTATTTTTTAGTTGCATCCTCACTTGCAACTAAAAAAACTCAGTTACAATCTAACTTATATGCAGTAATCACGATATATAATACTTCTATGAGAACAAATTTCACTCTCCCTAGCTGAGACTAGCAAAACCGTTTTCTTTAAAACATACTTTGTAAGTTTGGTTGACTTTCATATATTTATTAATATTGGCCTCTTGGATTTATTTTCTATCGTAATTGCTCCTAGGGTGAAGATCGACATTTCAAAAGAAAAGTTTTTCTTCCCTTCCTCGCCTCGGCATCGTCGGGCGGGCGGGGATGGGGGTGGATCTCGTACTGCTCCTCCTCAAGGTCTGGGACCACGACACCGCCAAGGGCGGCGGCCGTGGATGGTGGTGACGGCGTCGACCTGGTGGCAGGTGGCGGGCGTCCGGTGCCGCTAACCGTGGCACTGCGGTGGTGGTCTTCTCTCTCGCCGGAGGAGATCGGCTAGTTGTGTGGCTAGCCGTGGCGGATCTCGCGATCCATCAACTAGCTCCCGATGGTGAGGCGCAACTGCCGATGAAAGCCGGCCCGGACTTCAGTCACGACGGATGATGGCGGCGCTGTTCATCGTTACCTTGTTGAAGCATTGTCTCTGCAGTCTGCGTTCTTCGCCTGGGCTGCTCCAGGGGAAACCATAGACCCGGGTCTCCCGGATCGAACGATGGCGGCACGCAATGCCGTTCTCCCTGTTGGGGGCATCGTTTTTGGAGCAGACAACAGATGGCGGTGGTGCTGAGGTGGAGCGGTGTGCTTTTGCTGTGCCGGTGTCGTCGAGTAGCCGCGGTATGGTGCAGTGGTGTTTCGGGACGGATGCAGTGTGATGGACGCGCGCAGGATGGTGGAGTCGCCTGGCGCCGTGGCGGCATCGATGGCGGGCCTGGTATTGTCAATGCGATGATCTCTCTTGAAGATGGAGTGGAGGAAGACGGCGGTAGCAACTTCTATGACGTGTGCGTTGGCGTACGCTGAGAGTCTGCTTGACTGGATGTACTTCTCATCTGCTATTAGACGTCCTGGAAAGGCATTTGGTTTTTTGGATGAAGTGAGTTGGTGAATTGTCACCGCCTTCATCACTCTTAGGTTTAACGATTTGACTTCGAGTTTAATCTTTTGTACTGCTCTTGTAAGGTGTTGTGAATAATCTAATAAAAAAAGCCGTAAGCATCCCTTGGATGCAGAAGCTGAGGTGATATTTCCCCCATTTAAAAAAAATTATTGCTGAAACAAAAGTTAGTGGCACCGAGAGATGTTGACGGACTATTTTTCCTGCCCCAAGTTTTGGGAAAGTGACTGCGTGTAGGCTTTGAACTTGGACCAAAACCATTTCCAGGCTCCAAAGATGGCGTTAAATCGCATGGTTTTGGCCCCGTATACACATGCCCAAATTTCTGCTGAGAATGGCAACTAGAACAGGGTATACGAAGAGCAATGCTATACATACGACTGAATTGTACGATAGTTTTGGTACGACCAGACTCAAATTAGGTACAGTCAGAATGCGGGACCAATCATTGCAAATCACCTCTGAGTCTAGTCGTACTAAAATCGTACCCAAAATATCGTACGTGAGGCATTTCCGGTATACGAAAGAGTGAACTTTGGGTGCACCTACTCACCGCTCATTAGCGGGAGGGACCATGCATCGCTCGTGCGTGCGTCCCTCTTGGGCCGGCCCAGGTAAAGAATAATCTGTGTTTTTTTCCTTTTCTACCATTTTTAGAAAATATCTAGATTTGAAAACTTTCAGATTTAAAAAATATACAGATTTGAAAATATTCAAAATAAAAAATTGTTAAAATTTAAATTTTGAAATTGCACAGATTTGAATTTTTCTAATATTCAAAATTTGCTCAAATTCAAATTTTCCTTAACTTTAAAATTTGCTTAACTTTGACATTTGCTCGAATTTAACATTTTCTTAACTTTGAAATTTGCTCGAATTAACTTTACTTAACTTTAAAATCTGCTCGAATTTTAAATTTGCTGAAATTTGAAATTTTCTCAAATTTAATATTCGTTCAAAAATCGAAAGAAACAAACAAAAAAACAAAAGAAAAACTGGAGAAACCGCCTGGGCCGAAAAAACAACGAAGACCCGAAGAAAAACCAACCGAGCCAATGAGCACCTTAAGAAAACAGAAAAAAATGAAAAACCAAACCAGAAAGTCAACTAAAACCCAAAATGAAAAGTTATTTATGCCACGGGAGCTCGCGGGCGTGTGTGTTAGAGCATCTCCACCGGGCGTGTCCCATAGCGGCCTGATAGCGTTTTTGGGTCCGCTAGCGAAAATGGGCTCACACCGGCGCGCCCCAAACGACGCCTGCCAATTTTCGAGCCCAATAGAATCGCCGGCAACCCCGTGTCGGCCTTTTCGCCAAGGGCGTGAATTGGGCGCGCCGGCGCCTCGCGGCACGTCTGAAAACAAGCGTGGGCTCCGCCTGGCAGCCAGACGCATCGATTTCTCACTTCCTACTCACGCCCGAGTCGACTCCCACCCCTCTAGATTGCCACCGTCGCTGTCGCCGCCGCTCCCCCTGCTTCCAATAGACATTGTCGCCTGTCTAGGAACCGCCATCCATCGACACGGCCGCCACCCCCTTGGCCCGCGGTCGCTGTTTCACCCGGAATAGAGCTCGCCGCCACCGCGGCACAACCGCCCCGCCCGCAAGATGTTCTTCTGATTGCCGCGATGGACATCGACGATGAGATGATGGTGCAGCTGTTCACGGAGGAGCAGAATGCTCAGGCTGTTCGGCGGCAACAATAGTAGTTGATTCTGACGAACATGCTACGCGTTCGCCATAATTTTCTTCGTCGTGCCTCGGCGCGGCGGCTCAAAGCCAGGCAAGAGGAGAAACATCAACCGGCGTCATCAAGCCGGCGCAATGTTGCTTGATGCCGACTACTTCAACGACGACGCGACTCATTCGCCTAAGGAATGTCGGCGCCGGTTTAGGATGAACAAGGAGCTGTTCTTGAAGATTGTCTACGGCGTCAGGGAGTACGACAAGTACTTCATAGCCAAGCAAGATTGCACAGGTTTGTGGGGCTTCACCTCAATTCAGAAGTGCACTGCTGCAATGCGCTGTCTTGCATACAGAGCTCATCCAGATACAGCCAATGACTACCTATGGATGGCAGAGTCGATATGTACAGAGACTCTCTACAGGTTTTGCCGAGCCGTCATTGCGGTGTTTTCTGGGATGCTCGGAAGCATTGACTATATACATTGGGGCTGGAAGAACTGCCATTTTCCTTGGCAGGGGATCAACAAGGGGCATACTGGTGAGTGTAGTGTTATTCTTGAGGTGGTGGCAGACCATGAGCTTTGGATTTGGCATTACATTTTTCGGCATGGCATGAACAAACAATGATATCAACATGCTGATGCGCTCTTCGGTGTTTGCTAGGTTAGCTGAGGGACAAGCTCCTGCTGTGAACTTTGAGGTAAACGGCCACGCATACAACAAGGGGTACTATCTAGCTGATGGTATCTACCCGAAGTATGCTACATTTATGAAGACAATTGCCTCTCCATCAAACGAGATGGAAGCTTATTTTGCAACATGTCAGGAAGCAGCATGCAAGGATGTTGAGCGTGCTTTTGGGGTGCTTCAGCAGCGTTTCGCCATTGTCAGGTACCCTGCTCTCACTTGGTCTGAGACTCATATGTGGGAGGGGATGAACGCCTGTGTGATCATACACAACATGATCATTGAGAGCGAGCGCGACGCACCTGTGCAGGATGATCAACCATTTGATTATCAAGGGCCACTCGCTGAGGTAGAGCATGTACCCCAAGAATTTGCCGCTTTTCTTCATATGCACAATGAAATTTGAGATGCAAATGTCCATGCACAACCGAAGACGGATCTAGCTGCGCATTTGTGGGCGAGGAGAGAAGCCGCCAATAATGCATGATTTTATTTCTATTTGTTTGCTTGTATGAATAATTTAAGTAATATTTGTTTGTTGGGTTGTATGAATAATGTAAGTACTATTTGTTTGATTGATTGTATGAATAATTTAAGTACTGTTTGTTTAATTGATTGTATGAATAATTTAATTCTATTTGTGTGATTGTATGAATAAAATGTGATTAATATGTTATTTCAAATATTGTAATTTTTTTTTGATGCCGCCGGTTGGGAGCAGCCGGTGTGGGAACAGCGTCCTCCAATGGAGGATACACTGCCAGCCCCCTCTATACATCAATGCCCGTGCTCTGCCGGCAACTATTTGAAGGCCGTCGGCGGAGATGCTCATAATACGCCCTGCAGTAGTGGAGTGATGAATAGGTTTTTCCGTGAACTTCGTACATGAAACAGTAAACGTGAAGGAGCACGAACACACGAACTGGGCCAGCCCATACAAGAGACGAATTTACTAGTTAACTCGCGAACCAAGGCTCTTAGGGGTAGGGGGTACACCCACTGGTCGGCATGTACGAGCATCGCACACCCCAGCGATCAGGTCGGTGGGTTGGGCCGCGGCCCATTAAGAATAGGTACGTTTTTTTCTTTTTTTTGCTGTTTCTTTTCTGTTAATATTTTTCTTTTCAAATATCTAACTTTTAAAAATATATTTTCAGAGAACAAAATTTCAAAATTTGTTCAGAATCGGAATTTTCGAAAATTTTAAAATGTTCAGATTTTGATTTTTTTTTTGAAATTTGAACATTTTCAGATATGCACATAATTTAAATTTGAACATTTTTTACAATTTGTAAAAAAAAAAATCAAAAAATTAACATTTTTAGTTATGAACATTTTTCGAATTTGAACATTTTTCCAAATTTGAACGCATCCCAAATTTGAACGCTTTTATAATTTGAACATTTTTGTATTTGAACATTAATTCGAATGGATTTCAAATTTGAACGCTTTTATAATTTGAACATTTTTTGTATTTGAATAGTTTTCAAATTTGAATGTTTTTAAAATTTGAATATTTTTTGAATTTTGTTTCTGAATTTAAACTATTTTCAAATTTGAACGAAAAAAAGAAAAGAAAAAAAAGAAAAGGAAACAAAAAAGAAACAGAAACAGAAAATAAAAAGAAAAAGGAAAGAAAAAACAAAAAGAAAACAAAAAAAAAACAAAAAACAAAAAAATTAGACGAACTGGGCCGACCAGGCCAGCCCATACTCCGCGCGGGGGGTATGCGGTGCGCGGTAGGGGCCGACCTGGTCGGTGTATAGGATTTACCCTCTTAGCGTCGGAGAGCCAATGCCTGGCTCCTATACATCGCTTCTAGCGGGAGCGACGGGTGGCTCCGCTCAAGGCATCCTGGCTGGGCCATTTCAAATGCGGCCCAATAAAGGTACTGTTTCTTTCTCTCTTTTCATGTTTCAGTTTGATTTTAAAAAAATGTTTAAATCCAAAAAAGTTCATATTTGGAAAAAGTTTGGATTTTAAATTGTTCAAATTTAAAAATTGTTCAAATCAGAAAATGTTCGAATTTAAAAAATGTTCAAATTTAAAAATTGTTCAAATCAGAAAATGTTCAAATTTAAAAAATGTTCAAATCTGAAAAATGTTCGAATTTAAAAAATGTTCAAATTTAAAAAATGTTCAAATCTGAAAAATGTTCGAATTTAAAAAATGTTCATATAAAAAATGCAAACTTTATAAATATTTGAATCTAAAAATGTTCAAATTTCAAAAATGTTCAGATCTAAAAATTGTTCTAATATGAAAAATGTTCAAATTAAAAACTGTTCAAAATTCAATAAAGTTCAAAAAATGAAAAATGTTCGGATTTAAATTTTTTGAAAAAGTTGAAAATTCAAGATCTAAAAAGTTTTAAAAAGCTGGTCAGAATCGGAAAACCACAGAAAACCGAAAACCAGAAGAAAAACCAGAGCAAACCAGAGAAAAACGGCCTAAAACGGAAGAAAACCCGGGGAAAAAACACTCTGCCGCCGCTAAATGGGCCGGCCCACCCCGTCTGCTGCTTCAGGCGGGAGCGATTCCCTCCCGCAATGAGCGGGGAATAGGGATCGCCGAGCCAATGCCCCTCGTTAAGCAAACAGTTACAAGGCCTAGTAGTAAGCCCATTCTGGACCTGCAAGCCGGGCCGGCTTGCGGTGCTGTCGGATGCGCCGCTGCTGGGTAGGCCCATTCCGTGGTCCATCTTCAGAGACGGTGACAAGGCCGTTGTCCGAGCTTGCCCGCCCTTCAACTTCAAGTCGCCAGAAACAACGGACAGAAAGCATCACACGGTAGTGATGCAAGAGACGAGCGCGTTTGGATCATTCGCTTGAATACCGTCGTCTTCTTTTGGCTACCGTCCAGCGAGCCAGCGGGCAACCAGCACCGGCGACCTACCCAGCTTGACCTCTAGCTACCAGATTTCAATCGCCACCAACCGCTCGCTCGATCGGTCCGAGCTCTGCTGGCCGTGATAATAATGGCCATCGACGAGTTAGTGCAACTTAGTACTCTGCATTAATGCTGGAGTAACTCTGCAAGTTGAGAAGAAAAAGACTCAGCTCTAACCTCGTACACTCCGCCGGCTATGGCTCCTGCATTAATCACCCACCAGCTGCGTCGGCGGTCGCATGTAGTACGTGTCGCCCCATGGAGGAGGGTGAGCTGGGAGCACGGCCGGCTATAAATACCCCAGGAGTTCCCAGCCACTCCTCCACACCACCGGCGCAGCACACATCTTCATCACACACACCAGACAATACCTGACAGCTAGTGAGAGCGAGAGTGAAGACCAGCCCAGCGACGGCCATGGCGATGAAGAAGAACCCGAGCGTGGCCGTGGTGGCTCTGATGCTGGCGCTGGTGGTGCTCGCCGCGGCGCCGGGCGGTGCGCGCGCGGCGTGCGACGCGTCGAAGCTGGCGGTGTGCGTGTCGGCGATCACCGGCGGGACGCCGCCGAGCACGGTGTGCTGCGCGAACCTGAAGGCGCAGCAGGGGTGCTTCTGCCAGTACGCCAAGGACCCCGCCTACGGCCGCTACATCAAGAGCCCCAACGCCCGCAAGACCCTCGAGTCCTGCCACCTCGCCGTCCCAACCTGCTAGGCGCCTGCAGCTAGCTCCGTGCCTCCGTCCGTGAGACCAATAGAGACTAGCTAGCTTAGCTGAGCGAGTGAGTGAGCGCGTTCGTACTCGCGTGTGGCACGTATGCTCCTATTATTGCCTATTGTTGGAATAAAATGATGGTTTGCTCTGCCGGCCGCTTAATTTGGGTTGAAATCTTTGTTATCTCTAATGAAATCCAACGGCGATGCTTGCTTGTCACCCGCACGGCGATAGATCGGTCGAGTTTCCATTTTTTGTTTACTGAAAAATTCTTCTGTCGATCGACAGGCATAGGTGCGCACTCTCTCTACATAGTACCTAGGCCACCCTCCTCCTCCTCCTCCTCCTCCTCCTCCTCCTCTGTTTAACTGTTTCCTCCGTCACTCGCTGTAAACTTCCTAGCTACCAGTTGGGTTCACGCGACGACGAATCGGCCGAAAGTTGTTGTGAAAATTTCGGAGAGATTGCTCCGTTTCCGTATGGTCGCTATTGAAAATTTGAGATGTCTACAATAATAATTAAACACATCACATCTACCAGTACTAAAGCCTGAAGGGGTGTTTTGGTTAGACCAACTTCCTGCTCTTTGGGCAGCTTATGAGTAAATGTATGTTTTGGCTTTTGACAGGATATTATTGCATGATA
The DNA here is from genome assembly GCA_030979885.1 of Lolium multiflorum. Lineage (NCBI taxonomy): Eukaryota > Viridiplantae > Streptophyta > Magnoliopsida > Poales > Poaceae > Lolium > Lolium multiflorum. The sequence continues at coordinate 432,922,073 of CM061750.1, forward strand.
TTATAAGCAAAAAATCAAACTAGACGCATGTAAGCTAGAAGCAACTAAACTAAACGCCCTCTGATCTTACTGGCTAGCAAAAATCAACTTAACAAAAAAAAGTTAGTGCCTCCGTCCAGAAATGCAAGGAACTCCGTTGTCCAAGTGAACAAGTTAAGGAAACTTACATTTGCAACTAATTGCACCCACACTCCGTTGTATCAGATATGTTTCTCACAAAATTGAAATATACTATTTCACATGGAATTAAACGAACTACTATAAATGGTGGAATATTCGATCAACAAATACACGTTCAACATCACTATGAAAACATAAATTTTCAGTACACCCTCGTTAACAATGGAGCTACATTACTGCAAACCAATTAACTCTGGATTGCTAACATGTGAGGCCAGTGTAACATGAATAAACTTATGACTTTAAGAGCAACTGAGTCGCGTCCCTTAAAAAACATCCGGCACGAGGGTTTGGATGCCTTTTGGAGAGCGGGTCGGGCGAAAAGAAACAAAAAAAATTGGACAAAAAAGAAGACCCTTTCTAGCCTCATGCCGCAAACAACGTCCGGATGCATGCATTTTGATAAGAGGAACCATGTGGGAAAATTAGGTGAAAGAAAGTGTGGGATAGGTGGGGAAAAGAGGATGACATGTAACCCAATTTCTATTTCTTGCCTTGGCACTCCCTTATTTACAGGGTGCTCCACTCTCTGGTCCGTCCAATTGATATCTAACGGTTGGTTCGTGCTAACGCTACCGACAAGTCTCCTTCCCTCTTCCCCGTCTCCTCTTCCTCCATCTCGTGTTCTCTCCCCTTCTTCTTCACGCATCGATTTCCCGCAGTAGATCAGCATCGGTGGCGGCGAGCGAACCTCTGGAAGCTCCACCGGGGGTTGTCCTGCAGGTGGTAGCTGTGGGGGCGGCAACACTGTCTAGGAAGCCTAGATCGACGCACAGTAGGCGGGCCTTCGATTCATCGCATTCTAGTGGCGGTGGGCCGAGTTTGAGTCGTCGGTGAGAGGTCATCATCGGCGTGGTTCTGTGTACAGGCTGCGGCGTTCTTCTGGCCATCAATTGAGGTGGTCAGTGTTTCGGGACTCCCGCCGATTGAAATTAGTTTGTCCAATCGCGTTGGGTCTTAGTTGCTTTAGATCCTGCTTTAGGCCGGTCATTGATTTCATAGTGGAGGAGATGCAATCATCCGTTGTGCCCATCCTTTTCGACGATTTTCATGTGTAGTCCAAGTTCTCTGATCTTAGTGGCTAGCAAAAAGCAACTAAACTAAACGCCATCTTCTCCTCCTCGTCCCCATCTCCTCTTCCTCCGTCTCGTGGTCTCTCCCCTTCTTCTTCACGCATCGATTTCCCGCAGTAGATCAACATCGGTGGCGGCGAGCGAACCTCTGGAAGCTCCACCGGGGGTTGTCCTGCAGGTGGTAGCTGTGGGGGCGGCGACACTGTCTAGGAAGCCTAGATCGACGCACAGTAGGCGGGCCTTTTATTCGTCGCATTCTAGTGGCGGTGGGCCGAGTTTGAGTCGTCGGTGAGAGGTCATCATCGGCGTGGTTCTGCGTACAGGCTGTGGCGTTCTTCTGTCCATCAATTGAGGTGGTGAGTGCTTCGATTCGAGCTTTTCCCCTCACGTTTCGTGACTCCCGCCGATTGAAATTAGTTTGTCCAATCGCGTTGGGTCTTAGTTGCTTTAGATCCTGCTTTAGGCCATCGATTTCGTAGTGGAGGAGCTGCAATCATCCGTTGTTCCCATCCTTTTCGACGACTTTCATGTGTAGTCCAAGTTCTCTTCTCGTTCACATGCTTCACGGTCCACGGAATGCTCGGTTTCTACCCATGGCGTTTAGTTCCTCCATAGTTCGTAGGCTGTATTTTCCGTGATTTGTTGTCTATGTGCTTGTACAACAGGGCGATGGTGTAGGATAATTATGTAGATTTTAGTTCATTTGATCACTAAAATAAATACTTTATGATGTAACAAATCCACTCAAATAAATACCGTAGGATGTACTTTTTAGATATTTTTAGTAGTTTTCCCATTGTAACTGTTTATTTTTGCATTCCTTATAATGATTTTATTTCTCGAATATCACGGAGGGATGTATTTATTCATGTTTAAATACATGTTGGTTTCTGTTTAAAATACATGTAGGATGTATAGTTCAGTTTTCCCTTCATTTTTATTCATAAGGTATATAATAATCCCTTTCGTAATTTTAATTGGATGGAACAATTGTAGGAAGTCAATAGTATTATATGTAAATTTATTAATGTAGGATGTAGATTCGTCCTTGTTATGTAGGATATCACTAGTATTCCTCAACTCTGGTTTGTTTTTGATTAGTTGTTGTACAATTAGCTGGATGATTTTCCCCCTCATGGTATGTAGATGTATTATGCTGAACACTGCATTAACATTAGATGTAGGTTTTATTTTTAAATCATTTTTCCGTAAAATGTGATTTTAATCATATTTTATGAATTCTGGGTATTATGAATTCTGGATGTAGTATTTTAATTTTTTTTTACATTATGCAGGTTCAATAGGTGTGCACTATTGTCTGAAGAAAAATACCTTCATCGTATCCCTCAAGATGATCCCAGAAGTAGATTATGTACGTATCGAGTTGCCATGCACTCATGTACGGATGACTGTTTATACATTTTTGTAACAACTCCATTTGTTTTTTGTGATTTTCATAAATTAGGGAGGATGAAGCAGATGCTACAATACAAACAGGTAGCATCTGAGGAGCAGCAGCAGGACGATCCGGTAGATGATGTTGACCATATTGCAAGGGATCCATCAATGCCAGGGGAAAATTGTGATGTAAATGTGCATGGAGCTTCTAAGAAGAATAACAAGGTATTGGAACCGCCTGTGTCTATGTTATTTTCTAGTTTTCTATTTTTTTGTGAATGAGCTAGATGTACAACCAACTCAAGAAGTCCCCATATTAATTGATACTATTATGTTTTTGTGTGTTTGTTTACAGGGCATTTTATTCAATCGCTCATCCCCTATGAAGATTACAAGGGTCTGTAAAGCAATGACCCTGGATCAGCAGTCAGTCACAATGAATGCAAATTTTGGATCAATGTTAGGAATGAAGATTTCAAAGCTTATACCAGAGTTGTGCAGATTCCTAATGGGATGCTTCAACCCAAATACCTGTGAGTTGGATTTCGGGGACATGGGTAAGATCCCATAAACACTGAATCAGTTGTCAAGGTGATGGGAGTACCTGAGGGCAACACTCCAGTATCGTATCACCATGATTCTGATGCCACCAGGGTTGTTCTTCAGATGTTGGGTATCTACGGAAGCAACCAGCAGTCACTATGATCGAGAAAAAACTAGGTCCCAGCGAACCTGCAGAAGATGTGTAGTTGGTGAAGTTCATGATTTTCTTAGTTTCCTCACTATTCGCTCCTACCACTGGGACTGCTGTAAGCCCTAAGTGTTATCCATCTTTGATCAATATAGATGATATCAAAAATCTGAAATGGGCCACACTCATCATTGATGTTATAATCCAAACTGCAAATGCCAAGGACAACAAAAAATTGGTTTAAGGCTTGCATGCCATATCTTATGGTATGTTATCATGCCCTCCTATAGTTTTTCCAATTTTATTGCCCTTTCTTGTTGATATACATAGCATGCCCTTATTGGTGTTTGGCAGTAGTAGTTTTTTGCTCAATTATTACATGTTGTTGACAAACCCGGTGTATATTGGATGTATTTAATTAATTAAGTTTTACATATTTTTTTTGCCTCTATTGCAGGTTCTTTATGTTGACTGTCTTGAAACTAATGCTCTAGATGTTCCCGACGGAACTCGTATATATATGCATATGGAAAAATAAGATGGTGAGGTTAATTGCTGATCTTGACACTAACAATGATGGAACATTTGGAAGATTACCGGTACGGTTTTCTTACATCTACTGTATTTCTGTGATGCAACTTTCTCGGGTTATGGATTTCTACTAAAATGAAGAAACTGATTGTTGTTATTTGTGTACAGCTCAAACACTGTTACATGAATAAGATTTCTCTATTCTCGGCAGATCCATCAGCCGTAGACACATTCATCAAACGCCATGCCCCCAGAGAGAACGATGAAAAGGTTAGGTGTTTTTTCATGAACAAGAGTTCTATGTTGTTTCTACATTGTTTTTCTTTCAAATTGTTTTTATTTCCTTTTTTTGACCCAGTATACAACTTGGTATATTATACATGATATTGCAAAATACATGGGTGAAGTAATAGAGATGTATACTGTTTTTGAGGAAGGCTTAGCACAGTTTATCAAGTCACTCTCAAGCGAAGTGTAATATCCCAGGTATTGGGGTTACAAAAATAGAGGAAACAGATGTGTGCATTGCATTCATGCATAGAAAATCTGGGGAATTTTCGCGCTTTAAAAAAAACAGAACTGAAGTTTCACTTGACCTTGGTGGAATTGAAGTAGCTCATCAAGTCAAGCGTTATAAACCTCAATGTGACTTTGCTAAAACCTTGTTTTGGGTAGAGATGATTTGATCTAAGGGGTTAGATCAAATGGAATTAAAATCAACACAAGAACATATGAATCAAGGATCAACTACTTGATCTTATTAAATATCACAACATGGTATTCCTTGCCATAACATAAGAACATCTGTTCAATTACAAACCAAGTATGAACAAAATGGAGAAACCATTCTTGACCTATCTTTTCCATGTCTTAAGCTAATTCTTGAACCTACCATGAGCCTCATGGTATTCATTATATTCCAATCTTGGAAACAAGACAAGGAGATCAACTCTAGAAATATATATCCTTCTCTATTCCATATTATTATACATCAAACCAAGAGAGATGAGAGTTCTACAATAATTATTAGAGAAGCAACAAACCTTGAGCTAAACCTTGGATATACATCCATGTACTCAAACCATTCCCTTTAAGAGAAACCCTAGGATATTATTTCAGACCATCCCTAAGGAGAGAACCCAAATATGTTAAACATAGATATTGATGATCACACCATTCTCCATGGAGCCTAAACTTAGGTTAGTGTTGAAGTCTTCTCAAATGAGAGAAACCAAAGATATTATTATTAGCTTTACCTATTAAGAACATAGGACAATCTTTGAACTAAAGTATTAGGTTGTAAACCATTTCCCTTGGAGTGGTGAGATAACCTAATATCACATGAAATAATACCCTATCCATGAATTGATAAAGTAAGGAAGAGAACTATCCATATAACCAGATGATCATATCATCATTGATTAAGAAGAACTCTAAGTGTATATCTCAGACAATTCTTCTGGGGTATAAATTATTGAGACAACCATAATATGCCTGTCCTAGAAAGTAAAATAGAAGTGCTATACCTTAGTTCATCAAGACAATACTTAATCTTGGGAGTGAGAAACCTAAATTCTTGAGAGATAACTTAGAAGCCAAACCTTGATCATTATAAATTGAGTAATGATCATCAACCCTAAGAACTTGAGATAAGGATATTAAGAACAAGTGGATCAAGCCTAATCCATGACCATAGTTTGGAGATATAGGAGAGCAATTCAAATGCTAACACTTATATGATCAGTAGATATTATTCATCACATGAAATCATGGGAGATCACTAATAAGCAACCCTAGGCTTATATCCCAATCTTACTTATGAACCACTTGGTGATCACAAATAGAATCCTACCCTATCTATATTTCATAAATTAATGAACCTAAGAAAACCTTAGAGTTAAACACTATGCTTCATATGGTAAGAAACCATATATCCATATGACCAAAGTTAACTATAAAAAGAACTATAACCAATGAAGTTACTTAAATGATAAATTGAGGTTAACAATAGAAGCCAATTGGTAGAAGATAAAACTAATTCTCAATATCATAGTAACTAGAGGAGAACATAAAATGTTAAGTAAACAACCACCTTATCATGGTTAGGGGAGATTAAACCCTAGCACATGCAATATGGTGTCATCTCAACTCTACAACCCAGAATTATATCTCAAACCTAGTTGTAAATAACTTGGGTGATTACAATTATAAAACCAGACCATAATTGAGATTCAAACCAATTGCTCATTAGCTAAATTCTATGCTTCACTAATTAACCCTAAGAAATATCTAGTGCTTAAACTCATAATTAAATCCATGGGTGGTGAACCACTTATCTCTGTAAATAAAGCCCAACCTTGAGGAGAGTAATGCATACTCTAGGATTTTAGTTTTATTCAAAATATAGTACTAATACTAACCTTGATTTTGGGTTATTATCAAACCTACAAAATCCTAAGAAAATGTTGCTCACATCAAATGCCAGTGATTAATTCCTCAAATGGAAACCAAGAAATAGTAACAATCTCTGAAATACTTTGAGATGAAAATATCAACTCTCATAATTCTAAACAGAAATGATTGCATAATAAAAAGAGAATTAAAGTAAAAATATAAGATTATGTCCAATTGTTATTTTAATTGAATTCACAAATATGCAAGTAATTCAATATAAAATAAGAATTCAAAATAGAATAGGGAAACAATAGTTAGTATACTAAATCTTAAATGAATTAGCATCATTACAAATATCTGCAAATAGAATTGAATTCAATTATGAGTTAAAATAGAAAATATACAATAGGAGAAATCAAAACAGAGAAAAAAATAAAAGAAATACTCACCTGGCCGTGTAGCCCGTGGAGCAGCCCACCACCACAGCCCAGCAGCAGCCCGTGGAGCAACCACCAAAGGCCAAGCCCACCAGAACCAACCCAGCCCAATACCCCTTCGGATAAACACGAAGTGGACGAAGACGCCTTCGTCTCCTTCGTCTCTGCGAGCACGGGAGGGCGCCACGGCGTCGACCAGAGAGCCACGTCCCGGCCGCCATTGCTGACTGCGCGACCACCGACGACCCAAAGATCATCGTATAAAGCCCTGGCCGAAACCCTAGCTTCCAATTTCTCCTCCTCCCTGCTTCATTTTTCCCCAAATTGAAACCCTAGCATCTCAGGCCATCCCTCACCGTCGTCGATTGGGGCATCCCCGAGCCACGCTGAGGACGCCATCAGCTCCGCCATGCTCGACTTGCTTCGCCTGCGCGAGGAATCGAGGCGGAGCGACCTAAATCAACCCCACCAGGCTCCTCTTCTTCGCGCCCGGCCACCGTCTCCGTCGACGGTGGAGTCGCCGTCCGGCCACCCCGACCTCGCCTGAGCTTTCCTACGCATTCATGGTGAGCTCCTGCACCTCATGGACTGCTTCGCAACCTCCCCAGCTCTCTGTACCGAGCCATCGTCGTGGACCTGCGAGCTCCGCCGCTCGGCCTTGCCGTCGGGCAAGCGCCGGCGACCAAAAGTGGGCGGCGCCACCACCATTAGAATCCCCGCGTCGCGTAGAGTAGCACAGACATCAGCGCGCAACCGGTGGTCGCCGGAAACTCGCCGTCGTTGCCAAATTCGCCGGCCACTGTGAGCTCTGGACTTGGTCTCGATTTTGACCAGTCCACGCTCACGTGGCAGTCCACGTGGACCACTGGCCCACTGGTCAGCCTCTGCGTGTAGGTTAGCCTGGGTGTGTTTAGTATTTCCTTTTCATTTTATTTCAATTCAATTACTACTGCAACTTTGAGAATTTATATAAAATTCATATTAACTCGGAAAAATACAAATAAGATATCAAAATTCTTAGAAAAGAAAAATCTATCCAATAAAAATATAAAATCAATTTTTTATTTTAATAAAAATTCAATTATTTAATACTTGTTATTTAAGCCGTGTTTAATTAAAAATTCAATTAAAATTTAATAATTAGGAAAACTTTCCAAATTAAATAAAAACCAGTAAATAAATAAAGAAAACATTAAAACTAATTTCTTTATTTTATTAATTTGGTAAATCATTATTAGAGAGAATTAAACCCTGATTAATAATTACCCTAATTAGTAAATTATTTAAAAATAATAAAAAGCCAAATTGAATATTAATTTTATTTCAAAGTTATTAAGAACTTCAACTTTAACATGAAGTTATTAATCATAGAATTACATTGTAAATAGCAAACCCTAAATTTCACATGGAATGATATTATAGCCCTATCATTTCATGTGACTCCTAAAACCCTAAATTAAGTAGGAACCCTAGTTCTATTATTACATGTGAACCCTAATTTGCTTCTAACCTAAACCCAAGGTTAGAACAGGTGATCATGGTACTTCAATTCAAATCATAGAGCCACCATTAGCAACTAAAAGACATACCTATGTCCACATAAAATGTAGAACCCTATCACTAGCAATTTAGTATTCCATGTATGCATATCACTAAACCTAGTTGATCAAGTAGGATCAACCAAGTTTAAATCCTAGCTTCTACTGACAAAACCATCATCCTTATTCATCCATGCTTAGCATCACACCATTGTGATGAACCCAAATAGCATCTAGGCTCAATATTTATCATTACATAACCATAGTCCACTGAACCCTACAAATACTTCATAATTATGAACCATCCTATTTAGGAGCCAATAATTCCTTACTTAGTGGATCCAGTAGCAAAACCTAGACAACCTCAACCCTAATTGATATACTTCTTATTATTTAAGAAGTATGTTCTTCAAAAGTTATTCTTTTGAAGAAAATAAGGAATCATCACCAACCCTGCTTATAAGGACCTATAAACCCTAGCCAGCTATCATTAGCAAGATAAACCAACCTTGACAACAACCATGTATAATGAATTGCTTAGGATGCCTAGGCTTATCTTAACCTTACAAGCCCTAGGTGTCGATGAGTCCAACATTGTTGTGATCCATCTAACACTTACTCCAAAAACTACTTGGAACCATAATAAATTATAGAACTCCACCAACCTAATTATCATACTTGTTCTTTATTAAAGAACATGTTCTTCAAAAGTTATTCTTTTGAAGTATATGATAATTAATCCTTAACCATGCCATCTAGTACTAAAATTGACCACTGTTCTTTACTTGATAACATTATGCCCATTATCATTCTTTGTGTGCTCAATTGATTATTATTCTTTATTGTCTACCTGTTGATAATACCAAGTAATCACACCTGAATAAAAACCTTGTATGTGAATCACTCTAAAAGTGCAACACACCCTAAACCAATCATTACAACTCACTAATCCTAAATCATCGGGGTTAGGTCACGCTTAGAGCGATTGCATCTCATACTTATGCATTATTGCATCCTTGCCAATCTTTTAAACATCGTCCTTACCGGACGATGATGCTATTTCAGAATTTGGAGTTATTGCGTATCGAAGACCTTGCCTGCATAATCTTGCAGTCAAGAAAGGCAAGTTCATCGCTTGCTCATGTCATTTGAGTATCTCTATCAAATTACTTGCAAAGTACTATGGTTATCACTATTGCATAAAAACCAAAACCACTACTTTCATAACTATGAATATGACTATGTGGTGGGCAATGGAACCATGGATTGTGTTGATATGGTGGAGGTTCCATTGCAAGGGTTAATATCCATCTAGGATTAAACAACAAATGTCGCCAGTGATTCTTGTGCCGTAATACCCGTGTTAACCATAAGATCGGAGTGGGACGGAGTAGTCAAAAGTGTTTCCACCTCTCGTACATCAACGGATGCGCTTACCGTAGACACTTGACCCAGGTTGGGCAAGCGGTGGGGTGGGGATCCCATTCTAATTCCCCACGGTAAGTGGTCTATGATGGGTTGCAGCTACGGCGAAGGAGTTTGGTTAACGAGTCCCAAACTGTTGTCGTGGTCGGGGTCCATCCTTAATTGGTATAAGAGGACCGCGAGGACCCAGGGTCGGGGTATGCAACAAAGGGTGGGTGTGCGAGGTAGTGGAGGAACATGATTGGCTAGACCTTATACCGGGCCTCACACCATAGGAAGTGTGGACGGGTTGCGCGCCTGGTTGGCACCAAGGTTAAGATCTCTTATGGGTAAAGCAACACACCTCTGCAGAGTGTAAAGAACCGTGACTGTCACTCCTGTTCCGGGATATGGAACTGCGAACGCTGCCGGAAAGGAGCTCCATGAAGTTCTAGTAAACCGGTGAAGGCTGACGGACATAGTTCTTCGAATAAAAGCAACTTTTTGAAGAAATGGTTATGAAAACTTGCATTGGTATTAGACTTTGGTCTAATGTTGTAGCTAGTGCATTAAACACCTCTTTCCTATAATGAACTTGTTGAGTACGCTCGTACTCATCCCACTCTTAAATCCCCTGCTTAGATATGGAGGCCACGAAGGAGGATCTACAGTGCAACTCGAAGACCGAGGAAATCAACAACTACTTCAAGGGACATGAATCTGTCAGAGGAGTCAAACACCACATTCAACAAGAAGACAACCTAGATTAGCAATAGAAGGAACTAGCTTCCTAAACTTAGCTCCTATTTAGCTAGAATCTACTCATAGCCTCTGTAGCTATTTAAATACTCTACAAATAGAGTTCGTGTTAGGATTAGACTACGAGTCGTTCCCCTGGAGTTTATTTGCAGTTTTTCTCATTGTAAAGTAGGAGAGGCTGTCTTTGATCAGAGTCTGTATGTAATTCTATAGACATGTCTTGGACCCGCATATGTTTCTGTTGTACCACTCGAGCGATATAATACTAGTGGAACAATGTTTCATTGGTGTTATATCAGACTTGCATACTACACCATGCAGTGGTATGCCGGGTCTCCACAGTTGGTATCAGAGCAAATGCTTTGACCTTAGGATTAAAACCCTTTAAAGGAGACCTATAGGATTGGTAGAGTCTATAGGAAGTTATCTTAGATAAAACCAAATAGTTCTGATGAGTTGAGATGGATATTCACTTGGGAATAATCCTGACACACTTGAGTCGAACCTTCTTACTTATCATTGATAAGTGAAGTTAGTTAGCTAATTCCAAACATGTAGAACACCATTAAGTCCTTAAAACAATAGATGAGTAGACCATAATTGGTATACAATACATGGTAGTCCAAAGAGAGGATACAACCATAAGGAAGATATCCTATTGGAAGATGTGTACCAACACATGTAATTGGTAAGTAAATTATCCAAACGTGTAAAAAACAACTGATAGTAAGGAATGAATATAAGTTATAAGAGGTTGTATAAACCATGATGAGTCAACCATGGGAGAAAAGGAAGAGGGATAGGAATAATATATGACTACTTACATGGTAGTGATAGAAATCATATATGATTCACCTGAGAATCGTTATGTGATGGGCTAGAATATCATAAATACTTAGGAGGAGTTTGATAAGAAGTTAGACGCGAAACAATAGAGTAAGATTGTGTTCCAAAACCATGGGAACTGTGTCAAGTACATCAGAACCCTAGTTATATGGTAAGAACATATGAAAGTATATGAGCTATATTTCCATAGTTATGTGTTTAGAATAGCAATGTTAGAACCTAGACATATCATGTGAGATAGTCCTCAACAAAATAGAAGTTAAGTAGTACTTCTAGAAAAAATTAGATTAACCTTAACTATCCTAGACCACTGTTGTTTCAAGTTTATCTCATTACAAATGTGCAATGGGGGTAAAAGATGAGACAAATAGTAGACTTCCATAAATAAGTGCTAAGTATCACGATACAAACCTATATTATGTGGTGTTATATACTACACATCTCAGCCTGATGTTTAGAAATGTTTTACTCAACTATTATATTCAGGCTTATGATGGTGTGTATGATAAGCACAAAGCTGAATCTTCTTGGATTTTATTGGATTTTCATTGTTTGACTAGATTCATACATGAAGTTTGACATTGATATGCAAATGCATGTTGCTATATCAAGTTCTTACTTGGTGCTATAGATCTAGAGGGTAATGGTAAACGTGTGAGGAAGTGACGAATTCTGGAAGATTCCGAAGACAAGATGAAGCTCCACTAGAAGAAAGGAGTAAATTTGTGGGAAGCAACCACAATATTCAGAAGGAAGTACCAACCTAAACTCATGCTTTACCTCAACAGAGGAGTACTTTAGTACATAGGAAGCATGAAGGTGAGAAATATAATGATTATGGTGAAGCTGAAGCAGATCCATAGTCAACATGGAAGAGGGAATGCATGGGAAATCACTTAGGATACTATAATCATAGTGTCAGCTAGTGGTTTTCTTGCAACAATAAAACCTTGAAAAAAGAAGATGACCTATGAAACCATAGCAGACATAAGAAGATCATAGTCGATATCAGAAGACCACAATTGGTATAATATCAATACTGCGAGATAAAGTAGAAGATGTCTCGTCCAGTTAATCAGAACCTATAATAGAATCAATTTTTGAGATATCAAATAGCCACAGTTAGTATAATAACCACTGCTGGTATCAGTTGGTATTACAAAAAGACCACGATTTAATTAGTTGTAACAAAAGTTTGTGAACAAATAAAAGTTTTGTCAGCCAAATAACTATGACCTATGATCATCATTGGATGTCCACAATTGAGTGGATACACCACAAAGTTTCTTCGCAAAACCTTAGAGGAAAATAAATTATAAACAAGACCTATACCAATATTCTAATCATAAGTCCAATAGTTGGAAGAAAAGGAGTTGAAGACCTAAAGAAAACTCTAAGGGGTAGAGTAAAGATTGAGTTGGATGTATAATAACTCAATACTTTGAGCATAATAGAAGAAGAAGGTCTGAACTGAGAGGAAGTTCGATCTTATTCTCATAAGATTGTTAAACACTACTTTCAGAAGGATGTCAGACCAGAAGCCGAGATTTATACCTCGAGGAAGTAAGAAGTGGACAATAACTTAAGAAAGTGAGTAGTATTTACTCAGAAGTACGAAAGCTCAAGAAAGTCAAGCATAAAGAAGTTGGACGAAGAAAATACCGTAGGCCAAATACAGCTCAAGAAGGCCAAAGACCAAAGGAGATTGACCCTACCAAAATTAAAGTCTATTTGAATGATTCCTTCCATGGAACCTAAATAATCCAAAATAGTTATAAGTATCAACTATAAACCATGATTGGATGTACTAAATGAGTCTAATCCATTCTTCGAGGAATAAACCATCATGATCAATTCCATGGTAAGTACCTTACAAGTACCATTATTGCAGTTTAGTAGTAAGGGAAAACAAAGACCTATTTACCAATGAGGAGTTTATTACCAAATTAGTCTTCAGATAAGACTAGCAGCATCAGAATAAGTCCCAATCATTGAATCTTCAAAGAGAAAGGAAACAAGCTTATAGAGTTGGAAGAAATCAAAGAATAAAAGTAAGAACCATGGTTCAGAGACAAACTCTAATGGATTCCAGGAAGAATCTGGACAAGGGATATATTCAATTATATCCAGTAAGATCACTACGGAGTTCGAGAAAATTTTAAGTCTGCATAAGTCAGAACCACGCTCCGAAACGTGAGAGAGATCAAACTTTGAGGACGAAGTTTAGTTTAAGGGGTAGATACTGTAATATCCCAGGTATTGGGGTTACAAAAATAGAGGAAACAGATGTGTGCATTGCATTCATGCATAGAAAATCTGGGGAATTTTCGCGCTTTAAAGTAAAACAGTCACAGTAACTGAAGTTTCACTTGACCTTGGTGGAATTGAAGTAGCTCATCAAGTCAAGCGTTATAAACCTCAATGTGACTTTGCTAAAACCTTGTTTTGGGTAGAGATGATTTGATCTAAGGGGTTAGATCAAATGGAATTAAAATCAACACAAGAACATATGAATCACTACTAGGAAAAGGCTTATAGCCGCACTTCTTACCGCCGGTGAGTACGATTTAAAGATGCCGGCGGTAAGCCCTTTTAGGACCGCCTCGTATTACCGCCGGCGAGTTTAAACAGGGTTGCCGGGGGTAGGACACTTACCGCCGGCGAAATGGAATCGAAAATGCCGGCGGTAAGGTGGGCCGAGACTATCCGGATGGGCCTCCCCATACCACCGGTGAAACGGGCTAGAAAACGCCGGGGGTAACCCTCACTACCGCGGGCGGCTAGGGATAGAAATCGCCAGGGGTAAATAGAATACGTGCGGGGATTTTTGGGGGCAAATTTAGCGCCGGCAAATTGGCCGGATCCGCTGGTGGTAACCACCCAGACCCTATCGCACCACGCACTTCCTCTCTCTCTATTATCTCTTCACGCACACAATCTCAAAACAAATATCTCTTCACGCACACAACAGCACACCACACACCTACACACCGCAGCACCAGCGCTGCAGCTCCCTCAACACCAGCGCCGCCGCTCCTCTCCCCAACCCCGGCGCCGCCGCTCCCTCCCCAACACCAGCACCACCGGTCCCTCCCCAACACCGGCGCCGCCGCCCCTCCCAACACCAGCGCCGCCGCCGTCCTCCGTCGCCACGTCGGCGCGCGCCTCCTCCCGCAAGCGGAAGGCCACCGCCAAGGTCGTCGCCGACCCCGAGCCCGACCTCGACCAGGACGCGGCGGCGGACAAGCGCCCGCGGGGGACCAGGAGGGCGCGCAGGAGGCGGGCGCGGTGGCGAGGAAGCGCGTCGCCAAGCCGACCAAGGCCGTCGTCGTCGTCGAGCGGGATGGTGGCTTGCGGCGGCGGGATCCAGATCGGGAGCCAGGAGATTGGACTTGATCGCTTTTGCTTTTCTTTTTAGGGTCCTTGGTGTAAACTTTGTTTCTGGTTGGACTAGTTTGTAACTTGTACACAGCCTGGTGACGCTGCAGATGCGCTGCTTGCCATGCTTTTTTTTATTCGCAAAAACTGATACCGCCGGCGAATAACGATGGGAGTAGGGAAAACGCCGGGGGTAAAGGGCTTACCACCGGCGAGGTGATCGCCGGCGAATCCGAAAACGCCACCGGTAAGTCTTTTCAGATCGCCGGCGGTATCAAGGATCAACTACTTGATCTTATTAAATATCACAACATGGTATTCCTTGCCATAACATAAGAACATCTGTTCAATTACAAACCAAGTATGAACAAAATGGAGAAACCATTCTTGACCTATCTTTTCCATGTCTTAAGCTAATTCTTGAACCTACCATGAGCCTCATGGTATTCATTATATTCCAATCTTGGAAACAAGACAAGGAGATCAACTCTAGAAATATATATCCTTCTCTATTCCATATTATTATACATCAAACCAAGAGAGATGAGAGTTCTACAATAATTATTAGAGAAGCAACAAACCTTGAGCTAAACCTTGGATATACATCCATGTACTCAAACCATTCCCTTTAAGAGAAACCCTAGGATATTATTTCAGACCATCCCTAAGGAGAGAACCCAAATATGTTAAACATAGATATTGATGATCACACCATTCTCCATGGAGCCTAAACTTAGGTTAGTGTTGAAGTCTTCTCAAATGAGAGAAACCAAAGATATTATTATTAGCTTTACCTATTAAGAACATAGGACAATCTTTGAACTAAAGTATTAGGTTGTAAACCATTTCCCTTGGAGTGGTGAGATAACCTAATATCACATGAAATAATACCCTATCCATGAATTGATAAAGTAAGGAAGAGAACTATCCATATAACCAGATGATCATATCATCATTGATTAAGAAGAACTCTAAGTGTATATCTCAGACAATTCTTCTGGGGTATAAATTATTGAGACAACCATAATATGCCTGTCCTAGAAAGTAAAATAGAAGTGCTATACCTTAGTTCATCAAGACAATACTTAATCTTGGGAGTGAGAAACCTAAATTCTTGAGAGATAACTTAGAAGCCAAACCTTGATCATTATAAATTGAGTAATGATCATCAACCCTAAGAACTTGAGATAAGGATATTAAGAACAAGTGGATCAAGCCTAATCCATGACCATAGTTTGGAGATATAGGAGAGCAATTCAAATGCTAACACTTATATGATCAGTAGATATTATTCATCACATGAAATCATGGGAGATCACTAATAAGCAACCCTAGGCTTATATCCCAATCTTACTTATGAACCACTTGGTGATCACAAATAGAATCCTACCCTATCTATATTTCATAAATTAATGAACCTAAGAAAACCTTAGAGTTAAACACTATGCTTCATATGGTAAGAAACCATATATCCATATGACCAAAGTTAACTATAAAAAGAACTATAACCAATGAAGTTACTTAAATGATAAATTGAGGTTAACAATAGAAGCCAATTGGTAGAAGATAAAACTAATTCTCAATATCATAGTAACTAGAGGAGAACATAAACTGTTAAGTAAACAACCACCTTATCATGGTTAGGGGAGATTAAACCCTAGCACATGCAATATGGTGTCATCTCAACTCTACAACCCAGAATTATATCTCAAACCTAGTTGTAAATAACTTGGGTGATTACAATTATAAAACCAGACCATAATTGAGATTCAAACCAATTGCTCATTAGCTAAATTCTATGCTTCACTAATTAACCCTAAGAAATATCTAGTGCTTAAACTCATAATTAAATCCATGGGTGGTGAACCACTTATCTCTGTAAATAAAGCCCAACCTTGAGGAGAGTAATGCATACTCTAGGATTTTAGGTTTTATTCAAAATATAGTACTAATACTAACCTTGATTTTGGGTTATTATCAAACCTACAAAATCCTAAGAAAATGTTGCTCACATCAAATGCCAGTGATTAATTCCTCAAATGGAAACCAAGAAATAGTAACAATCTCTGAAATACTTTGAGATGAAAATATCAACTCTCATAATTCTAAACAGAAATGATTGCATAATAAAAAGAGAATTAAAGTAAAAATATAAGATTATGTCCAATTGTTATTTTAATTGAATTCACAAATATGCAAGTAATTCAATATAAAATAAGAATTCAAAATAGAATAGGGAAACAATAGTTAGTATACTAAATCTTAAATGAATTAGCATCATTACAAATATCTGCAAATAGAATTGAATTCAATTATGAGTTAAAATAGAAAATATACAATAGGAGAAATCAAAACAGAGAAAAAAATAAAAGAAATACTCACCTGGCCGTGTAGCCCGTGGAGCAGCCCACCACCACAGCCCAGCAGCAGCCCGTGGAGCAACCACCAAAGGCCAAGCCCACCAGAACCAACCCAGCCCAATACCCCTTCGGATAAACACGAAGTGGACGAAGACGCCTTCGTCTCCTTCGTCTCTGCGAGCACGGGAGGGCGCCACGGCGTCGACCAGAGAGCCACGTCCCGGCCGCCATTGCTGACTGCGCGACCACCGACGACCCAAAGATCGTCGTATAAAGCCCTGGCCGAAACCCTAGCTTCCAATTTCTCCTCCTCCCTGCTTCATTTTTCCCCAAATTGAAACCCTAGCATCTCAGGCCATCCCTCACCGTCGTCGATTGGGGCATCCCCGAGCCACGCTGAGGACGCCATCAGATCCGCCATGCTCGACTTGCTTCGCCTGCGCGAGGAATCGGGGCGGAGCGACCTAAATCAACCCCACCAGGCTCCTCTTCTTCGCGCCCGGCCACCGTCTCCGTCGACGGTGGAGTCGCCGTCCGGCCACCCCGACCTCGCCTGAGCTTTCCTACGCATTCATGGTGAGCTCCTGCACCTCATGGACTGCTTCGCAACCTCCCCAGCTCTCTGTACCGAGCCATCGTCGTGGACCTGCGAGCTCCGCCGCTCGGCCTTGCCGTCGGGCAAGCGCCGGCGACCAAAAGTGGGCGGCGCCACCACCATTAGAATCCCCGCGTCGCGTAGAGTAGCACAGACATCAGCGCGCAACCGGTGGTCGCCGGAAACTCGCCGTCGTTGCCAAATTCGCCGGCCACTGTGAGCTCTGGACTTGGTCTCGATTTTGACCAGTCCACGCTCACGTGGCAGTCCACGTGGACCACTGGCCCACTGGTCAGCCTCTGCGTGTAGGTTAGCCTGGGTGTGTTTAGTATTTCCTTTTCATTTTATTTCAATTCAATTACTACTGCAACTTTGAGAATTTATATAAAATTCATATTAACTCGGAAAAATACAAATAAGATATCAAAATTCTTAGAAAAGAAAAATCTATCCAATAAAAATATAAAATCAAATTTTTATTTTAATAAAAATTCAATTATTTAATACTTGTTATTTAAGCCGTAATTTAATTAAATTCAAATAAAATTTAATAATTAGGAAAACTTTCCAAATTAAATAAAAACCAGTAAATAAATAAAGAAAACATTAAAACTAATTTCTTTATTTTATTAATTTGGTAAATCATTATTAGAGAGAATTAAACCCTGATTAATAATTACCCTAATTAGTAAATTATTTAAAAATAATAAAAAGCCAAATTGAATATTAATTTTATTTCAAAGTTATTAAGAACTTCAACTTTAACATGAAGTTATTAATCATAGAATTACATTGTAAATAGCAAACCCTAAATTTCACATGGAATGATATTATAGCCCTATCATTTCATGTGACTCCTAAAACCCTAAATTAAGTAGAACCCTAGTTCTATTATTACATGTGAACCCTAATTTGCTTCTAACCTAAACCCAAGGTTAGAACAGGTGATCATGGTACTTCAATTCAAATCATAGAGCCACCATTAGCAACTAAAAGACATACCTATGTCCACATAAAATGTAGAACCCTATCACTAGCAATTTAGTATTCCATGTATGCATATCACTAAACCTAGTTGATCAAGTAGGATCAACCAAGTTTAAATCCTAGCTTCTACTGACAAAACCATCATCCTTATTCATCCATGCTTAGCATCACACCATTGTGATGAACCCAAATAGCATCTAGGCTCAATATTTATCATTACATAACCATAGTCCACTGAACCCTACAAATACTTCATAATTATGAACCATCCTATTTAGGAGCCAATAATTCCTTACTTAGTGGATCCAGTAGCAAAACCTAGACAACCTCAACCCTAATTGATATACTTCTTATTATTTAAGAAGTATGTTCTTCAAAAGTTATTCTTTTGAAGAAAATAAGGAATCATCACCAACCCTGCTTATAAGGACCTATAAACCCTAGCCAGCTATCATTAGCAAGATAAACCAACCTTGACAACAACCATGTATAATGAATTGCTTAGGATGCCTAGGCTTATCTTAACCTTACAAGCCCTAGGTGTCGATGAGACCAACATTGTTGTGATCCATCTAACACTTACTCCCAAAAACTACTTGAAACCATAATAAATTATAGAACTCCACCAACCTAATTATCATACTTGTTCTTTATTAAAGAACATGTTCTTCAAAAGTTATTATTTTGAAGTATATGATAATTAATCCTTAACCATGCAATCTAGTACTAAAATTGACCACTGTTCTTTACTTGATAACATTATGCCCATTATCATTCTTTGTGTGCTCAATTGATTATTATTCTTTATTGTCTACCTGTTGATAATACCAAGTAATCACACCTGAATAAAAACCTTGTATGTGAATCACTCTAAAAGTGCAACACACCCTAAACCAATCATTACAACTCACTAATCCTAAATCATCGGGGTTAGGTCACGCTTAGAGCGATTGCATCTCATACTTATGCATTATTGCATCCTTGCCAATCTTTTAAACATCGTCCTTACCGGACGATGATGCTATTTCAGAATTTGGAGTTATTGCGTATCGAAGACCTTGCCTGCATAATCTTGCAGTCAAGAAAGGCAAGTTCATCGCTTGCTCATGTCATTTGAGTATCTCTATCAAATTACTTGCAAAGTACTATGGTTATCACTATTACATAAAAACCAAAACCACTACTTTCATAACTATGAATATGACTATGTGGTGGGCAATGGAACCATGGATTGTGTTGATATGGTGGAGCTTCCATTGCAAGGGTTAATATCCATCTAGGATTAAACAACAAATGTCGCCAGTGATTCTTGTGCCGTAATACCCGTGTTAACCATAAGATCGGGTGGGACGGAGTAGTCAAAGTGTTTCCACCTCTCGTACATCAACGGATGCGCTTACCGTAGACACTTGACCCAGGTTGGGCAAGCGGTGGGGTGGGGATCCCATTCTAATTCCCCACGGTAAGTGGTCTATGATGGGTTGCAGCTACCGGCGAAGGAGTTTGGTTAACGAGTCCCAAACTGTTGTCGTGGTCGGGGTCCATCCTTAATTGGTATAAGAGGACCGACGAGGACCCAGGGTCGGGTATGCAACAAAGGGTGGGTGTGCGAGGTAGCGGAGGAACATGATTGGCTAGACCTTATACCGGGCCTCACACCATAGGAAGTGTGGACGGGTTGCGCTTGGCACCAAGGTTAAGATCTCTTATGGGTAAAGCAACACGATACGTCTCCAACGTATCGATAATTTCTTGTGTTCCATGCCACATTATTGATGTTATCTACATGTTATATGCACACTTTATGTCATATTCGTGCATTTTGGAACTAACCTATTAACAAGATGCCGAAGTGCCAGTTCCTGTTTCTTGTTTTTGGTTTCAGAAATCCTAGTAACGAAATATTCTCGGAATCGGACGAAATCAACGCCAAAGATCTTAGAATCCCCGGAAGCATCCAAACACACACCAGAGAGGTTAGAGGGGGCCACGGGCCACCAAACCCTAGGCCCAGCGCGGGAGGGGCGCCGCCCTATGGTGTGGCCCCCGTCCCCCTTCGACCTTCTGCGCCGCCTCTCCGCCTATAAAAAGCCCCTGGATCGAAAACCCTAACACAATTGACGAAACCCACGAAACCTTCCAGAGCGCCGCCATCGCCAAGATGCGGGGACAGGATCTCTGTTCCGGCACCTGCCGGACGGGGAAGTGCCCCGGAAGGCTTCTCCATCGACACCGCTGCCATCTCCACCGCCATCTTCATCACCGCTGCTCCCATGAGAAGGGAGTAGTTCTCCATCGAGGCTCGGGGCTGTACCGGTAGCTATGTGGTTAATCTCTCTCCATGTACTTCAATACAATAATCTCATGAGCTGCTTTACATGATTGAGATTCATATGAGTTTTGTATCACAATTTATCTATGTGCTACTCTAGCAATGTTATTAAAGTAGTTCTATTCCTCCTGCACGTGTGTAAAGGTGACAGTGTGTGCACCGTGTTAGTACTTGGTT
Source organism: Lolium multiflorum (assembly GCA_030979885.1). Lineage (NCBI taxonomy): Eukaryota > Viridiplantae > Streptophyta > Magnoliopsida > Poales > Poaceae > Lolium > Lolium multiflorum. The sequence goes on from CM061750.1 coordinate 432,943,153, forward strand.
TATGCTATGATCATGATCTCTTGTAGATTGCGAAGTTAACTATTGCTATGATAATATTGATGTGATCTATTCCTCCTACATATGCATGAAGGTGACAGTGTGCATGCTATGTTAGTACTTGGTTTAGTCTTTTGATCTATCTTACACTAAAGGTTACTAAAACATGAGCATTATTGTGGAGCTTGTTAACTCCGGCATTGAGGGTTCGTGTAATCCTACGCAATGTGTTCATCATCCAACAAAAGTGTAGAGTATGCATTTATCTATTCTGTTATGTGATCAAAGTTGAGAGTGTCCACTAGTGAAAGTCTAATCCCTAGGCCTTGTTCCTAAATACTGCTGAGTTACTCTGCTTGTTTCTTGTTTCTTGTGTTACTACTTTGCAATATTACCACCATCAACTACACGCCAAAGCACTTTTCTGGCACCGTTGCTACTGCTCATACTTATTCATACCACTGTATTTCACTATCTCTTCGCCGAACTAGTGCACCTATTTGGTGTGTTGGGGACACAAGAGACTTCTTGCTTTGTGGTTGCGGGGTTGCATGAGAGGGATATCTTTGACCTCTTCCTCCCGAGTTCGATAAACCTTGGGTGATCCACTTAAGGAAAACTTGCTGCTGTTCTACAAACCTCTGCTCTTGGAGGCCCAACCTCTACAAGAATAGAAGCTCCCGTAGACATCAAGCACTTTTAAGGCGCCGTTGAGGGGAGGAAAGGTAAAAGGCTCTCATACTACGGTTCCAGGTAAAGTATTTTTCGCCATCGTGTGTGCTCGAAGCTATTTCCTTTAGATCCTGCAATTGCATCTTTTTGTTTCTTGTTTACACTAGTTTGGCATAATGTACAAGAGTGAGCTTCTTATTCTATTTCCTGATTTAAAACATGGATTGTTTGATGCGAAAATTAAAAAACCTATGAAATCTTATTTGCATGCTGGTAGTAATATTAGTATGAACGCTTTGAACACCATTGTTGATAATGGTATAGAAAGTTCTAAGCTTGGGGAAGCTGGTTTTCATGATCTTTTTAGTCCCCCAAGCATTGAGGAGAAAATTTTCTTTGATGATACTTTGCCTCCTATTTGTGATGATAATAATAGTGGTCTTTTGGTACAACCTACTATGGAGAGTAAATTTTGTTGTGATTATACTATGCCTCCTACACTTGATGAGAATAATAATGATAGCTACTTTGTTGAATTTGCTCCCACTACAACTAATAAAATTGATTATGCTTATGTGGAGAGTAATAATTTTATGAGACTCATGATAAGAATGCTTTATGTGATAGTTATATTGTTGAGTTTGCTCATGATGCTACTGAAAGTTATTATGAGAGAGGAAAATATGGTTGTAGAAATTTTCATGTTACTAAAACACCTCTCTATGTGCTGAAATTTTTCAAGCTATACTTGTTTTATCTTCCTATGCTTGTTACTTTGCTCTTCATGAACTTGTTTATTTACAAGATTCCTATGCATAGGAAGCATGTTAGACTTAAATGTGTTTTGAATTTGCCTCTTGATGCTCTCTTTTGCTTCACATACTATCTCTTGCGAGTGCATCATTAAAACTGCTGAGCCCATCTTAATGGCTATAAAGAAAAGAACTTCTTGGGAGATAACCCATGTGTTATTTTGCTACAGTACTTTGTTTTATATTAGTGTCTTGGAAGTTGTTTACTACTGTAGCAACCTCTCCTTATCTTAGTTTTATGTTTTGTTGTGCCAAGTAAAGTCTTTGATAGTAAAGTAAGTACTAGATTTGGATTACTGCGCAGTTCCAGATTTCTTTGCTGTCACGAATCTGAGCCCACTGCCCTGCAGGAAGCTCAGAAAATTATGCCAATTTACGTGCATGATCCTCAGATATGTACGCAACTTTCATTCAATTTGAGCATTTTCATTTGAGCAAGTCTGGTGCCATTTTAAAATTCGTCAATACGAACTGTTCTGTTTTGACAGATTCTGCCTTTTATTTCGCATTGCCTCTTTTGCTATGTTGGATGAATTTCTTTGATCCACTAATGTCCAGTAGCATTATGCAATGTCCAGAAGTGTTAAGAATGATTGTGTCACCTCTGAATATGTCAATTTATATTGTGCACTAACCCTCTAATGAGTTGTTTGAGTTTGGTGTGGAGGAAGTTTTCAAGGATCAAGAGAGGAGTATGATACAACATGATCAAGGAGAGTGAAAGCTCTAAGCTTGGGCCCCGGTGGTTCACCCCTGCATATATCAAGAAGACTCAAGCGTCTAAGCTTGGGGATGCCCAAGGCATCCCCTTCTTCATCGACAACATTATCAGGTTCCTCCCCTGAAACTATATTTTTATTCGGCCACATCTTATGTGCTTTTTCTTGGAGCGTCGGTTTGTTTTTGTTTTTTGTTTTGTTTGAATAAAATGGATCCTAGCATTCACTTTATGGGAGAGATACACGCTCCGCTGTAGCATATGGACAAGTATGTCCTTGGTTTCTACTCATAGTATTCATGGCGAAGTTTCTCCTTCGTTAAATTGTTATATGGTTGGAATTGGAAAATGATACATGTAGTAATTGCTATAAATGTCTTGGGTAATGTGATACTTGGCAATTGTTGTGCTCATGTTTAAGCTCTTGCATCATATGCTTTGCACCCATTAATGAAGAAATACATAGAGCATGCTAAAATTTGGTTTGCATATTTGGTTTCTCTAAGGTCTAGATAATTTCTAGTATTGAGTTTGAACAACAAGGAAGACGGTGTAGAGTCTTATAATGTTTTCAATATGTCTTTTATGTGAGTTTTGCTGCACAGGTTCATCCTTGTGTTTGTTTCAAATAAGCCTTGCTAGCCTAAACCTTGTATCGAGAGGGAATACTTCTCATGCATCCAAAATACTTGAGCCAACCACTATGCCATTTGTGTCCACCATACCTACCTATACTACATGGTATTTTCCCGCCATTCCAAAGTAAATTGCTTGAGTGCTACCTTTAAAAATTCCATCATTCACCTTTGCAATATATAGCTCATGGGACAAATAGCTTAAAAACTATTGTGGTATTGAATATGTAATTATGCACTTTATCTCTTATTAAGTTGCTTGTTGTGCGATAACCATGTTTACTGGGGAACGCCATCAACTCATTGTTGAATTTCATGTGAGTTGCTATGCATGTTCGTCTTGTCTGAAGTAAGGGCGATCTACACTGAGTTGAATGGTTTGAGCATGCATATTGTGAGAGAAGAACATTGGGCCGCTAACTAAAGCCATGATCCATGGTGGAAGTTTCAGTTTTGGACAAACATCCTCAAATCTCTAATGAGAAAAGAATTAATTGTTGTCAAATGCTTAAAGCATTAAAAGAGGAGTCCATTATCTGTTGTCTATGTTGTCCCGGTATGGATGTCTAAGTTGAGAATAATCAAAAGCGAGAAATCCAAATGCGAGCTTTCTCCTTAGACCTTTGTACAGGCGGCATAGAGGTACCCCTTTGTGAAACTTGGTTAAAGCATATGTATTGCGGTGATAATCCAGGTAGTCCAAGCTAATTAGGACAAGGTGCGGGCACTATTGGTACACTATGCATGAGGCTTGCAACTTATAAGATATAATTTACATGATGCATATGCTTTATTACTACCGTTGACAAAATTGTTTCATGTTTTCAAAATCAAAGCTCTAGCACAAATATAGCAATCGATGCTTTTCCTCTATGAGGACCATTCTTTTACTTTCAATGTTGAGTCAGTTCACCTATTTCTCTCCATCTCAAGAAGCAAACACTTGTGTGAACTGTGCATTGATTCTTACATATTTGCATATTGCATTTGTTATATTGCTTTGCATTGACAATTATCCATGAGATATACATGTTACAAGTTGAAAGCAACCGCTGAAACTTCATCTTCCATTATGTTGCTTCAATGCCTCTACTTTGAATTATTGCTTTATGAGTTAACTCTTATGCAAGACTTATTGATGCTTGTCTTGAAGTGCTATTCATGAAAAGTCTTTGCTATATGATTCACTTGTTTACTCATGTCATATACATTGTTTTGATCGCTGCATTCACTACATATGCTTTACAAATAGTATGATCAAGTTTATGATGGCATGTCACTCCAGAAATTATCTTTGTTATCGTTTTACCTGCTCGGGACGAGCAGAGAACTAAGCTTGGGGATGCTGATACGTCTCCAACGTATCGATAATTTCTTGTGTTCCATGCCACATTATTGATGTTATCTACATGTTATATGCACACTTTATGTCATATTCGTGCATTTTCTGAACTAACCTATTAACAAGATGCCGAAGTGCCAGTTTGTTCTGCTGTTTTTGGTTTCAGAAATCCTAGTAACGAAATATTCTCGGAATCGGACGAAATCAACGCCAAAGATCTTAGAATCCCCGGAAGCATCCAGAACACACCGGAGGTCGGAGGGGGCCACGGGGCCACCAAACCCTAGGCTGGTGCGGCCAGAGGGGGGGCCGCGCCGCCCTATGGTGTGGCCCCCCTGTCAGCCCCCCTTCGACCTTCCTGCGCCGCCTCTCCGCCTATAAAAAGCCCCTGGATCAGAAAACCCTAACACAATTGACGAAACCCACGAAACCTTCCAGCCGCCGCCATCGCGAAGCCAAGATGCGGGGACGGGATCTCTCGGCACCTGCGGGGAGTGCCCGGAAGGCTTCTCCATCGACACCGCTGCCATCTCCACCGCCATCTTCATCACGCTGCTCCCATGAGAAGGGAGTAGTTCTCCATCGAGCTCGGGGCTGTACCGGGTAGCTATGTGGTTAATCTCTCTCCATGTACTTCAATACAATAATCTCATGAGCTGCTTTACATGATTGAGATTCATATGAGTTTTGTATCACAATTTATCTATGTGCTACTCTAGCAATGTTATTAAAGTAGTTCTATTCCTCCTGCACGTGTGTAAAGGTGACAGTGTGTGCACCGTGTTAGTACTTGGTTTATGCTATGATCATGATCTCTTGTAGATTGCGAAGTTAACTATTGCTATGATAATATTGATGTGATCTATTCCTCCTACATATGCATGAAGGTGACAGTGTGCATGCTATGTTAGTACTTGGTTTAGTCTTTTGATCTATCTTACACTAAAGGTTACTAAAACATGAGCATTATTGTGGAGCTTGTTAACTCCGGCATTGAGGGTTCGTGTAATCCTACGCAATGTGTTCATCATCCAACAAAAGTGTAGAGTATGCATTTATCTATTCTGTTATGTGATCAAAGTTGAGAGTGTCCACTAGTGAAAGTCTAATCCCTAGGCCTTGTTCTAAATACGCTGAGTTACTACGCTTGTTTCTTGTTTCTTGTGTTACTACTTGCAATATTACCACCATCAACTACACGCCAGCAAGCTTTTGGCACCGTTACTGCTCATACTTATTCATACCACATATTTCACTATCTCTTCGCCGAACTAGTGCACCTATTTGGTGTGTTGGGGACACAAGAGACTTCTTGCTTTGTGGTTGCGGGGTTGCATGAGAGGGATATCTTTGACCTCTTCCTCCCTGAGTTCGATAAACCTTGGGTGATCCACTTAAGGGAAAACTTCTGCTGTTCTACAAACCTGCTCTTGGAGGCCCAACACTGTCTACAAGAATAGAAGCTCCGTAGACATCACACACCTCTGCAGTGTAAAGAACCGTGACTGTCACTCCTGTTCGGGATATGGAGCTGACAGCCGGAAAGGAGCTCCATGAAGTTCTAGTAAACCGGTGAAGGCTGACGGACATAGTTCTTCTGAATAAAAGCAACTTTTGAAGAAATGGTTATGAAAACTTGCATTGGTATTAGACTTTCTGGTCTAATGCTGTAGCTAGTGCATTAAACACCTCTTTCCTATAATGAACTTGTTGAGTACGCTCGTACTCATCCCACTCTTAAATCCCCTGCTTAGATATGGAGGCCACGAAGGAGGATCTACGGTGCAACTCGAAGACCGAGGAAATCAACAACTACTTCAAGGGACATGAATCAGAGGAGTCAAACACCACATTCAACAAGAAGACAACCTAGATTAGCAATAGAAGGAACTAGCTTCCTAAACATAGCTCCTATTTAGCTAGAATTTACTCATAGCCTCTGTAGCTATTTAAATACTCTACAAATAGAGTTCGTGTTAGGATTAGACTACGAGTCGTTCCCCTGGAGTTTATTTGCAGTTTTTCCTCATTGTAAAGTAGGAGGCTGTGCTGATCTTCTGTAACAGAGTCTGTATGTAATTCTATAGACATGCCTTGGACCCGCATATGTTTCTGTTGTACCACTCTGAGCGATATAATACTAGTGGAACAATGTTTCATTGGTGTTATATCAGACTTGCATACTACACCATGCAGTGGTATGCCGGGTCTCCACACGAAGCTTCCAAGGACATTGAACCTGGGAAGACGCGGTGCTGAATGCAGACAAGCCAAAAACACGGCGGACCAGACGTAGAACAAAGGCAGTGGTGAAGGTATCTGTTGTATATGAGGAGGTTGCTCTTGGAGATGAGGAGGTTGCTGTTGCATATGAGTAGGTTGTTGTTGCAGATGACGAGGTTGTTGTTGATGATGAGAAGGTTGTTGTTGCAGATCAAAAGGTTGAGGGTGTACTCAGCATTGCTAAAGAAGAAATGGTGATATCGGTGCCTGAAAGCAAGGAAACTAAGAGGAAAATCAATGATGAAGTATTTGACCATGAGAGGGCATGTAAGAAAGTCTGCATTGATGCTCAACAAGCAACTGAAGAAGGAAATGTATGTGCAAAGGATACAATCACAAACAGGGAAATGTCTAAAGGACCGCTTTGATTGGGAGTGTCTTGTCAGCTAGTTCACTGGAAAACAAGGAGTCATGTCCTGAAATGAGCCATGATTTGAGGTCACCGGTCGATCTGTCGAAGTTGTTGCTTTGCTATGGACCGGGGTCGCAATCTAGTGATAGCACTATCTAGAATGCGTTGGTTCCATCTCATCGTCAAGCTGATGCTACTTCTTCCATCTTGAAGAAACAACTGGGTGAAAGAAAGAAATCTCTATCATTTGCAACAGATATAAGAAAGGAATGTGGCTCACCTATTGTGAAAACAAGTCCATCTACCAGGAGACCTCTCACAAGATCGATGTTGCCTAAGAAGACACCTTCTGTTCAAAAGGAATGTGCTCCACTGATGGAAAATACAGAGGTGTATGCAGAGATGTATGCAGAACCAACTAAACCATATCCCAGCAGCCGAAGACTGACACGTGTTGCTGTTGCGAAAGCAACGGAAGAATGTAACAAAGGAGTCTTTCATGTAAAACGTCCTGTGGGCCTTCAGGTTAACAATGGCATGAGTCGTAAGCTTGAGCCTGATTTTCTAGCTGCAGAAAATAAAATTGAGACCGAACAACAAAGGAAGCTGAGAGAGCTAATGAATGATTTCCCCAGCTTTGATCTTGGATTTGATGAGACAACAACTAAAAGAATTGAATGTACCACTGAAGATAAGTAAATAGTTGCATCAATGGAAGAAATTGTTATCATTTCTCGCACTGAGGATAGTGGAGACTCCTTGGACGAGATTTATGCTACAATTGAAATGCCTTCTACACCAGCATCCTCTGAGAATTGTCTATCTTCTGAGAAATGCCATGATCAACAGAAGGCTGCCCCAGTAGTTGAACTCTAGTTTCAAAACTGAGAAGAGTTGCAAGCTAGGACCTCAACAGAAGTCCCCATTTGTCGGAAACCATAAAAAGCCTTCTATCCCGAAGTCAGACGCTGAAATTTATAATAAAGTATGCACATATGGTGGGAGATCTAAACATGCATTGTACGACGAGAGGATCATTGATAGTGGCGATTTGTTCATCTACCTATGTGACTTGGCAAACTCTGCCAGCCAGATGGCTAGATAAGTAACTGAACATGTGAGATTGCTCTTCGTGTGCTATCTACAGAGATGGCCAATGAGAAAAAACTGTGTTATGCCACTTAGAATTGCGATCGTAAGTAAACGATTGTTCCTCTTGTTCTGTAATTTTTTTAATTTACTACCTTCCATGTTTATTTAATGTTTAAATTTATAGCTAGTTGATATATACCATACATGCATACCAAACTTAGGTCTTCCACCTGCATAGTGGATAGAGCTGTGCGGAAAGCATTCGAATGCTCACCTACTAACTGCCTAGATCACAAGGATCTGGTAAGATGTATTTTTGGTCTTATATTAATTTTTTTTTATGGTTTTTGTTTTTCATTCATGTAGGATGTATAATTCATGTTTTCCCGTAGTCGTTTAATAAGGTATACAATAATAACTTTCATAATTTTATTTGGATGGAACAAGTGTAGCAAATCACTATTTTTAGATGTAGGAAATCATTATCATATGTTCAATTAGATGGAACAAATGTAATTCTTCACAATATGGATAGTAAAAGCTTATGTGTGTTTTCCATCATGTGCAGATACTGTTTTCAGTGCTACAAGATCTAACACCTGATAGCAAAGATATGACTGGGCACTACTACCTCATTGTGCTGAACCTAAAGGCGGGGAGGTTTGAAGTGATGGACTCGCTAAGGGCTGAGGGAAACCATGGATTAATGGAAGATGTAAGAACTATCATTGGATCTATCAAACACTTATGGTCAGCAAACTACCAGTCGAAGATCAATATTTCTAGATATCGAACTTTTCACATACCTACTCCAATGCAAGAAACGACGTAAGCTCAAATGACAGTGTTCCTTATTAAATTATATGCTCAAAACAATTTCTACATTTTTTTTTACATTTTTTGTATAATTGATCCATCATGTTTGATAGGTACGACTTGGATAGTCTGTTCTCAAGTTCATCGAGAGATGGAATGGAATAAGGATGCTCCAATTCAACCCATCTGACATGCATGTGCTAAGGAAACTTTACTTCAAGAAATTTGTTGATCATGTAAAGAACAAGATCGACTGGCAGGAACTATTATTCTAGGCAGGTAGAAGCTAGTTCGAAATACATAAAGAGTTTTAAGTTTTTTTACAGATATTGCTAGTTCACAGCTTCCTTCTTTCGTTGCATATTCATTTTGCGAATTTAAATTTTTTATGAAATAAAATACTTAGGTTTTCCCAACTTTCCTCCTTTTCTGTACTTTTGCACTTACTATTTTCATAGAACGCCACATACATGCATTAAAACAGTGAACAAAAACTAGAGGGCAACGATAAAAATGAAATGTAAGCACATAGTAGTTCCAAATTTATTACATCAATAAAGTAGCATGCGACCACATCCATTAGCAACAGTGAACAAAAACTTGAGAACTTTGTTATTATTCTAATCTTAACCATATTACGGAAAAAGTCAATTTGTTTTGGCTCTGGCCCCGGGGTGATCTTTGCGGAGCATGATGCCTCCATGTGTTCAACGGTCCCACAAACTGTGCACTTCAGAACTTTGGCACCCTCTCAGACATTAGCATATTTTGATGATCTTCCTTGCCCAGCATCTCCCTCATTTTCTTCTTCTGAAGCTGTACTAGTATTCTTATTTTCATTCCTTTTAGCTGCTTCAAAAATTTTCATTGCTTTCAACTCATTCTCCAAAGCATGCATGTATTTATCAGCTAGCGTTTTTCCTTATCGGATGTTGATGCCATTCTGGCCACTCTTGTAATCATTGCACAGAGTACCATAACGTAGAAGTTGCCTTTCTTTATTATTCATGTTCCTGTTAGATGAAACTTTAGGAAAATCCGTTTTCTCGTCCACAAATTGTTTCATCCGGTACTCTCTGACATAGGCATGCCGAACGGGCCTGCCGAATAAGGTACCCGAGGTTATCTCGAGGCCCACGATCCGAAGCTTTCAAGGCCCAGAAGCCCAGATAACCTCGATAAGGAATATAGAGTTGTATTAGGAATTACGAATCATGTAACAATACGGGAGTCTCAGATATCTTCTCGAAGTTTGTAACTTGTACGACACAAAATCCCTCGGCTCTTCCTCCTATATAAAGTGGAGCCGGGGGGAGAGAAAGGGATCGAATCTATTGTCAACACACACCCTAATTTCTGAGTCAAGCACCTTTTCGGCTGAACCTTCAAGATCTACTTGCCCTTTACTTTCTACGAAACCCTAAGTCTACAATCCGTAGGAATTGACAAGTTAATACCTTGTCACTCTCCACCTTCAAATTATGTACTGCGGTGAAATGTAGTCGATAGCACCTAGCTGTACCATGACTCTAAGCACATGGCAACACAAGAGCCCATCTCTGCTGAACTTGCAACATTCACAGTTGTAAGTTTCATTCTCCAAATTATTGACAACTCTGTAACTCCTTTTTTTCCGTAGCCATAAACATAACCTTTAACTGGAAGAACATCAAAATTTGTACCACCTAGATGGTTTACATTGTAGGATGTTACTTTCCGGAGTTCTGCTCGGAAACGTAAATAGATTGGGCGCGTATAAACCTCCAAAGCTTGCTTTTCCAGAGGGTAATCTCCCCACAGCCTAAGAATTTTATCTTCATCTTGAAACTCAACCGAATCTTCTGCAACATCGATCTTTTCCTATAACTTCAAGTCTTGCTCGAAGAAATGGTGAAGGCTGTTGTGAGGGTTTATGTACCTTTTCAATACTGCATTGAACCCTTCAGCACATGTGGTTTTTTGTAGGAATGAAAATAAAAGATCCTTAAATTAGGCTGGGCAAATGTAGCTCTCATGTGATAAAGATCAGCTAAATGCGTGTTGTCCGCAACATTGTGATTTGCAATCATATCTGCTTACCACTTTTCAAATTCTTCAACTGACATGCTATAGTCAATTTTTTTATAGGTCCAACCATAGTTCCTCGTGTTTCGACAGGAAATTTCCCAACACAGCTTGTGCATTCTGCATAATGTGCCACCTATAGCACCGATGCCACGCATCTGGTAATGATGTGAGAATTGCAGTTCACATTGCAGCATCTTGGTCAGTTATGAAGTTTTGGGGCCGGGGCCGAATGCCATCCATAGCATCGAGAAACTCCTCAAACAACCAGACAAAACTTTCAAATGTTTTCATTTGTGAAGAACCCGCAACCAAGCTAGATAGTTTGCCCATACTTATTAATACCTATGAAGGGGCCTAAAGGCATGCTATACATATTGGTCCTGAAGGTGGTGTCGAAAGAGACGCAGTCACTGTAATTTTTATATGCTGCCCTAGCTGCTCCATCCAACCATATTATGCGATCAACCTTATCATTAGGATAAGTATGCAAGCTGAATGTAAATTCTGGGTCTTCTTTCTTTATCTTTGCAATTAAAACTAGCAAGAAAAAGGGACATGTCCTTGTGTGGGTGTTCTGCATCCATCGCACCCATGCAGTTGCTTACATCCTTCCTGTCCTAGGTACATTGGCTAGACCCCCATACACCTCTGCCATAATCCTCATTACTCTGCCAGCTGATAGATTTACCTTATGCAAAACCTTGAAAAAATCCTTCTCTTCCTTAGGAATACCTTTATGAGATCTTAAGTATTTATTCAAACATAACTTCTTCATAAGCTGGTGGCTGTGCTCCTCAAGGAATATTGTTACATGCCACTTCGTCCCCTTCCTCTTGATTCTTTGTCGCGCCTTGAATTGTGTTTTTTGGTGATTCTACGGTTCCTATGTCTCACTGGTGGTACTTCCATCTCATTTATGTCATCGTTTTTTCCGCTCTTGTTGCAAACAAATAGTTGCCTGCCCCTCTCTCCATCAAGCACAGAGTTCTTTGATGAACTACATTTGATTGAAAGTCCAACAAACTTTCCATACCGGTTGTAATGCATTTTTCCCTCTTCCCATGTGTCAAAGATGAGTCATGGGTAAAGTTTCTGGACATCGGTTTGGCTGCAGGGTGTTGATTTGACTTCATCGTCAATTCCGGACTCATCAGTAGATATTGTTTCACCTGTTACAGCTTCCTTCTCACTGGCATTGCTCCAAGTAGCATTTTTCTCATTTCCTGTTTTATTACTTTCATCTTCTTTGTTGCACTGTCCTGTTTTGCTCCCATATGCTTGTTTGTCTGGCATATCATCAAGCATAATGACATCTTCAGTGAATGGTTCATTCAAATCCAGTCCTCCAGTATGATATGTTCCATCCATCTGTGCAAGAAAAGGAAACTTTAATATTATGCACAAGCTTGGAAAATTGTGCACAAGCTTTTTCAAATGTAAATTACTTCTTGGATGTATATTTCTAAGTACTACCACTCTAAATGCTAATTGGGTGGACAGTAGGATGTAAACATTAGCCATATGCTATGTGCAAAGTAGAAAGCTTACTCTATATTGCAATCTATCTACAAAATTTTAGTCTGTTACATGCATTTTTTTTGGATCGTGGTCTCCGAAAAAGAACTGCTTTTTTGTACAATTCATAAGCATGAAGATACATGGAGCAAACCACCTGCTTTCAACAATTTCCAATCAAAACCCACAAACTAATGGTGAAACTACATGCTCTGTATGATGCTGTATACAAGATGGAGGATGGCCAAGTTTGTAAGAAGCTTTTGCTTGAAGATCTCATTTCTACCCTGAATTTTGGCATGGATATTGTGATGCCTGTGTCCCTTATCCATCTAATGGATCATGCAAACTTGATCCATCACACAGGACGTACCACAGTTGCGTTGGGGTTTTATTAGTACAGACAGATAAGCTGCCCAAAGAGCAAAGAGTAGGTCTAACAAAAACATCCCTTCAGGATTCAGTAGTGCTAGACGAAATGTGTTCAATTAAGCATTTCAAATTTTGAATAGCTTCCAAACGGATCTCTCCTAAGTTTCCACAACTTCACTTAGCCGACCGGTTCGTCGCCGCGTGAATCGGACTAGGAAGTTTACAGCATCTGGCAGAGGAAACAGTTGAACATAGGAGGAGGAGGGTACAGAGAGTGTCGCACCGGTGCCTGTCGATGGAGAGAAGAGTTAATCAGAGAAAACGAGATAGAAACTCCGATTGGATTTCATTTGGGACAAATATTCAACACAAATTAACCGGCCGGCAAGAGCAGACAGGGGAGAGCTGCCCGACGGGCGACGGCAGAGCAAACCATCATTTTATTCCAATAGGCAATAATTGGAGCATACTCATTCAGCTAGTCTCATACTCTCTCACATTCACGGAGTCAGCTGGCAAGAATATGTGCTAGGAGGCTGATCGAGGCGCCTAGCAGGTAGGTACGGCGAGGCGGCAGGACAGGAGGGTCTTGCGGGCGTTGGGGCTCTTGATGGAACGGCCGTAGGCCAGGTCCTTGGCGTACTGGCGCCTTCAGGTTCGCGCAACACCCTGCCGTCGGCGCCGCCCCGCCCGGGATCGCCGACAGGCACACCGCCAGCTGCGATGCGTCGCACGCCGAGCGCGCCCCGCCCGGCGCAGCGGCGAGCACCAACAGCGCCAGCATCAGAGCCAGCACGGCCACGCTCGGGTTCTTCTTCATCCTCGCCATGGTCGTCGCTGATCTAGTCTTCACTCTCGCTTTCGCTTTCAGGTGTTGTCTTTTGTCTGTTGTGTGTGATGGAGTAGAGTGCTGCGCCGGTGGTGTGGAGTGTCACGGAACTACTGGGGTATTTATAACCGGCCGTGCTCCCAGCTCGCCCTGCTGCCCGCGGCGAGACGTACTGATCATGTGCGGCGGCCGACGCGGCTGGTGGGCGATTAATGCAGGGGACGTCGACGGTAGACTGTAGTACTAATGCTGACCACAATTGACCACATTAACGCCGAGTCTTTTTCTTGTATCAATATGCAGAGTTAATGTTGACCTGTTACGCCCTTACGCCACTGACGCAAATGCCTCAAACGAGATTGTATTAGAGCATCACAAAACTCATCAAAGCTAAAAAGGAATGTATTTTATATTTGCGTTACTCGTTCGGACTCGATATCTCGGAAACGGGTCGAGGACACGGACACAAATAAAATGCGAGATGAAAGACATGCATGCAACCTCCCTAGTCCTTACATGTCAGACGTGACATTTCTACACGGTGCCATGGCATCAGCTGGTTTTATACGGTGCCCCCATATCGGAATCTAAACTTACCGAAAATAGAAAGTGCCCCCCCCCCCCCCGTGTCTTGACTCCTTTTCCGTTTCCATTTGTTTAGCAAGCCAGGAAAACGACAAAAGCACCCACCCAAGGAATTTAAGCCCACCCAAGCATCCCACGACCAGTCTTCCTAGAACCCTACCATGTGGCCTTCTTCTTCCTCTAGCCGGCAGCTGCTCCATCTCAACCATGTATGTAGGATAGTTCCATCCAACACCTCCAACCTGTGGAAAAATTACATCTGTCGCCAGAGAACAAACGGATCTGGTGTTCACAAAATAGACTCTTCTTCATCCCCAGAGTTTACATAAAACTTGGGTCAGGCCCATGGCTCGCCATTCCCCCACCCTCTCGTCGATGAGTGGAGGCGATCTCGGGCTTCACCCGCGACACGAGGTCGCCCGGGGCAGTAGCCTTGGGTATGACGGTGGAGGTGGCCCTCTTCTTCGCCGGAGAGGGTCGGCCTGCGGTTGGTGGTGGTGGATCTATCGATCTATCACCGCGTTCGGCGGCAGATGGAGAAGCATGGAAGCGGCGACGGTGTCGCCGGTGGATGGTTGGGTGGCCAGCCCGGGATGGTCGCCGACGTGGGGGTCCGACCTGAATAAAGGCGGTGGTTCTAGGGTCTCTCTTGCATGAAGAGGAAGACCTACCGTAGGCCTGGACTCGTGATCTGGCCGCAGTGTTGAGTTCCGGAAGGCTCCACCGGTGAATGTAACAGTGCTTTTTGCATGAAGTTTGCTGGATCGGTGGTATTCTGTCGTGCGCACCCATGCTTTTATTCAGACCGATTGGTTCTGGAGGGAGCGGCGCGAAGCTCTTTTTCTGTGTTGACATCAAGTGACTATGGATCCATGATGAAAGTCGGAAGAAGAGAAGTTCATGAAGGCCGGAGGGACTAGCAAGGGAGGTTCAAGTCTGCCACTTGAGGGACTTGCTTGGTCTTCCAGCGGTGTGAAAGTGGGGTGACAACACAGGTGAAATTCAGAGTCCTACCTTTCAGGGTGAAAACCCAAGGTCTGGCCTTAACTGGTTGTGCGTGGCAATGACCTTGTTGGAGAACATTGTTTTAAGAGCGGGGACTATCTTCACGGTGAAAACCTAAGATCGCCGATCGGGCGACGACGATGTTAGAGCACTGTTCCCGTCTTGGAGGCGTCGTTTTTGGAGAGTCTGTATTTCAAGTGTTGTCTTGGCGGTTGATATATTGCTGTTGTTCGACCCGAGATACTGTAGCGGGACTTTTGTTTCTTAGTTTTCTTTTTCTTTTTTTTGGCTGTGTGCATTCGTAGTGTCATTAGGGTGGCACGTTGTTGCAGAAGCTGAGTGTAATTGATATCTTTTTTATATTATATATTCCCTTTATCGAAAAAATACAAGGAGGAAACTTTCTTTTTTTTCCATTTTTATCCGTAAATTGAGTTGTTCTCGAGAGTGAAGGCTCCCAACGTCGACGGCCATGGCGATGAAGAAGAAGAACCCGAGCGTGGCCGTGGTGGCTCTGATGCTGGCGCTGGTGGTGCTTGCCGCGGCGCCGGATGGGACGCGCGCGGCGTGCGACGCGTCGCAGCTGGCGGTGTGCGTGTCGGCGATCATGGGCGGGGCGCCGCCGACGCCGGGGTGCTGCGCGAACCTGACGGCGCAGCAGGGCTGCTTCTGCCAGTACGCCATGGACCCCGCCTACGGCAGCTACATGAAGAGCCCCAACGCCCGCAAGACCCTCCAGTCCTGCCAACTCGCCGTCCCAACCTGCTAGGCAGCTCGATCAGCCTCCTAGCAGATACTCTTGCTAGCTGACTCCGTGAGTCTGAGAGTATGAGACTAGCTAGCCTAGCTGTGTGAGTGAGCGCGTGCATACTCGCGTGTGGGATGTATGCTCCGATAGTCCTATTATTGCCTATTGGAATAAAATGATGATTTGCTCTGCCGTCGGGCAGCTCGCCTCTGCCTGCTCTGGCCGGTTAGTTTCTGTTCAATCTTCGTCTCTGATGAAATGCTCCTGGGTTGCTTGTCACTAGCAAAGTAGCAAATCAATAGATCGATTGAGTTTCCATCTCGTTGTTTCTGAAAAACTCTTCTCTCGACCGACAGGTATCTCGGTGCGACACTCTGTCTACCTAGGCCAGCCTCCTCTGTTTAACTGTTTCCTCTGTCACTCCCTGTAAAACTTCCTAGTCACCTTCACGCGACTACCTGCCCGCAAGAAATTGATGTGAAAATTTAGGAGAGATTGCCCCGTTTGCATTTGGGAGCTATTCAAAATTTGAAATGTATAGGTAATTAGACACATTACATCTTCCTGCTAGCTAGGCCGAAAGGGTGTTTATGTTAGACCTACTTCCTGCTCTTTGGGCAGCTTGTAAGTAAGAAAAAGACCTGAACATATGTTTTTGCCTTTGGGATATTGCTGCATGATGTTGTTATTAGAGATATAACCTCAATACGTATACGATACAAGGTAGTACACCAATCATATATATATATATATATATATATATATATGTATCCCATCTCTGTACAGCCACACGAGGGGCTATTCTCCTCCTATATAACACGCAACCGGTACGCTTGAAAGAGGTATAGTTCCACCCACAAATCTAACATGGGATCAGGCCCCACCCGTCCTCCCTTCTAGCCGCCGCCGGTGCTCTCGCACCGCCGATTGCCAGGCCATGACATCCCGATCTCAAAATCTCTCCCTCGCCTACCAGTTCCCAAGCTTTGTTTGATCCAAAAAAAAAACCCACCCAAAACCCTCACCGTTTTCTCCCAGGAACCAGCCACCTCTTAGCCAAAAAAAAAAAACTAGATCGCCTACAACCCCGGTCACCCCCTCTCTCCTCGATCGTCCCTATGGCATCGTCATCAACAACCTCTATTGCGGCCACAATTGGTGCGCCACCGGGACAAATCTCACCTGAGAGAATTTTCTGTATTGGCGGGCTTAGATGTTGCCTACACTCCGCGGTGCAAGTGTCATGGGGCTCCTCGAGGGATTCAATCCGGCTCCGCCTGAGTTCCTGGACGCTGAAGATGAGAACAAGAAGATCACTGCATATGACACATGGATCACGCAGGATCAGCAGGTCGCCAGCTTCCCCGTGAATTCCCTCTCCGAGGATGTTCTCCCTCATGTCTTCGGGCTCGCACATGTTGCTGATGTCTGGCGTGCTCTGAACGATCTATACTCATCTCAGTCCAAGTCGAGGGTGTCCACTATTCGTGGTTCTCTCACCAACATGAGGAAACTCGACATGAAAGTGCAACAACACATCTCCAAGATGAAGGGCTATGCCTGTGAACTTGTTGCTGTCAGAAACTGGTGGATGATAATGAACTGAAGGACTATATTGTGAATGGCACGGATGGTTCCTTCAATCCACTTGTTGTTGCCATCAACGTTGTTCCATCCACAACGCTCAATGACATGTGTTCCGAACTTATGTCATGTGAGAATCGCGACAACATGGTACAGAATTTTGGTCAAGCTTCTGGATCCTTTTCTTCGTCAACGTGGCTGCTTGGCATCCAAACCCACCCCATGGGGGAGGACTGATATGTCTCCAACGTATCTATAATTTCTTATGTTCCATGCTAGTTTTATGACAATACCTACATGTTTTATTCATACTTTATATCATTTTTATGCATTTTCCGGGACTAACCTATTAACAAGATGCCGAAGCGCCAGTTTTTCTATTTTTGGTTTCAAAAATTCTACACAGGAAATATTCTCGGAATTGGACGAAACAAAAGCCCACAGCCCTATTTTCCACGGAGTGTTCCAGAACATCGAAGAGGAATCGGAGAAGGCCAGCAGGGGGCCCAGCCCATAGGGCAGAGCGGCCAGGCCCCCTGGCGCGCCGGCCTATGGGGAGGCCACCCCCTGGCTCCCCCGACGCTGCCTCTTCGCCTATATATTCCTTCGTATCGGAAAACCCTAGTACCGAGAGCCAAAATACGAGAAAAGTTCCAGAGACGCCGCCGCCGTCAACCCCATCTCGGGGGGTTCTGAAGATCTCCTCCGGCACCCTGAGGGGAATCATCACCGGAGGGCTCTACATCACCATTCCCGCCTCCGGACTGATGCGTGAGTAGTTCATCCTTGGACTATGGGTCCATAGTAGTAGCTAGATGGTTGTCTTCTCCTATTGTGCCATCATGTTTAGATCTTGTGAGCTTCCTATCATGATCAAGATCATCTATTTGTAATGCTACATGTTGTGTTTGTTGGGATCCGATGAATATGGAATACTATGTCAAGTTGATTATTGATCTATCATATATGTTATTTATGATCTTGCATGCTCTCCGTTGCTAGTAGAGGCTCTGGCTAAGTTGATACTTGTAACTCTGATGCGCGTGAAACACACACGTCCGTTGGGAACCCCAAGAGGAAGGTGTGATGTGCACAGCAGTAAGTTTTCCCTCAGAAAGAAACCAAGGTTTATCGAACCAGGAGGAGCCAAGAAGCACGTTGAAGGTTGAAGGTGGCGGAATGTAATGCGGCGCAACACCAGGGATTCCGACGCCAACGTGGAACCTGCACAACACAACCAAAGTACTTTGCCCCAACGAAACAGTGAGGTTGTCAATCTCACCGGCTTGCTGTAACAAAGGATTCACCGTATTGTGTGGAAGATGATTGTTTGCGAAGAACAGTAAAGAACAATTGCAGTAGATTGTATGCGATGTAAAGAATAGGACCGGGGTCCACAGTTCACTAGAGGTGTCTCTCCCATAAGATAAATAGCATGTTGGGTGAACAAATTACAGTCGGGCAATTGACAAATAGAGAGGGCATAACAATGCACATACATGATATGATAAATATAGTGAGATTTAATTGGGCATTACGACAAAGTACATAGACCGCTATCCAGCATGCATCTATGCCTAAAAAGTCCACCTTCAGGTTATCATCCGAACCCCTTCCAGTATTAAGTTGCAAAACAACAGACAATTGCATTAAGTATGGTGCGTAATGTAATCAATAACTACATCCTCGGACATAGCATCAATGTTTTATCCCTAGTGGCAACAGCACATCCACAACCTTAGAACTTTCTATCACTGTCCCAGATTTAATGGAGGCATGAACCCACTATCGAGCATAAATACTCCCTCTTGGAGTTAAGAGTAAAAACTTGGCCTCTACTAATAACAGAGAGCATGCAAGATCATAAACAACACATAGGTAATAACTTGATAATTAACATAACATAGTATTCTCTATCCATCGGATCCCGACAAACACAACAAATAGAATTACAGATAGATGATCTTGATCATGTTAGGCAGCTCACAAGATCCAACAATGAAGCACAATGAGGAGAAGACAACCATCTAGCTACGCTATGGACCCATAGTCCGGGGGTGAACTACTCACTCATCACTCCGAAGGCGATCATGGCGATGAAGAGTCCTCCGGGAGATGAATCCCTCTCCGGCAGGTGCCGGAGAGATCCGAATCCCCCGAGATGGGATTGGCGGCGGCGGCGTCTCGAAGGTTTTCCGTATCGTGGCTCTCGATGTGGGGGTTTCGCGACGGAGGCTTTAAGTAGGCGGAAGGGCAACGCGGGGGCCACACGAGGGCCCCACACGCCGGGCCGCGCGGCCGGGCTGGGCCGCGCCGCCCTCTGTGGCGGCGCCTCGTGGCCCCACTTCCTTTCCCCTCGGTCTTCTGGAAGCTTCGTGGCAAAATAGGACCTGGGCGTTGATTTCGTCCAATTCCGAGAATATTTCGTTACTAGGATTTCTGAAACCAAAAAGCAGAAAACAGCGGCTCTTCGGCATCTTGTTAATATGTTAGTGCCGGAAAATGCATAAATACGACATATAATGTGTATAAAACATGTAGATATCATCAATAATGTAGCATGGAACATAAGAAATTATCGATACGTCGGAGACGTATCAGCATCCCCAAGCTTAGTTCTGCTCGTCCCGAGCAGGTAAACGATAACAAAGATAATTTCTGAAGTGACATGCCATCATAACCTTGATCATACTATTGTAAGCATATGTAATGAATGCAGCGATCAAAACAATGGTAATGACATGAGTAACACAAGCGAATCATAAAGCAAAGACTTTTCATGAATAGTACTTCAAGACAAGCATCAATAAGTCTTGCATAAGAGTTAACTCATAAAGCAATAAATCAAAGTAAAGGTATTGAAGCAACACAAAGGAAGATTAAGTTTCAGCGGTTGCTTTCAACTTGTAATATGTATATCTCATGGATAATTGTCAACATAGAGTAATATAATAAGTGCAATATGCAAGTATGTAGGAATCAATGCACAGTTCACACAAGTGTTTGCTTCTTGAGGTGGAGAGAAATAGGTGAACTGACTCAACATAAAAGTAAAAAGAATGGTCCTTTAAAGAGGAAAGCATCGATTGCTATATTTGTGCTAGAGCTTTTATTTTGAAAACATGAAACAATTTTGTCAACGGTAGTAATAAAGCATATGAGTTATGTAAATTATATCTTACAAGTTGCAAGCCTCATGCATAGTATACTAATAGTGCCCGCACCTTGTCCTAATTAGCTTGGACTACCGGATCATCACAATACACATGTTTTAACCAAGTGTCAATGGGGTACCTCCATGCCTTGTACAAAGGTCTAAGGAGAAAGCTCGCATTTTGGATTTCTCGCTTTTGATTATTCTCAACTTAGACATCCATACTGGGACAACATGGACAACAGATAATGGACACCTCTTTAATGCATAAGCATGTGGCAACAATTAGTGTTCTCATATGAGATTGAGGATATATGTCCAAACTGAAACTTCCACCATGATTCGTGGCTTTAGTTAAGCCCCTTCTCTAACAATATGCATGCTCCAACCATTAAAGTGGTAGATCTCTCTTGCTTAGACAAGACGGACATGCATAGCAACTCACATGATATTCAACAAAGAGTAGTTTATGGCGTCCCCAGAAACATGGTTATCGCACAACAAGCAACTTAATAAGAGATAAAGTGCATAAGTACATATTCAATACCATAATAGTTTTTAAGCTATTTGTCCCATGAGCTATATATTGCAAAGGCGAATGATGGAATTTTAAAGGTAGCACTCAAGCAATTTACTTTGGAATGGCGGAGAAATACCATGTAGTAGGTAGGTATGGTGGACACAAATGGCATAGTGGTTGGCTCAAGGATTTTGGATGCATGAGAAGTATTCCTTCTCGATACAAGGTTTAGGCTAGCAAGGTTATTTGAAACAAACACAAGGATGAACGGTGCAGCAAAACTCACATAAAAGACATATTATAAACATTATAAGACTCTACATCGTCTTCCTTGTTGTTCAAAACTCAATACTAGATATTATCTAGACTTTAGAGAGACCAAATATGCAAACCAAATTAGCAAGCTCTATGTGTTTCTTCATTAATGGGTGCAAAGTATATGATGCAAGAGCTTAAACATGAGCACAACAATTTCCAAGTATCAAATTATTCAAGACATTTTAGAATTACTACATGTAGCATTTCCCGATTCCAACCATATAACAATTTGACGAAGAAGATTCAACCTTCGCCATGAATACTATGAGTAAAGCCTAAGGACATACTTGTCCATATGCAACAGCGGAGCGTGTCTCTCTCCCACACAATGAATGCTAGGATCCATTTTATTCAAACAAAAATAAAAACAAAAACAAACCGACGCTCCAAGTAAAGTACATAAGATGTATTTGAATAAAAATATAGTTTCGGGGAGGAACCTGATAATGTTGTCGATGAAGAAGGGGATGCCTTGGGCATCCCCAAGCTTAGACGCTTGAGTCTTCTTAGAATATGCAGGGGTGAACCAGGGGGAATCCCCAAGCTTAGAGCTTTCACTCTCCTTGATCATATTGCATCATTCTCCTCTCTTGATCCTTGAAAACTTCCTCCACACCAAACTCGAAACAACTCATTAGAGGGTTAGTGGACAATAAAAATTAACATGTTCAGAGGTGACACAATCATTCTTAACACTTCTGGACATTGCATAAAGCTACTGGACATTAATGGATCAAAGAAATTCATCCAACATAGCAAAAGAGGCAATGCGAAATAAAAGGCAGAATCTGTCAAAACAGAACAGTCCGTAAAGATGGATTTTATTGAGGCACCAGACTTGCTCAAATGAAAATTCCCAAATTTAATGAAAGTTGCGTACATATCTGAGGATCACTCACGTAAATTGGCATAATTTTCTGAGTTACCTACAGAGAATTAGGCCCAGATTTGTGACAGCAAAGAAATCTGTTTCTGCGCAGTAATCCAAATCTAGTATGAACCTTACTATCAAAGACTTTACTTGGCACAACAAAACATAAAACTAAGATAAGTAGAGGTTGCTACAGTAGTAAACAACTTCTATGACTCAAATATAAAACAAAGTACTGTAGTAAAAACAATGGGTTGTCTCCCATAAGCGCTTTTCTTTAACGCCTTTCAGCTAGGCGCAGAAAGTGTATTTCAAGTGTTATCAAAAGATGATGCATCTTCAGCGGGGTTTGGAGTTTTCTCAACCATGCATAGTATATTGGATACATAAGTTTTAGCGGCTCCCTTTTCATTAGTCTTGGGCTTGCTACTCTCATCAAACAAATTTTCAGGAACAAGCCAAGCATAGTTATTTTCTAGCGCTTCATTCATCGCTAGGAGCTTACATGGTATTGGTGCTTTGATCTCCCCACCATCATTAATATTATTAGTGTACCTTACTTTCTCCATGTCCATCTTTTCAAGGATACTAACAAAATTGGTATAAGAACCAAGCATCTTATATTTAATAAAAACCTTTCTAGCCTCTCTTGCTATACTACCAAATTCTCTAAGAAGGGTTTCTAAAACAAAATCTTTCTTTTCCCCTTCTTCCATATCACCGAGTGTAAGAAACATGTGTTGGATTATAGGATTGATATTAACAAATTTAGTTTCCAACATGCGAACTAAAGCAGCAGCAGCAATTTCATAATTAGGAGCAAGTTCCACCAAGTGTCTATCTTCAAAATCTTCAACGGTACTAACATGATTGAAAAATTCTTCTATATTATTTCTCCCAACTATGGACCCACGTCCTACCGGTATGTCTTTTGTGGTAAAATTAAAAGGAAACATGATGAATCAAGTAAAGTAAATGCAAGTAACTAATTTTTTTGTGTTTTTGATATAGATTGCAAGACAGTAAATAAAGTAAAGCTAGCAACTAATTTTTTTGTGTTTTGATATAATGCAGCAAACAAAGTAGTAAATAAAATAAAGCAAGACAAAAACAAAGTAAAGAGATTGGGAAGTGGAGACTCCCCTTGCAGCGTGTCTTGATCTCCCCGGCAACGGCACCAGAAAACAGTCTTGATGCGCGTGAAACACACACGTTCGTTGGGAACCCCAAGAGGAAGGTGTGATGTGCACAGCAGTAAGTTTTCCCTCAGAAAGAAACCAAGGTTTATCGAACCAGGAGGAGCCAAGAAGCACGTTGAAGGTTGAAGGTGGCGGAATGTAATGCGGCGCAACACCAGGGATTCGGCGCCAACGTGGAACCTGCACAACCAAAGTACTTTGCCCCAACGAACAGTGAGGTTGTCAATCTCATCGGCTTGCTGTAACAAAGAATTAACCGTATTGTGTGGAAGATGATTGTTTGCGAAGAACAGTAAAGAACAATTGCAGTAGATTGTATGCGATGTAAAGAATAGGACCGGGGTCCACAGTTCACTAGAGGTGTCTCTCCCATAAGATAAATAGCATGTTGGGTGAACAAATTACGATCGGGCAATTGACAAATAGAGAGGGCATAACAATGCACATACATGATATGATAAATATAGTGAGATTTAATTGGGCATTACGACAAAGTACATAGACCGCTATCCAGCATGCATCTATGCCTAAAAAGTCCACCTTCAGTTATCATCCGAACCCTTCCGGTATTAAGTTGCAAAACAACGACAATTGCATTAAGTATGGTGCGTAATGTAATCAATAACTACATCCTCGGACATAGCATCAATGTTTTATCCCTAGTGGCAACACATCCACAACCTTAGAACTTTCTGTCACTGTCCCAGATTTAATGGAGGCATGAACCCACTATCGAGCATAAATACGCCCTCTTGGAGTTAAGAGTAAAAACTTGGCCAGAGCCTCTACTAATAACGGAGAGCATGCAAGATCATAAACAACACATAGGTAATAACTTGATAATTAATATAACATAGTATTCTCTATCCATCGGATCCCGGCAAACACAACATATAGAATTACAGATAGATGATCTTGATCATGTTAGGCAGCTCACAAGATCCAACAATGAAGCACAATGAGGAGAAGACAACCATCTAGCTACTGCTATGGACCCATAGTCCAGGGGTGAACTACTCACTCATCACTCCGAGGCGATCATGGCGATGAAGAGTCCTCGGGAGATGAATCCCCTCTCAGGGTGCCGGAGGAGATCTCAGAATCCCCCGAGATGGGATTGGCGGCGGCGGCGTCTCGGTAAGGTTTTCCGTCGTGGCTCTCGGTCTGGGGGTTTCGCGACGGAGGCTTTAAGTAGGCGGAAGGCAACGCGGGGGCCACACGAGGGCCCCACACGCCGAGCCGCGCGGCCGAGGCCGCGCCGCGCCGCTTGTGGCGACGCCTCGTGGCCCCACTTCCTTTCCCCTCGGTCTTAGGAAGCTTCGTGGCAAAATAGGACCCTGGCGTTGATTTCGTCCAATTCCGAGAATATTTCGTTACTAGGATTTCTGAAACCAAAAACAGTAGAAAACAGCAACTGGCTCTTCGGCATCTTGTTAATATGTTAGTGCCGAAAAATGCATAAATACGACATATAATGTGTATAAAACATGTAGATATCATCAATAATGTAGCATGGAACATAAGAAATTATCGATACGTCGGAGACGTATCAAACTCCAAGCTTATTTATGCTAGATAGTGGGTTCATGTCTCCATTGAATCTGGGACAGTGACGAAAGTTCTAAGGTTGTGGATGTGCTGTTGCCACTAGGGATAAAACATCAATGCTTTGTCTAAGGATATTTGTATTGTTTACATTATGCACGGTACTTAATGCAATTGTCATTGTTTGCAACTTAATACTGGAAGGGGTGCGGATGCTAACCGAAGGTGGACTTTTTAGGCATAGATGCATGCTGGATGGCGGTCTATGTTCTTTATCGTAATGCCCTAAGTAAATCTCATAGTAGTCATCATGATATGTATGTGCATTGTTATACCCTCTCTATTTTGTTAATTGCCCAACTGTAATTTGTTTACCTAACATGTTATTTATCTTATTGGAGAGACACCACTAGTGAACTGTGGACCCCGGTCCATTCCTTTACATCTGAAATACAACCTACTGCAATCATTGTTCTCTTTTGTTTTCTGCAAGCAAACATCATTCTCCACACCATACGTTTAATCATTTGTTTTCAGCAAGCCGGTGAGATTGACAACCTCACTGTTAAGTTGGGGCAAAGTATCTTGATTGTGTTGTGCAGGTTCCACGTTGGCGCCGGAATTCCTGGTGTTGCGCCGCACTACACTCCTTCACCAACAACCTTCACGTGGCCTTCATCTCCTGGTTCGATAACCTTGGTTTCTTACTGAGGGAAAACACGCTGATGTACTCATGATACCTTCCTCTTGGGGTTCCCAACGGACGTGTGCATTACCGTCACAAGCAGCTACTTTTCTGGCGCCGTTGCTGGGGAGATCAAGACACGCTGCAAGGGGAGTCTCTCACACCCAATCTCTTTACTTTGTTTATTGTCTTACTTTATTTATTTTCTATCTTGTTTGCTTTCTTTATATCAAAAACACAAAAAAATTAGTTACTTGTTTTACTTTATTTAATTCGTTTTTGCTTTATTTATTTTTATTATTGCTAAAATGAATACTCCCGAGAACACTAAGTTGTGTGACTTCACTAGCACAAATAATAATGATTTCATATGCACTCCTATTGCTCCACCTGCTACAGCAGAATTTTATGAAATTAAACCTGCTTTACCAAATCTTGTTATGAGAGAGCAATTTTCTGGTGTTAGTTGATGATGCTGCTGCCCATCTTAATAATTTTGTTGAACTTTGTGAAATGCAAAAGTATAAGGATGTAGATGGGGATATTATAAAACTAAAATTGTTTCCTTTCTCTTTGAGAGGAAGAGCTAAAGATTGGTTGCTATCTTTGCCTAAGAATAGTATTGATTCATGGACTAAATGTAAAGATGCTTTCATTGGAAAATATTATCCTCCTGCTAAAATTATATCTTTGAGAGGTAGCATTGTGAACTTTAAGTAATTAGATAATGAACATGTTGCCCAAACATGGGAGAGAATGAAATCTTTGGAAAAGAATTGCCCCACCCATGGACTAACTACTTGGATGATCATCCAAACCTTTTATGCAGGATTAAATTTTTCTTCAAGGAACCTATTGGATTCAGCTGCTGGAGGTACTTTTATGTCCATCACTTTGGGTGCTGCAACAAAACTTCTTGATGATATGATGATCAACTACTCTGAATGGCACACTGAAAGGACTCCACAAGGTAAGAAGGTAAATTCTGTTGAAGAAACCTCTTCCTTGAGTGATAAGATTGATGTTATTATGTCTATGCTTGTTAATGGTAGATCTCATGTTGATCCTAATAATGTTCCTTTAGCTTCATTGGTTTCTCAAGAAGAACATGTTGATGTGAACTTCATTAAAAATAATAATTTCAACAACAATGCTTATAGGAATAATTTTGGTAACAACTATAGGCCATATCCTTCTAATAATGGTAATGGTTATGGTAATTTTTATGGTAATTCTTACAACAATAGTAGGAGTGTACCCTCTGGTCTTGAAGTCATGCTTAAAGAATTTATTAGTACACAAACTGCTTTTAACAAATCTGTTGAGGAAAAGTTTAGTAAAATTGATGTTCTTGCTTCTAAGGTTGATAGTCTTGCTGCTAATGTTGATCTTTTAAAACTGAAAGTTATGCCTAATGAAACTAAAGATATTAAGTCATTTGCTACAGCAAACGCTATCCAAGTTCGAATTAATGACAATATTAGAATGATGGCTGAATTGCATGCTAGGTGGGAAAGAGAAAAACTTGCTAAAGGGAATAATATAGCTAAAGTTTGGACTATTACCACCACTAGTAATGTTGATGCTTCACATGTTTCTAAACCTCCTACTATCAATGGTAAAATAATTGGTGTTGGCAATGTTTCTACTTCTACTACAAAGCATGCAAAATTGTCTGAAACTGCTGAAACTGTTTGTGATAAAAGTGCTGAAATTTTTCAAAGTGTAGGGGACAATGGTCCCATTGCTTTAGATCATAATGGTTTTGATTTTTGATAATTGTCATATTTCTGAAGTTATTAAGTTCTTGCAAAAACTTGCTAGAAGTCCTAATGCTAGTGCTATAAATTTGGCCTTTACAAAACATATTAAAAATGCTCTCATTAAAGCTAGAGAAGAGGAATTAAAACTTGAAGCTTCTATCCCTAGGAAGTTGGAAGATGGTTGGGAGCCCATCATTAAGATGAAGGTCAATGATTTTGATTGTAATGCTTTATGTGATCTTGGTGCAAGTATTTTTTTTATGCCTAAGAAGCTCTATGATATGCTTGACTTGCCACCTTTGAAATGTTGTTATTTGGATGTTAATCTTGCTGATAATTCTATAAAGAAACCTTTGGGGAGGATTAACAATGTTCACATTATGGTTAACAATAACCTTATCCCCGTTGATTTTGTTGTTTTGGATATTGAATGCAATGCATCTTGTCCTATTGTGTTGGGAAGACCCTTTCTTCGAACCGTTGGTGCTATTATTGATATGAAAGAAGGAAATATTAAATATCAATTCCCTCTTAAGAAAGGTATGGAACACTTCCCTAGAAAGAGAATGAAGTTGCACTTTGATTCTATTATTAGAACAAATTATGATGTTGATGCTTCTTCTCTTGATGTTACTTGATTTCCACTTTCTGCGCCTAGCTGAAAGGCGTTAAAGAAAAGCACTTATGGGAGACAACCCATTATTTTATTTCTGCAATTTTTGTTTTATATTTGAGTTAAGGTGCTTGTTACTACTGTAGCAATACCTTTGTATCTTTATTTTCTTGCATTGTTGTGCCAAGTAAAGTCTTTGATAGAAAGTTGATACTAGATTTGGATTTCTGCGCAGAAACAGATTTTTAGCTGTCACGAATTTGAGCTATTCTCTCTGTAGGAGAATCTAAAAATCTTGAAAAAATTCATGAGTAATCCTCAGATATGTACGCAACTTTCATTCAATTTTAGCTTTTCCATCTGAGCATGTTAAGTACCTCGAAAAAATTCGTCTTTACGAACTGTTCTGTTTTGATAGATTCTGCCTTTTATTTCGCATTGCCTCTTATACTGTGTTTGAGTGGGTTTCTTTGCTCCATTAAATTTCAGTAACCTTAGGTAATGTCCAGAAGTGTTGGAAATGATTGTGTCCTTACTGAACATGTGAATTTTTGATTATGCACTAACCCTCTAATGAGATTGTTTTGAGTCTGGTGTGAAGGAAGTTTTCAAGGATCAAGAGAGGAGGATGATATAATATGATCAAGAAGAGTGAAAAGTCTAAGCTTGGGGATGCCCCGTGGTTCATCCCTGCATATTTCAAGAAGACTCAAGCGTCTAAGCTTGGGGATGCCCAAGGCATCCCCTTCTTCATCAACAACTTATCAGTCACCTCTAGTGAAACTATATTTTAATTCCGTCACATCTTATGTGCTTTACTTGGAGAGTCTGTGTGCTTTTATTTTCGTTTTGTTATTTTCATTCTCTGAATAAATCGGATCCTAACATGCTTGTATGGGACTGAGACACGCTCCGCTTTTTCATTTGAACACTGGTGTTCTTCGTTTCACTTTTAATGTTCATGGCAAAAGCTGACGCGCACTTATTGCTATTTGGTTGGAAACAGAAAATGCTTCATGTGGTAATTGGTATATTGTCTTGAATAATTTGATACTTGGCAATTGTTTTGAGCTCTCAAGTAGATCATGTTTAAGCTCTTGCATCATGTAGTTTAAACCTATTAGTGGAGAACTACCGTAGAGCTTGTTGAAATTTGGTTTGCATGATTGGTCTCTCTAAGGTCTAGATATTTTCCGGTAAAAGTGTTTGAGCAACAAGGAAGACGAGTGTAGAGTCTTATAATGCTTGCAATATGTTCTTATGTAAGTTTTCTGTACCGGTTCATACTTGTGTTGCTTCAAACAACCTTGCTAGCCAAAGCCTTGTACTGAGAGGGAATGCTTCTCGTGCATCCAAAACCTTGAGCCAAAACCTATGCCATCTGTGTCCACCATAACTACCTACTATGTGGTATTTCTCTGCCATTCCAAGTAAATACTTCATGTGCTACCTTTAAACAATTCAAAATTTATTATCTCTTATTTGTGTCAATGTTTTATAGCTCATGAGGAAGTATGTGGTGTTTTATCTTTCAATCTTGTTGGGCGGACTTTCACCAATGGACTAGTGGCACATCCGCTTATCCAATAATTTTGCAAAAAGAGCTGGCAACGGGGTTCCCAGCCCCAATTAATTAACTTTCATTAATAATTCTCTTCACATGTTTTGCCCTGATTCATCAGTAAGCAACTTAATTTTGCAAATAGACACTCCATGGTATGTGAAATGTTGGAAGGCACCCGAGGATTCGGTTAGCCATGGCTTGTGAAAGAAAAAGGTTGGGAGGAGTGTCATCTATAAATAAAACTAAAATACATGTGTAAACAAAAGAGAAGAGGGATGATCTACCTTGCTGGTAGAGATAACGTCCTTCATGGGACCCGCTCTTTGAAAGTCTGTTTGACAAGGGGGTTAGAGTGCCCACTACCATTCGTTGACAACAACAAACACCTCTCAAAACTTTACTTTTATGCTCTCTATATGATTTGAAAACTTGAAAAGCTCTAGCACATGATTTAATCACTGCTTCCTTCTGCGAAGGGCCTTTCTTTTACATTATGTTGAGTCAGGTTACCTACTTCTTTCTATCTTAGAAGAAAACACTTGTGTCAACTGTGTGCATTGATTCTTACATGCTTACTTATTGCACTCATCATATTACTTTGTGTTGACAATTATCCATGAGATATATATGTTGAAAGCTGAAAGCAATTGCTGAAACTTAAATCTTCCTTTGTGTTGCTTCAAAACCTTCTATTAAGAATCTATTGCTTTATGAGTTAACTCTTATGCAAGACTTTTTGATGCTTGTCTTGAAAGTACTATTCATGAAAAGTTTTTGCTATATGATTCAGTTGTTTAGTCATTATCTTTTTGTTAGCAAACTATAAACCATTGCTTTGAGTCACTTCATTCATCTCATATGCTTTACAATAGTATTGATCAAGATCATGTTGGTAGCATGTCACTCCAGAAATTATTCTTTTATCGTTTACCTACTCGAGGGCGAGAAGGAACTAAGCTTGGGATGCTTGATACGTCTCCAACGTATCTATAATTTCTTATGTTCCATGCTAGTTTTATGACAATACCTACATGTTTTATTCATACTTTATATCATTTTTATGCATTTTCCGGGACTAACCTATTAACAAGATGCCGAAGCGCCGTTCTGTTTTGCTGTTTTTGGTTTCAGAAATCCTACACGAAATATTCTCGGAATTGGACGAAACAAAGCCCACGGCCCTATTTTCCACGGAGTGTTCCAGAACACCGAAGAAGAATCGGAGAAGGCCAGCAGGGGGCCCACCCCATAGGGTGGCGCGGCCAGGCCCCCAGGCGCGCCGGCCTATGGGGAGGCCACCCCCTGGCTCCCCCGATGCTGCCTCTTCGCCTATATATTCCTTCGTATCGGAAAACCCTAGTACCGAGAGCCAAAATCGAGAAAAGTTCAGAGACACCCGCTGTCAACCCCATCTCGGGGGTTCGAAGATCTCCTCCGGCACCTGCCGGAGAATCATCATCGGAGGGCTCAACATCACCATGCCCGCCTCCGGACTGATGCGTGAGTAGTTCATCCTTGGACTATGGGTCCATAGCGGTAGCTAGATGGTTGTCTTCTCCTATTGTGCCATCATGTTTAGATCTTGTGAGCTGCCTATCATGATCAAGATCATCTATTTGTAATGCTACATGTTGCGTTTGTTGGGATCCGATGAATATGTAATACTATGTCAAGTTGATTATTGATCTATCATATATGTTATTTATGATCTTGCATGCTCTCCGTTGCTAGTAGAGGCTCTGGCCAAGTTGATACTTGTAACTCCAAGTGGGGGTATTTATGCTAGATAGTGGTTTCATGCCTCCATTGAATCTGAGACAGTGACAGAAATTCTAAGGTTGTGGATGTGTTGTTGCCACTAGGGATAAAACATCAATGCTTTGTCTAAGGATATTTGTATTGTTTACATTACGCACAGTACTTAATGCAATTGTCTGTTGTTTGCAACTTAATACTGGAAGGGGTGCGGATGCTAACCCGAAGGTGGACTTTTAGGCATAGATGCATGCTGGATGGCGGTCTATGTTCTTTGTCGTAATGCCCTAAGTAAATCTCATAGTAGTCATCATGATATGTATGTGCATTGTTATGCCCTCTCTATTTTGTCAATTGCCCAACTGTAATTTGTTTACCCAACATGTTATTTATCTTATTGGAGAGACACCACTAGTGAACTGTGGACCCCGGTCCATTCCTTTACATCTGAAATACAACATACTGCAATCATTGTTCTCTTTTGTTTTCTGTAAGCAAACATCATTCTCCACACCATACGTTTAATCCTTTGTTTTCAGCAAGCCGGTGAGATTGACAACCTCACCGTTAAGTTGGGGCAAAGTATCTTGATTGTGTTGTGCAGGTTCCACGTTGGCGCCGGAATCACTGGTGTTGCGCCGCACTACACTCCTTCACCAACAACCTTCACGTGGCCTTCATCTCCTGGTTCGATAACCTTGGTTTTTACTGAGGGAAACTCGCTGCTGTACTCATCATACCTTCCTCTTGGGGTTCCCAACGGACGTGTGCTTTACCGTCACAAGCAAGGACCTGCTCGCCTGCCACCGCCTCTGCCACCCTATGGGTACCAGTAGCCGCCGTCGTCCTACGCTCCTGTGTACCCACAACACCCCTGTCTGTAGTAGATGTACAACCCTGTGTACCTGCAGTACAAGCCTCCGTTGCTGCCCTATCCGCCTCCACCATATGCTCCTCCACCGCAGCCGTACCACCCCAACGTCCCCCACAATAGCTGCAACAACAGCCGCCGTGCCAGGAACAGGCTCGGACCCAACCTCAAGGGCGAAGTCACAAGGGGGACCAAGGATCATGGTCTTGTTGTGTCACCATGATAGGAAGGAGTATATTGTCAGATTTGCAAAAAGGAAGTTCACCCCGCTAGTGAATGTTGGTGGTGCTATGGTGATGATGATGATGATGAGACACCAAAGGAAACCAAGCGCCACACATCATGTCACTAGGGATTCAACAAGCTCAATGTTCATGAAAATTATTAAGGGCGTGATCAAGTTCACAATGATAGTGAACAAGGTATGGATATTGCACATATTGGTCATTCTGTTTTGCACACCCCGAATAGCTCTATACAATTTTGTAATTTTTTAAATGTTCCACATGCTTCCATGAGTTTAATTTTTTGCTGATAAAATTACCCTAGATAATAATGCCGTTATAGAAATTCACCAATTATTTTTCTTGGTTATGGATCAGGCAACAAAGAAAATCATGTTTAAAGGTCCTTGTCATGGTGTCTTATATCCTCTAGTTTTTGCCTCATCAGGGTCCTCCAAGCATGCTCTTGTCACCATCAATCCTTCATCCTCTACATGGATGACGAGGGATCACCTCGGCAATGCCTACGTATTGTAGACTAGGGTTTCGGGAAGAGCGACGATGGAGATTCCCCAGAAATAAATCCTTTCGGGTCCCCTCGATGGAGGATCCCTACGTGCTGCTAGCAATCCAGTATATGATCATAGATGTGTGTTTACAGGGTGTCGCCATAGGCGGAGCTATGTTGTCTCTATTCTATCTATCTGTTGTCCTCTCTATTTCGGGTGCCCTGGCTAGCTTTATATATGCAACCAGCCTAGGGTTTTACAAGAGTCCTAGTCGACTACTTCTTCGGGTTGCCTTGTTGGGCCTTCTCCATATTAGGTCTCCTCCATATTGGGCCGAGCTAGGTATACTAATAATGGGTACCCGAAGGGTATGCCCATGTCAGTAGCCCCCGAGTTTATAGGGAAGTCGAAGACTTTGCGTAGAAACTCCAAGCATAACCATCTCCGGAGTCGAAGAAAATACAAGGCGAGGTCCATGCCGTAGATCATGTGTAGCGTAGATGATGTCGATGATTCTTGAAATTATCGGGTGCGGGACAGCGCTCCCGATGGGAGTAGCCCCCGAGTCTATGGACAAGCGCTTGCACTTGGGCATAGACTCAAGTTGTACTACTCAATGAAGAATTTAACTATATTTCTAGAGGACTTGATGAAATTCATGGGCTCCCGATGGGAGTAGGCTCCACTCGAATCGTAGAATCGAGTTGAGTCTACAAACCTTGATTGTCATAGATGCTGTCGAAGTTATTTTCTATCGGGTGCGCGACCAGCGCTCCCGATGGGAGTAGCCCCGAGGCTACAGCCAAGTGTTTGCACTTGGGTGTAGGCTCAACTTGCTTAATCGACACCACAATTTTCCTCTTTCTTGTATCTTATCGGGAGGATGAACAATACTCTCGATAAGAGTAGCCCCCGAGCCTATGAGCGGTGCTTGCACCTAGGCATAGGCTCGAGTTACTACTCAATAATAAACTTGGCACAGCCCCTCTTTTTTATCGACTCCAGGTCTTTGCTATTTTTATTTGACATCCATATCTATATTGTACAGGGATAATGGTAATTGGGGCTAGTTCATCTGACGGATCAGGTACTAGTTAACTGCTCTAGTGGCAATCCGCAAAAACCTACTTCAAGATCACGTCCCTGGACATGATCTCGGGATACTGGTGTAAACTTCGACAGTGCCGCTTAAGGTCTTACCATTCTTCGAGTCCAGTCATATTTATCGGGTACCTAACGCGTCCGTTAGGATTTTCTTCGTATCTGTTGATACGGATAAAAGTAGACGCAGTCTTCGATGCCACGCCCAGAACGGATCTGGGGTCTTACCTTCGCAAATTTGCGGCATTCAGAAATTGATCGCAACTTAGAATATATTGTCGAGTGCCTTGTTCGGCTGATGCAATGACCCATTTTGCGGGTTCTTCTATATTTTTCTCGGGCTTGATGAGACAGCCGAATATATTGGTGCTTCTATATTGTCGTCAAGCACATCGCCGATGCTCTTGCTCAGAACAAATGACGAGTCAATGGACCCGAAGATTTGTCCATCCTCTCTTTTTTCTCTTTTTTTTTTTTTTTTTTTTTTTTTTTTTTGGTTTCTCCTTGATGATAATTTCGTCGAGTTCCTCCCTCAGGAAAATTTCTTCGGGTCCTCCTTGAGGACAATTCTTCGGGTCCTCTTTGAAGATAATTCTTCGGGTCCTCTTTGAAGATAATTCTTCGGGTCCTCCCTGAATAAGATTTCGTCGGGTTCTCTTTTGAAGACAATTTCGTCGGGTTCCTCCCTGAAAAAGATTTTGTCGGGTCCTGTTCTCTCTTGAAAACAATTTCGTCGGGTTCTCTCTTATATACTTTGAAATTTGCTATCTCCTGCACAAATAAACAAACTTTTTCTATCTTTTCCTTGACTCTCTTTTTCGCATGCGGTGTCAAATGCTCAGATTCGATGATATGTAAAGTGAATATATACCGCGCAGCCCCCGAGTGTCGGGTGCGGTGAAATTAAATGATAATCAACTTTATGTGAAATAAAGGAACACTTAGCTTATTGGGCACGACGGAGTCGATGCGTGATGAGGTCTTCGAGTGTAGATAAGAAGTATAGCCGAAGTAGAAACCACCAAATAGTAAAATGGATGCCGCAAAATTGTTGATGAAGAAATAACCGAGCCCCCGAGCGTTACTGGGGTGATGTCATGATTGTTGCTGAGACGCTGTGTCACAATTATTACTCGGGGCGAAGTCGTTGTCGAGCCCCCGAGTATTATCCATGTCGCCGAAAGAAGGCCATCAAGGATGAAATACTGAAGATGAATCCGAGATGAAGTACTTGAGATGACTTCATATTAAAGATTACACCATCAAATATGAATAATATATTGAAGATGAATTCGCCGATATCATAGAAGATGAATTCGCCGATATCATAGAAGATGAATCCATTGACCCGAAGAATCCAGAAATAACCATAGAAAATGAATCCGCTGATATCATAGAGGATGAATCCATTGATCCGAAGAAAATAGTTCCAGTAATAACCATAGAAGATGAATCCATTGACCCGGAAACGCATCGGGTAATATTGTATAAGTGAACCAATAATAATCCAAAAAAAACCAATCCAGTAATCCGAAGAAAATAAATCCACTGAGCCGAAGAAGGATAAAGCCACTAAGTCGAAGAAAATAATTCCACCGAGAAAATTCACTGAGCCGGAGAAGATATATCCAGAGCCGAAGAAAAGAAATTCACCAAGTAACCGAGTATATTTGTGGTAACGAAGTAATGGCACATCCACGAGTGTCGGGTGTATTTGCTGTAATGAGGTAATGACGTAGCTCCCGAGTATTCGGGTGTGGCAAATGATAATCAACCCTTGAAAGAAGTACACTTAGCTTTTTTTTTTATCGGATGCGGCGGAGCCGACATGGAAGCAGGTCATATGGCAGACGAAGTTGATGTGGTCACGTGGCGCCTGGCTGGGAGTAGTCGATGAAGATGACGCAGTCGATGTAGAGGATCCATGATAAGTGAACCCCCCAAGTGGCGAGTGCATGACGGCGGGAGCGATCGTCCGAGCGGGGTAGTCGAAGCTTTGTTTCAATCTGCAGCTATATTGTAGTGCGCAAATTCGCGGGAAAATAGTAGCACAAGCCGAAAATATTTGACCAAATAAATTTTGTAAGTTGGAAATATAGCACCTGATAATTTTCCTGTAGGATGACAAGTTCGCCATGGGTGAGTCCTCCAGAGCCGATGGTGATGTAGGTTTGTTCGGACTCAATGGATGATGAAAATTATCCTAGTTGAAGTAGTTGGCCGCCACGGCGAATCGCTGGGTGAACTCGTCTCCTTCATTGGCGTGTACGTATTTGAGCTAGTTTTTTTTTTTTTTTTTTTTTTACGTGGTTTTCTCCAAGGATCAATTGGCATGGATCACTCCTTATTTCCTTGGTACTTGATGGGTGGTTGGCCGGAACCTGATTCAACCTACGAAAGGTCTTCTTTTCTCTCTCTTTGCAGATTCTCTATTGCTTTGAGCCACTGCACAATGTTGTTTCCCGCATACACGAGTGTGTACGTGGTTGCCGGCCGATAGTTGTGCCTTCGGCACAACAGCTTCGTCCGCGCGTGCGTCTGGCATATGCTTCATTAGTGATTGATTTGATCCGTCCTCAGTCGCAGCTTTGATTCACGAGCCTGCATATCTAGAGTAATACAAGCCGAAAAGCATAGAAATAACTTGTAGTAGTAATAACGAGTTCAGAAAAATAGCACCTATGGGATCCACAGACGTGGTCGGGTTGTCCCCGATCGCTGCTGGGATTCACGAGCGGTGACGACTAACTCGACGGCTCGCTAAGATCTGTACGGTGATGACGAACTTGAACGTGCCGATGCGTATGATCCGATGTGATCTGACCAGTAACGTTGTTCTCGTTGATGTTGATGAGGGATCTCGCCCGAATAACAAAATCCAGTCGTCGCAGTTCCCACAGACGGCGCCAATTGACGAGGGATCACCTCGGCAATGCCTACGTATTGTAGACTAGGGTTTCGGGAAGAGCGACGATGGAGACTCCGGGGTCGAGATTAGGCACACGACGTACCCAGCTTCGGGTCCCCTCGATGGAGGATCCCTACGTGCTGCTAGCAATCCAGTATATGATCATAGATGTGTGTTTACAGGGTGTCGCCATAGGCGGAGCTATGTTGTCTCTATTCTATCTATCTGTTGTCCTCTCTATTTGGGTGCCCTGGCTAGCTTTATATATGCAACCAGCCTAGGGTTTTACAAGAGTCCTAGTCGACTACTTCTTCGGGTTGCCTTGTTGGGCCTTCTCCATATTAGGTCTCCTCCATATTGGGCCGAGCTAGGTATACTAATAATGGGTACCCGAAAGGTATGCCCATGTCAATGGAACCATCGTCTACGGCATCCTGAAGGGGTTTGCAACTGAAAGAATAATTTTTCTAACTACCATGCTCCAACTGCCAAAATATATCTAGGAGTAATTGTGGAATGGGGAGATTTTGGTGACGTGTCCTCGTAGAGAAAAAAATAGTTAACATTCCGTCGGGGAACGTGGATGATGTAGTTGTCCGTCGTAGCCGATCTCATGGTTGTGTTGATCCTTGCATGACGACGGGCGCCACAACTAGCAGCACCTCTATGGATGTAATCTCACCGAGTGAGCCCAGCGTATCTTCATGTCACGCGGATGAACAAATCTCGATCTTGATACATACGCCTCAACAAACCCATTCAAAATATCTGAGAGACACCTTTATGATCATCCTGCTACGGTGTGACGGTTGATGCAGTCAAGGTAGCCTCTAGTGATAGTGATTAGATATGATCTCACGGTCTACAGAGTAGCTTACTAAGTTTCCATGATTATCGCAATGATAAACTTTGTAACTTGATCGAGTTACAATATATTGGGTATGTCCAGCATATAATTCAATTAATGATATGATCCTGTTGTCAATTGACATAAATATCCATGATCCGGAAACCTCAATTATTAATTGACCAATGAGCTAGTTTGCACACAGGCTTACTAGGGGCTCTGGATTATTTACATACCACACGTGTACCAATGTTTCTGATTAATAGAGTTATAATATGGCATAAACTTATTATGAACTAATGAGATATGATAATAAAATACTCTTTATTATTTGCCTCTATGGCATATCTTCAACAGTCTTCCACTTGCACTAGAGTACAAATAATCTAGTTTCATTTGTTACTAATCATAATACCATATCACATAGGTGTTATTGATCATGCTTTTCGTTAAGGGTCTGGACCATTCAGATATGTATGTTCTTTGCAAATTGTTAATGTCACCTTATTCGCCATTATTCCATTATCACATGATAATGTTGTAGTATATGTTTGGCAGTAGAGTGATACTTTATTTTTCTATGTTTAAAATGATATTTGTTCGCTCAACTGGACTTTCACATAGTCATGTACACTAGAAAACACACTCAGCTGAAACTCGAACTTTCTCAGCCAAATTATCAACAATAGATTTAATCAACATTGCATTGTGTGCAACTTCGATGTCTAACCATTCTTCTTTCAACTTAAGGCTTTTATTGGTATGAGATCTCCAATCTTCTAGGTTAGTGCCACAATTTGCACTAGCCTAACATTTATGGTTAAGTTTACTATCCTGTACATATGAGAAATGTATTCTCAGTTCTCACTAGACACTGAAAAATATACGTAACTCGTGTTCAGTGACATTCTCAAGAATCACATTGGAATATGTTCTTCTGTCTAAGAACTTGGGTCATATTATGTCGTGTACACAACACAACTTATTGGTAGAACCATATGACCGATGCATAGGGGACGTAGGCACATAGCACATCCATTTTCTTTAGTTTAACCATTGTTGTAGCACCGAAATTAACTTAATGCTCCACCTAGTTTGATCATCCATTGTAAACACATAAGCTAGAGAATGGCTAAATTTAATTTCACACAAGAACTTCATCTTTATTTCTTTTTCTTTTTCTTGATCATATCATATTTATCTCTTCAAATCAATGATCTTGATGCCAAAGCTCAAGTTATTAAATCTTTACCTTTGTGGCTTCCTCACTTGAATCCAACACATGGACTACAAGCATTACCTACAGAATATCCCTTCATATAAACCTAATGAAAGCATTAGTGAATAGGGATTGTCATTATTTACCAAAATCACGCATAGGTCCAATGTACCCTTACAACGGTCCACCATGAGGTTGCGGGGAGCGGAGCACCAAAGCCGAAGCCATCGGCGAGAGAATGCATGCATGTGGGCACATTTCTTGGTGGCGAGAAGAGAGATGATAGTACCGAGGAGGTGGTTCAGGAGGCTGTTGATGAACCGACGTCCTCACTCACTGGTGGATCTTGTTTTTAACTAGATGGAACATGCGCTTCTTGGAAGCTTTGCATTGCCGCCACCACATCAATCACTGTCGCGGCTACCGCCTCCCCTCTCACCTCACCTTTGTAGCATATAACACCACGAAGTCGACGTTGACCCAACCGCCTCCTTGGCAGTCGGCGTATCCTTCACAAAGGCCGTTGTCGCAACAAGCTCAGGCCACCTTCTTGGCAGCTGCCACAACAAACCAAGGCAGTCAGCAACGCCGCCTCCATTGTTGGCGAGAGAGACATGGCGGTGCGCGGTTAGGGAATTTGGATGTGGAGGAAATCAGCGGTGGGGGGCTATCCTGATCACGCCTTTACTACCCGCTCGCACTACTAGGAAACAAGCTATTGCCGGGGCACCTATTTGGCTTATCGCCAACGTACCAGAGCCCACCGATGGGAACATGCCGGTGGTAACGTCCTATCGCCGACATACCATCTGGTGCACCGGCAGTAACTCGATTTATCACCGGCGCACCAGCCTAGTGCGCCGGCGGTATATTTTCTAGGATTCAAAAAAAGACTGATCTAGATCGATGTCTAGGTCGACTTTGGTGGGAGATGCATGGTCGTGGTCATCTGCATGGTCGTGGGTGTCTTCGTTGAAGGCCAGAGAGTAGGTGGTTGTCGGAGTGAGAGGAGGTGGTCCCGGAGAAGCTCGCCGGAGAGGGCTCGCTGGAGTGGGAGGAGGTGGTCAGGGATAAGATCGCCGATGGGTGGTCGCCGGAGTGAGAGGAGCTTCTTCGCCGGTGAATATCTTGAGGAGGTGCTCGCCGGAGGGAGGGATACAAAGGAGTCAGGAGGAGGAAGAGAGGGGGAGGAGGAGGAGGAGGAGAGAAGGAGGAGGAGGAGATGGATAAGTGAAAAGAAGTGGGGAGAAGAGAAGTAAAGCTCCTGGGCCAGATTTTTTGGGATGTGATAAAGGAGGATCTGATGGCCATGTTTGTGCAGTTGAGGACTGGCGATTTGCCTCTATTTAAATTGAATTTTGGTGTGATCACATTACTCCCTAAAAAATAAGATGCTAGTAGAATAGAGCAATATAGGCCTATATGTTTGTTGAATGTTAGTTTCAAGATTTTACCAAGGTTGGCACAAATAGAGTGAATGCTTTGGCATATAAGGTAATTAGACCAACACAATCTGCGTTTATTCCAGGAAGAAATATTTTAGAGGGAGTTGTTGTGCTTCACGAAACCATCCATGAACTTCATAGGAAAAAAATGGATGGTATCATTTTTAAGATAGACTTTGAGAAGGTTTATGATAAGGTGAATTGGGCATTTTTACAGCATGCTATGCGTATGAAAGATTTTCCACCTATGTGGTGTGATTGGGTGGCGAGGTTTGTTCAAGGGGGAAGTGTCAGTATAAGAGTGAATGATGACATATGTTATTATTTTCAAACTCTGAAAGGTCTCTGACAGGGTGATCCCCTCTCGCCCATGCTTTTTAATATTGTTGCGGACATGTTGGCTATTCTCATCGCAAGGGCGAAAGAGAATGGACAAGTCGGGGGATTGATAGACCACCTTGTAGAAGGTGGGGTATCAATCCTACAATATGCCGATGACACGATTCTTTTTATGGAGCATGATGTAGCGAAAGCTGTTAATATGAAGCTTATACTATGCTTGTTTGAGCAACTGTCGGGTCTGAAAATCAACTTTCATAAGAGTAAATTTTTTTTGTTTTGGTAAAGCTAAGGATATACAGCAAGACTATCGACAAATATTTGGGTGTGAGGTTGGCTCGCTGCCATTTAAATATCTGGGAATTCCTATTCACTATAGAAAACTTTTAAACAAAGAATGGAAAGGTGTGGGGGATCGGTTTGAGAAAAAATTAGGGTGTTGGTTGGGAAAGATACTATCTTATGGAGATCGTCTTGTTTTAATTAATTCTGTTGTGTCAAGTTTACCTATGTTTCTACTATCCTTTTTTCCATTACCCAAAGGGGTACGGAAAAGACTAGATTTCTATGGGTCGCGTTTCTTTTGGCAAAGCGATCAGTTAAAAAAGAAATATAGATTGACAAAATGGAACATTCTCTGTAGACCGAAGGATCAAGGGGGCTTAGGGATTGAGGTTTTAGATATGAAAAATAAGTGCTTGTTAAGCAAATGGCTTTTCAAGTTACTTAATGAACAAGGTATGTGGCAGTAGCTGTT
Source organism: Lolium multiflorum (assembly GCA_030979885.1). Taxonomy (NCBI): domain Eukaryota; kingdom Viridiplantae; phylum Streptophyta; class Magnoliopsida; order Poales; family Poaceae; genus Lolium; species Lolium multiflorum. Next base: position 432,984,784 of record CM061750.1, read on the forward strand.
GCATAACAAATATCTTAGGACTCATACCTTGTCCCAGGTTCAAGCTAAACCCACAGATTCACCCTTCTGAAAGAGTATTCTAAGTGTGAAAGATGAGTTCTTTCAACAGGGATCTTTTAGTGTTGGCAATGGACTGACTACGCGGTTTTGGGAGGACTCTTGGCTTGGCAACTCTCCTCTTTCTGTTCAATATCTGAGGCTGTTTAACAAGGTGGCTCATAGAAATGTGAGGGTCGCGAATGTTCTTAATCAACCAATGCTGAATATTTCTTTCAATATGATTTTAAGGGGTTCAACGTGGGAAGATTGGTTTAGTTTAGTGGAACGTTTGATGGAGGTACAACTTAATGATCAGCCGGATAGTTTTTGCTAGAATTTAACAACTTCTGGGAAGTTTTCTGTTAAATCTCTTTATACTGATTTCATGAGTGGACACACTCGGTTTTTGAAAAAATATCTGTGGAAATTAAAAGTGCCACTGAAAATCAGAATTTTCATGCGGTTTTTGAATCGGAAAGTCCCACTTACTAAAGATAACTTGGCAAAGCGGAAGTGGACTGGCTGTACTAAATGCGTGTTTTGTGACTCTAAGGAATCTATAGAACATCTTTTCATTAGGTGCCCTTTTGCAAGCTTGCCGTGGAGAGTTATTTATTTCACGTTTAATATTCCTCCTCCAACAAATATTAAAAACTTGTTTGGGAAGTGGCTGAATGGTATTGACAAAGTTGTTAAAGAGCGGATTCGTATAGGAGTATGCGCTTTACTTTGGGCAATTTGGAATTATCGAAATGATATTGTTTTTAACGGTGTGGGTTCTTCTCAATTTTTGCAGGCTATCCATCGAACTACTTACTAGATAAATATGTGGTCACATCTACTCCCCGAGGACCAGCGGGCACATATGGATTCTGGGTGCACTCGCTTGATGGCGGTCGTTCGGGCTATCTTCAACCAGGGTGGTTGGCAGCATATTAATAGATTACAAAATGCTTAGATCGTCTTTGTTTTCACTTTTTAGATGGTTGATTCATGTCACAACTTTAACCGATCCATGAACCTATGATCGTTTTGTATTCGCAACTATTTACTCTTTTTGGATGATGCAATAATAGGTTGTGTGCATCCTTTGGATGCAGAGATCGGAGATATCCCCCATTTCTAAAAAAAAGTGGGAAGAAGAGAGAGAAGGCGAGCCGGCGTTAGCCTATTTACTCTAGCTAGGTTACCGCATGGCGCACTATTTTTATTTTTATTTTTATTTTTTGCAACTTTCTCTAAGACCTGAAAAAACTCTATTTTCCTTTTCGAAAATGGAGGAATCGAAAAATTCTCTAAACGCCTAGAGGGCGTTGAAATCGTATGTAACAATTTGCGTATAAAAATGTTTTTCGTCGGAGATCCAACCAAAAATCGCGTTTTACCAAAACATGAAGCCATTTTGCAAAAAAAAATGGAAATTCATGTTTGTTAATTTTTCTTAAAACTAGATCACATAACACATGAGCTCCACTTACCGCCGGTGCACCACCATGTTGGTGCACCGGTGGTAAGGGGGCTCGGGTTTTCGGTCTGGCCCGGATCTGTTCAAACCTTATCCCCGGTGCGCTAATTTTTTGCTGCGCCGACAGTATTGGGGCATCACCGGTGTGCCTAAAACATGGTGCGACAGTAGTATTGAGCACCGGCTGGCACGTTTTTTTTTGGCGCGCCGGCAATACCGTTTGCGGCTATAGGCTGTTTCCCAATAGTGCCGGCTTCTGCCGTGAAATCGCCTACTGCCACATAATTTCTTGCTCTCGCTAATTTTCACCACCATCGATGGATGGATGTTCCTCCTTCCACTGCCACAATGCGCTCCTGGATCTGCCTCTAATAGCTATCGTAGGCGAGGTCGCTGCTCCTCCACTAAGCAAAGGAGCGCCTCATGGCTAGCCTTCAGAAGCAGCGCCTCCGCGAAGTGGGAGGCAGCGTCGCAACACTTGATGGGGAACAACGTCATAGACAAGGGGAGTGGCGGCCGGGATGCAGTGAACTGGAATGAGGGGAGGAGTGGCCGGCACAGGAGGTGGAGCTGGAGGTGTCCGGGACTGGAGAGGAAGGGATGGGTAGTCGGTACAATATGGGGGTGGCGGCGGTATCGTTTATGGTTGACTGCGTGAACGAGCGCGCGTGGGGAAGAGAAGGAAACAAAACGAGACCATGGGCACTAGCTCCCAGGGCATGTTCTTATAGAGAAGCTGTGAGCAGCTGAGATTGGAACTCGGGTTACGGGTAGCCTCCAACTCGAGCTAACCACCCGACCCGACCCAAAAAGGAGAAAAAATAACGACCACGGGAGCTGAAAAATGACAGCACCCAATGGCACGTGGTTTCACAAAACATCCAAACTTGCTCTTTTGGTTTCACGAATCTTGAGAACGTGGATCCCGCTGATGATCAGTGTTTAGAAGTGTTTCAGACATGTCCCACATAGGTTCGAACATGTAGGCTCACAGTCTTGACCATGGATGACCATGCCAGGTCGCCATATAGACTTAGAAGCAACGGGACAGAAAGATCAAGCCATGCTATGGCGATATCATCTGTCAATCCTTAGTGATTGTTTTTTTTCCGTTTAAAGTGCTTTGATACATTTTCCCAACTCGCGAAGCAATGAGTTGCCAAATTGAACAGGGACCAGATTACCCAGACCCGAGAAGGCGGGATGGCGGCGCTAGGGTTCTGATCGCCCTCATGAGAGCGACACGATGGCCGTTTCGAACGCAGTATTTTAGAACTTTCAGATGACGAAGATCGCTTCTGGAGTTGAACTCGGGCAATACATTTGCTGCAAATTGAGAGTGACATATGAGTCGCAACTCTGTGAATAGTTGAAGTTTGCAACAAAGTCGTCCGTTGACCGATGTTCTGTAATGTGGTGCAGCTGTCAATGCGTATCAAATTCACATTTACAAGGATGGTCAAAGAATAGACGGGGAGGTCGGCGTCGTGAAAACTGAAAACTCGTAATCGATGACGCCCATGCTCTCATCATCACACTCGACCTCCCTCCTTCTTATACCCTCCTGCCGCTCCTCTCCCCTCCACCCTCAACCTCAACTCGTGACATCCTCCTGCTCCCCGCCGCCTCCGCTCCTCCACCCTCGACACTCCGGCGGATATGGTGAAGGCCATCAGGGTCCACGAGCTGGGCGGCCCAGAAGCGATGCGATGGGAGGAGGTGGAGGTGGGGGAGCCCAAGGACGGGGAGATACGGGTGAAGAACACCGCCGTCGGCGTCAACTTCATCGACGTCTACTTCCGCAAGGGGGTCTACTCCGCGCCCCTCCCCTTCACACCCGGTACAGCAGAGCAACGCAGACTTAAAAACAAATTACATTGTTCAACTGAAGTACTGAACTGATGGTGCTTCCGAGAGTAACGCCTGTAAAATTGAAGAAACACTTGCCCGGCTTACCTAGCTTGAGGTTTAGTAAATGCTAGCAAACACTACGTACAGAGTACTACTGATCATAGGTCCAAAAGATTTCAGTTCAGTTTATTGCTCCAAAACTGATGCCCGTCGTATTATCCATTTATCATGCCAGACAATTGGAGTGTTGCTTGTACCCATGTTTCAGTTCTACGGTCTAAGCTTCATGATCTGTGATCCAGGTATGGAAGCTGTTGGCGTGGTGAGCGCCGTAGGGCCCGGCGTCACTGGCATGAAAGTCGGGGACGTCGTCGCGTACGGCGGCATGCCTATGGGTTCCTACGCTGAAGAACAGATCATACCGGCCAGTGTCGCCATCCCTGTCCCGCCTTCAATCAATCATAACACGGTGGCTGCTATCTTGCTCAAGGGGATGACTGTCCATGTTTTAATCCGCCGTGTATTTAAGGTATAATTCAGTCTCTTGTTTCCTCGCGTTTCTCACCACCCGTTTGTAAGTTGCTTCATTCAAATAACCACTTCGTTCGGTACTCAGCATATATATGTCTCATGGGCAGCATGCTATATACGCATGCATCTATTTGTTATCATATGCAAGCTAGTATGATAGTATTTCAATTTTCTTGCTGGTAGCATATAGCTTCAAAAATGTACTTCTATCCTTTTGGGTCTCGCATGGGGCTTAGACGTATCGTTAGATATTTTATTGGGAAGGCTGCAAATATTTATTTTAAATACCGCGGTGGCTAGGATTTGAACCTAAGATCTTATACGTCCGATACCATGTGAAATGCATGCTCTAGCCATTACATTCAATAAAAGACTGATTTGATGGAAGACACTAATCAACTACATTCAACAACGCCATGTTGTTTCTTTGTGTATATTAGATATATGCTCAGGGCTTAACATTACTTCAAGATTTACCTCATTGCCATGGCAGGGAACTTGACTACATATTGATTAATGATTACCATGCAGGTTGAGCCTGGACATACTATTCTGCTCCATGCCGCTGCTGGTGGAGTTGGTTCGCTCCTTTGTCAGTGGGCGAATGCCCTTGGGGCCACAGTAATCGGAACCGTCTCTAACGAAGAGAAAGCTGTGCATGCGGCTCAACATGGATGTCACCATGTGATCATTTCCACGAAGGAAGATGTCGTGGCGAGAGTCAAGGAGATCACAGATGGAAAAGGTGTAGATGTGGTCTATGATTCTGTTGGAAAGGATACATACAAGGTAAGGCTGGTGTGGTAGGTCCTTCAATGTTTAATTCAATTGCAAACTTGTCTTCTCAATGATACTTTGCAAAGAAGTGCTAATTGCATAACATTTTTAATAGTGAGTGACACCCAATCTGTTTATGTATGTAGGTCTCTTTGGAATCCTTGGCTGTCCATGGTTACCTGGTGTCGTTTGGGGAGTCCTCGGGTTCACCCGATCCAATTCTGATAAGCGACCTATCTCCCAAGTCGCTATTCCTGACGACGGCCAGCATGTTGACCTACACGGGCACCCGCGATGAGCTGCTCCAGTCGGCAGGTGAGGTGTTTGCCAACCTGGCCAGCGGGGTGCTGCGCATCCGCGTGAACCACACGTACCCGTTGTCCGAGGCGGCCCGCGCCCACGCCGACCTCGAGGCCAGGAAGACCTCAGGGTCTATACTGCTCATCCCGGACAACTAAACAAATATCCTTTTTTTTAGTTTCCGTGTCATGGCGTATGAATAAACAGGGGATGATATGTGTGTGTGCAAGCCTCTGTCCGTGTGATCTGTTTATATATTGAATTCAGTAAGGATGAGCGTGTGGTAGTAGTAGTACAATTGTGGTCCTGTTGTCCACATCAGTGTGGAGTATAAGTAGCTTTGTGTATGATCATTTATCTTTATGTCACGTTGTTTGTTGGTTGGTTGCGAGGTGAGAGGCTGCCTCTGTCGTGTCATATATTGTACTTGTCGAAAAGCTCTTTTTAACGGCAACTGCATATACCGGAGTGACGTCAGTAGTGGCATCAGCCATGTGCTGACCAAACTCTTTCATAAAATTATGAAACAAATTGAAATCATAATTGAAACACGAATATTATTGTGAAACAAACCGAAGTGACGTTAGCAGTGACGACATCAGTTTCACTTTTTATCAGAATGTTTCACAACGATTTTCATGTATCACTTTAGTTTCATAAAAGTTTCACTTATGTTTCAACTATTAGTTTTATATTAGATAAATTCCAAAAGTCTCACCAATCTCAAAGCAGGGAGTTAACGGTAGATGTGGCACCGGAAGGTACCGTTGCCGGTAAAATCATTGCGTTCTTGTACTTGTCTCCTTCTTTGTTGGGTAGAGAAGAAGAGGAACAAAATACATCTTTCAAAAAAAAATTATGGTGTGATGATCATCAATATTTTATCATCTTTGAGTTGTTTACAACAAGTATACTTCACAAATCTTAACAATAAGTAACCAGTATAAATCAAGAAAAAGGAAGAAGAAACTCAGAAAGAAAAACCTGTCTTGAGGATCTGCATCTCAGTTGCCTTATGCATGGGCGACATGTTTCTAGGTGTTGTCCCCTTATAGGGAGAGCACACACATGCATGTAAGAAATACTTCAGCTCATGCTAACATCATTAGATTAATTGATAAACCAGAAAATTTAAATTGATTACATCCACGAGTATAGTACGATCCATGCGAGGTCTTTGTCATCGACATACGGATCCAGAGGCACTAGTGGAGACATGGCCTTCAGTCCCGCATCGTAAGGGCCTTTGGTTTCGGTTGGCTAATCGTGACTAATTAGGCGGGACTAAAAGCGAAGCCTTTAGTCGTGGCCCAGTTACCAGCAGGGATAAATGGCCCTCCACGTGGCAGCGTCACAGGATTTGGACTGAAGAACCTTCAGTCTCGGCCCGTAATCCCAACCGCGACAAGATATTATTTTCAGTAATTATGTTTTTCACTTTTCTTTTTTCTTTTTTGTTTGACTTGTTACTCTCTCTCTTGGACCATTTTTAATACTAATTACACTTGTAGACTTGGTCATCACTTCTCGGTCGGTCACTCATCCGCACACTACTCCACCCTCAGCACACTGAACTCCTTGGTTCTTTCCTGCTGCGCTCCCGCGAATGTGATTGTACCTTGTTGTAAAAATGTTACCACCCGATTTTGGCCAAATCAGGAGGTGGGCCGTAAGTGAAGATGGACTTGAAGGACGTACACGTGGAACATCTTCGAAGCGGCCTCGCGCTAAGAGTTTGGGCTTAAATTGCCCGTGTATCTGTAACATATTAGATCGCGTTGTGTTTAGATTAAAGAGATAGAGTCTGGCCCGTGCACGGTTAGGTGCACGCCTCAATTAGAAAGTCCCTTGGACTATAAATATGTATCTAGGGTTATCGGAAAAGGAGGACAATCACCGTTCAACCAAAACAAAACAATCTCGGCGCATCGCCACCCCTTTCCTACGAGGGTTCTTACCGAAGCATCATGCTGCCTAGATCGCATCTCGCGATCTAGGCAGTAAAGCTTAGTATTGTTCATGCGTTGCTCGTGAAGCCTTTTTGATGGCGAGCAACGTAGTTATCATTAGATGTGTTAGGGTTAGCATTGTTCTTCACGTAATATGCTATCGTAGTGCAACCCTTGCATACCTAGCTGCCCTTACGTCTATCCAGACGTAAGGGCAGCATCTTGCTTGATCATGCTTAGCAGATCCGATCCGTTATAGTTGCTCCTTGCATCTGCAGGGATTAGTTTGATATCTGCATAGTTAGGCCTTATCTTGGGGTCGGAGGATCCGGTGGTGCGTTAGATGTTTACCGTCCTGAGGGATGTTCGGGATCAACGTTGTGTTGGTTTTAGGCCTCTCGTAGGGGTAGTTTGCACCGTCTTTCGTAGCTGCTAGGCCCGATCGCACGGGGACGTTCCGATTATGCGGTGAAAACCCTAAACGTCGTGGATCGTTTTAGCTTTGTCCTGATCAAGCAGGATCCCCATGCCATTGCTAATCCATCAAGGACCATGGGGCGATCGGCTCTTTGAGCCGATCACAGGGAGAGCCGATAAGACTCGTATTTAATGTGCACGTGTCTACCATGCAGGAACAATCGAAGCACTAACACCTTCTGACCAGGTCTAGGTCAGGTGGCAAACCGCCGGGACGCGCGCGGAAGATTTGCGGACGACGCGAGGTGCCGGGATCCACTAAGCAGCCCTAGGAGCCTCCCGGCTCTTCGTGTTGCTTAACCAAAGCCCGTCGGGGTTTTGGAGGGTAACACATTGGCACGCACGGTGGGACCTCTTACGCAACATCCACGTCAACACCGACATACGAGATGGCAAAGGAGCAGATCACATACAAGGATCTCCCTGCGCACAAGAAATACGATGAGCTGAAGGCCATCGCAAGCCGAACTCATCGGCTCCTCTGAGACAACCCGTTCTCGCAACATCAAGCTCGGAGGAAACACGTGTCTGTCGCATGGCGTCAGTACGGTAGATCTCAGCCACTCCATAAGAGAACCGGGGTTCTCTTTCGATGCCAATATGGCAGGGTCGTGATTCGCCATGGCGCGGACAAAGCAGAGAGCACTCTCGTGGCAAAGATAAAGAGGAGGCCGTTCCACGTGACCGGCCCCAAGACGACGATAACGATACCCGACCGAGGAGGAGGTGAGAAACATACGGTATCCACACCCATTATCCGTGCATCTCCTCAGCAAATATGAACAGCAGTACGACCGACGTCGCCGCTACGACAACGACGATGAAGGATATCGTCGGTCGGTGCAAGAGGATCGTCGGCATGCGAGCAGCGACGGGTACGAACGTCGCGCCGGAGGAGGTCAAAGGAGCAAGACAACGTGGACAAGCACTGGAGCTGTCCCTTCTTCAAACATTCTGGGACTCAGGAATGAGCCGATTGCCAACAATCGAGAACGCAGAATGCACACGGCAAGGAGAAGGACGAACGAAGTTTCGGTGTTCGAGCGTCTAGGACCTCTCCCACATCAGAACAAACGAGCTGAGTCATCTCAAGAAGAAGACTTCGAGTCGGATGAAGAAGATAGGTATCACCGACCAAGGTGGTGCCACGATGGACTCAGCCATTCTCGAAGCGCCGGGTGCACGCGAAACTTGGAAGAAGCCGAGGCACGGTACATGTACACGTTGAGAAGAGCACGGCCCGATCTGGCCGTGAAAATTCAGCAAATAGTGGAGACAAAGGCGCGCCCGCCAAAGAAAGTATGGCGCCCAAAACGGCGAAAGCCGATGCACAGGCATCGGCTGGTGCCGATGCAGAGGCATCGGCTAATACAAACATGATATCCGTGACCCGGACGGAGTAGCAGGTCCAAGACATTGGACATACGTGGCAAGGCTGATCCCCGAGATCGGCCCTCAAAAAAGGAAAAGCAGGGATCTTATCTCCAGCATGCCACGTAGCTACAGGGAAATTCAAGAAGTTGCAAATCATCGCCAAAGCATTGCAACGGAAGGAGGCCGATTCCCGCAATCGGCCAAAATTATCCTCAACATACCTTGTCTGTGTTCACATTGATCCAAGATGCTGAAGAGCCGATGCCATCAATCACTTGACAGAATCGGCTCGGGGGGCACATAGATGGATGAGATGCGAGGATACGGAGCTGGGAACGGATGTCAAATGTCCAGCAGAGCAGCTCAAGCATGGGGGCCGATACATAAGCAAATCGGCCGCAAAAAATCGAAGATTCAGAAATTTTTGAGCACAGCCGATGCGCAGACATCGACTTAAGGATTAAAAGCCGATGCACGGCCATCGACTCAAGGGGTACAAACTATTACATGGCGAGGCTCTACTTTTTGAGGACCTCCAACTGTTTGGTGACTTAGGTCTTCTCTGCGAGGACCTCCAGCTTCGTTTGCAGACCTTCAAGCGTAACGGTGCTAGCAGAAGCGTCCAGTTGGGCGCCCGAAGCTACCCTTTTCTTCGTGCAAGCTTGAAGGGTCACGGCCTGAATTGCCCATAGGCTTGACCAAGGTGACGGTCTCAATATTCTCACCGGAAGCTGCATTGTTGAATTGAAGCGGCTCGGGGGCAGCTCACCTTGGAGGTTCTCTGCTTTTGGAAGCCGATTTATTTGGAATCGGACGCTGCACTACAGTTGGGAGGCCGATGATGGTCCCTTTGGCTGGTCCACTTTTATCCTCGCCTTGACGAGGCTCGGGGGCAGCTCGCCCTTAAGGTTTCTTCTGCGGAGCCGATTTTATGGGATGGTGACTCTGCATCACAGCTTGTTTGAAAGATGGTAAATTACTGTAGAAGGGAACTGTCAGAGCTGATGAGAGGAATTTGAAAAGGGAGCCATGGTCATCAATGAGCTCTGGACCAGTTGGTTGCTGCAGAAAAATGGAGCATCACAAGGACAGTTATGGGCGAATGGTGCCTGTTTTGCAAAGTGTTAGCTTCAGCATTCAAGTTGATCCAGCAACAGTCCTAGGGTTCTCCTGAAGGCAAAGAGGATCTGAAAGAGAAGGATGCGGCAGAAGAATGTCCGAAATTTAAAGTTAATGAAGAAATTGGACATTATTTCAGGAGTTTTGCCGCTAAGTCTAAACGTTCCATTCAGTTGGATCTGCATTTCCAAGATCTGGGGCTTGCACGTTTGTAGCTTGGCCCTGTTTGATTGGGAGTTTGGAGGTTCGGATGAATCTGTCTCGAAATGTATCGTGGAAGACCGATGCGTTGCCATCGGCTCATGGAGCATTGACCGAATTGACAATCGGCAAGATCAATACAAGGGAGAATCGGCTAAATCAATTTGCAAGAAATCGGCAGAGTCAAATTGGGGAAATTGCTTCATTGATGATCAGATTTCTTACACAAAAAGAGCTGATTGCTCTCAAAAGGAAGGCCTAGGGGGATGCATTGCCCCTCCTACTACTACTGATCCTATTCTAGGATCCTATCTAGGGGCCATCCCGTCGTCGCCCGTCGTCGCCGCCGGCGCTTCGGAGGCTCATCGTCGCTGCCGCGCCACTGGAGGACCCTCGTTGTCCTCATCTTCCTCACATCGTCTTCGTCGCTGTCAAGTCACTAAGGTTGACCGGCCAAGGAGGCAGCAGCTGGCCGCGTCGGAGGAGGTCTTGTCCTCCTCCTCTTCTTCTTCCTTCACCTCTTCGGCGGAGAGAAGTCCCGGGAGGATCGTCGTCGCTCTCCTCCTCGATTCCCCAATGGCGAGGACGGAGGTCGTCTCCCCGTCCGTCAGGGCTGGTCATCTTCGGACCAGACGGAGGAGTTGTGGCTCGACTCGTCCCCGTCGGCTATGGCGCGGCGGATGTTGGGCCGCGTGGGCCTCTGGCGGGTCCCACTCGGCGTCGGCTCTCGGAGGAGGATTGGACGGAGGCGATGCGGCGAGAGAGGGAGGAAGAAGAAGAACATGGTGACGAAGGAGGGCTTTTGGAAGTGCTGAGCGAGGATGAAGAAGGTAACTACACAAGTGGCCAAATAAAAGGGGAATAACGATTTAATGTCTAAGCGGTTCCCGAGGACGTGGTGTCAAGTCGTGCAGAGAGGCGAGGAGGCAAGACGTCATCATGAGGAATGCTGGACGGTTCTATTACCACGACATGACCCTTCAAAGGAGGCGGATGGTTTTGCAATTATCATTATCAAAACCAGGGGGCATGTGTTACCACCCGATTTTGGCCAAATCAGAGGTGGGCCGTAAGTGAAGATGGACTTGAAGGACGTACACGTGGAACATCTTCGAAGCGGCCTTGCGCTAAGAGTTTGGGCTTAAATTGCCCGTGTATCATATTAGATCGCGTTGTGTTTAGATTAAAGAGATAGAGTCGCCCGTGCACGGTAGGTGCACGCTCAATTAGAAGTCCCTTGGACTATAGATATGTATCTAGGGTTATCGAAAAGGAGGACAATCACGTTCAACCAAAACAAACCAATCTCGCCACACCCCCTTCTTTCGAGGGTTTTCTACCGATAAGCATCATGCTGCCTAGATCGCATCTGTGATCTAGGCAGCGTACTTTAGTATTGTTCATGCGTTGCTCGTCCTGAAGTCTTTTTGATGGCCGAGCAACGTAGTTATCATTAGATGTGTTAGGGTTAGCATTGTTCTTCCGTAATATACTGCTCGTAGTGCAACCCTTGCATACCTAGCTGCCCTTACGTCTATCGGGGACGTGGGCATCATCTTGATCATGTTAGCATCCAGATCCGTTATAGTTGCTCCTTGCATCTGCAGGGATTAGTTTGATATCTCATAGTTAGGCCTTATGCGGGGGTCGGAGGATCCGGTGCGTTAGATGCTGTTTACCGTCCCTGCGAGGGATGTTCCGGGGATCAACGTTGTGTTGGTTTTTAGGCCTCTCGTAGGGGTAGTTTGCACCGTCTTTCGTAGCTGCTAGGCCCGATCGCACGTAGGACGTTCCGATTATGCGGTGAAAACCCTAAACTGTCGTGGATCGTTTTAGCTTTGTCCTGATCAAGCAGGATCCCCATGCCATTGCTAATCCATCAAGGACCATGGGGCGATCGGCTCTTTGAGCCGATCCACAGGAAACGATAAGGCTGTATTTAATGTGCACGTGTCTACCATGCGGGAACAATCGAAGCACTAACACCTTCGACCAGGTCTAGGTCAGTGTGGCATCGAACAGCGCCAGACAACGCGCCAGAAGATTTGCGGGACGACGCGAGGTGCCAGGGATCCACTAAGCGGCGCTAGGAGCCTCCCGGCTCTTCGTGTTGCTTAACCAAAGCCCGTCGGGGGGTTTTGGAGGGTAACAAAAAACTACCATAGGAAATCACAATTGGTTATGGCAAACTTTGTTCTTGTTGTAAAATCACTCATATTTCTGTATTTTTTGAAACCAAAAAATATCTGTAATCCGGAATATGGACAAATAATATATCATTTATTATTAGAAAAATGTGAGTGATTTTAATATGAAATAATTATGTATTTATTCATTTATTATTATTATAAAATAATATATCTATTATTCATATAATATGACCAAATAATTAATATCTTGAAATTTGTAAACTGGAATTGGACAAATAATATATGATTTATTATTAGAATAATGAGTGATTTGACTATGAAATAATTATGTATTTATTCATTTATTATTATCAAATTATCAAATAATATATGCATTATTCATATAATATTGCCAAATAATTAATATCTTGAAATCTTAACCGGAACTAGACAAATAATATATGATTTATTATTAAAAAAATGTGAGTGATTTAAATATGAAATAATTATGTATTTATTAATTTATAATTATTACCAAATAATATATGCATTATTCATATAATATTGCCAAATAATTAATATCTTGAAATCTGTAAACCGGAATTGGACAAATAATATATTATTTATTATTAGAAAAATGGGAGTGATTTGAATATGGAATAATTATGTATTTATTCATTTATTATTATTATCAAATAATATATGCATTATTCATACAATATTGCCAAATAATTAATATCTTGAAATCTGTAAACAGGAATTGGACTAATAATATATGATTTATTATTAGAAAAATGTGAGTGAATTGAATATGAAATAATTATGTATTTATTCATTTATCATTATTATCAAATAATATATGCATTATTCATATAATATTGACAAATAATTAATATCTTGAAATCTGTAAACCGGAATTGGACAAATAATTTTCTTTATCTCTTCATACCACATTCCATGACACATCAGAATTGATCGCATACACTTTGAAGGAACTACATTTGGGAATGAAACAATTGGATTTGCAGTCAAAATTGTTTTCTGTAGAGTGTTGGTCCAAATATGAATAACCAGATAAAAACATAAATTAAAGCCTTTTTCCTTCTTGCTCACTTTATAGGTTTACATACATTTTCTTTTTCTAAATAGTGAACCGCATAAAGATCTTCAATGCATAATTATCATGACGGTTAAATTGAACTAAATTGGACTTGGTTTAGTGAATATATTTGGCTAATTCCCACATGGTAAAAGTACTGCGCTCAGCAGCAAGCTAGCAGGCTGTGCTGCAAGCAAGCACGGTTGAAACGATTGATTCATAATTCATACAAATATATATAGAAGACCACCACTACTCATCATCTCTAAATATTGAGATGATCAACATGCATGGCTAGTAGCCAACTAGCATCCAATGCTTCCTAGCAATCTCGAAGCCCAGGTGAGCGTCTAGTGCTGCATGGTGCACTTACTCATAGCTCAATGGATAATTGGCCATATAAAAATGAGCTCCTCATCTTTTTCTTGCGCGGCGATGTCCATCTTCTTCTTGTGGTTGTAATTCCTCTTCTTCTCAAGGTTTGTCCCAATGGTATGGTTTGCCAAGTCATATAGGCTTGGAGTGGGCTTGGTGGTGGGGTTCGGGACTACCTTCTGCAGGTCGTACGCAGAAGTGATGTGAATGTCGTCGAGTCTTAGCTTTTTCACATCATTGCCGATAGCAGCGCCGCAGAATGTAATGTTCCCGTCCTCCAAGAAATTCTTGAGCAGTTGTGGCACTTTTATATCGGCATGAATGATCTGAAACACCAACATCTCGGATGCCACCGAGAGTTGAAGGATGGCGGCGCGCTGCTCCTCACCAGCCTTGCGAGGGTCGGTGAACTCGCAGTCCAACCTGACGCACTTGGTCGTTACAGCGTCGAGAAAGTCCCTCTTCACACCCCGATTCCACTTCTCCACCATTCTTGCACGGAGCGTGACCATGACCATGAACACCACCATCCCTTCGACCTTGAGGTAGTACACCCGTGTCCGACGAGCCGGGTCGCGCACGAGGTGCTCCATCGACAAAGAGGCCGTGGGGAGAGAGAAGCTTTTACAATGGTGGATGAGGAGCGGAGGCCGGAGAGAGTGTGTGGCAATGGTGAAGAATGGTGGAGCTTATAAAGCAACGGGAAGAGGAAGATGAACAGTGGCTGGCTGCGCCGGCGCCGGCGGCTCGGATTCCATGCCGACGCTCGATTTCGACGCGGCTAGCAATGGCGACACGCGATCGGACTCCGCGGGAAACGAAACATTTGACTTTAGGTCCCGGT